>JAODKC010000048.1:13350030-13372228 GCA_026777985.1 Mormyrops attenuatus | reverse complement strand
CACCCCCCCCCCCCCCCCCCCCCCCCCCCCCCCCCCCCCCCCCCCCCCGCGCCCCCCCCCCCCCCGGGGCCCCCGCCACGCACGAGGCCCCCCGGGGGGGCCTGGACCTCCCCTGGCCCCCCCAAGAACCGCCCCTGATTTGCTGGTGAAAAATTGTAATGCAATGCTTTAAAGCCTAAGTCGGTGTAAATGTATCCTAAATATTTGTGTGGCATGAGTTCCCATGCCGACATCCGTGCACGTCGTCACGGGGACCTGTAACCGAGGGCCAAGGCGTGCTGTGAATGAAAAGCTGTTGATATTTAACGCAGCCGGATTAGAACGGCATTAGCTACGGCCAGTTAGCTCACGAACATGACCTACAATATAGGCGAAGGAATGGAATTAATACATATGCCAGGCAGATTAGCATTGGCTGTGACTGAGGAGCAGGTTAACACACTGACGTGACGCATAGTGTGGAAATTTGAAGTTGAGCTAATATAGCGCCATAGGGGTCAGTCACATAGAATAAAAAAATGCCTCCCAGTTGTCAGACAAGCCGTTTGGTTTGCCTCAGAGTGATGGGGGCCTTCGGGAGATTTTAAACTTCTCGTACTTTTTGACTGTGCCGCCACGCTTTGCTCGCAACCGTTTTCAGAACCTCATCCCAAACACCTTTAAGGAACGGCATCATTTTCTGCTTGGAGGGGTAGACTTCATTTGCACTGCTGTGAGCGTAACAATGTTAGAGTCAAGACCATAAAGATGTTCCCATATTCTTTGTTGGACCCCAGAAAGCAGCTGTCCTCATTAATCGATAACTGCGGGGGGGGGGGTTTAGCTTGTCTTTTGCTTCCCAGTTAGGTGATTATGCACTCAGCGTCATCAACATCAGGACAGAGAGCCATTGTGCTTTTCCATTTAAATTCTCAAGTGTTTTTATAGTTCTTTGATATTTTTAGGGAATGTGCTGTAGAAAAGGTCCTTCACGCATTAGCAAGGAAACATTCCACTTTTCATCTGGAATGGAAACTTCTCAGTTAAGGACTTTTAGTCCTTTTTTTATGTTTCCGTGGCATTTTAGGGTGCAGGACAGTTCCCTTCGGCGGTATGTTTTTCATTTTTGGGGATCAATCTTCTATTATGGAAATTATTTTGTTTTGTATTTGTATAAAGCCTGTTAACACAGTAATTTATACAAGAAAATTTCCAGAAGCAATTATGATTAAGAGCCTTACTAAAGCAAACAGTTCTATCTTTAAATAAACATTACAAAGACAGTTTCCACACCAATACCCTTGCCTGTTTATAGTACTTTTGCTTCTTATCCAAGTAGTCCTGCTCGTCAGTCATATAGGACAGCTTGTATGAACTGCATTAGTTATAAAAACAAATAATTTCAAAATTGAAAGTAAGAAATTAAGTTAAAAAAAATTATTTCTACTGGCATCCTGTCCAAGTTGTGCCCTGATCATGTGCCCTGTAATGTTTACTATAGGCCTTTTTTGAGACCTTGACTGAGATAAGTGTTTGGAGGGTGGATGGATGGATGGATGGATGTGAGAAATGCGGTCAGTGTCCAAACCCAACTCCAATGGAACTTTCCGGATCATTTCTGGAAATGCAGCATCCCATTTTATCTGCAGCCAAAGTGACTTGTGGGATTGAAGCAAAGTACTCTAATGGCGGGGGGTAGGGGGGTGCTGAGCGACAACTGTTTGGTTGAAGGTGGCTGTCAGGTGATGATGTAGATGCGGAAGTGTTGGAAATCCCAACGGCGCCGTCATGCGGTGACGGTGGGATCAATAGGCCGCTTTTAGGAGAGCCCGAGGGGGTCACCCAGTGCCTGTATTGGCTTTTTTGGAAATGTGGGAACAGATCGAAAAATACAGCACTGAAATAGATGAAACTGGAAAAGAAAAATATAAACCAGTGGAGATGCCGTGGTGATACTGGGAGAAGAGAGACAGCACCAGTATGTCGCTCATCCTGTCAGCAAACGCA
This sequence comes from Mormyrops attenuatus, assembly GCA_026777985.1. Lineage (NCBI taxonomy): Eukaryota > Metazoa > Chordata > Actinopteri > Osteoglossiformes > Mormyridae > Mormyrops > Mormyrops attenuatus. The sequence continues at coordinate 13,370,242 of JAODKC010000048.1, read as the reverse complement.
AGTAGAGAGATTCATCTGGCTACATCTTTTTCACAACCCAGGTTTATTCATGTATTCTATAGTGTCTTATTATCATTCTGTAAATGTCTCCTTAAACTGTGACTTTGTTCATCTAAAAACATGCTTTGATTTTCCATCCATCTCCCACGTATCTAGAATCTGGAGCTCTGTGAGCCTGGAGCCTATTCCAAGCAGGAGAGGGAATGTGACAGGAGGGCAGGCTGGACAGGAATGCTGCTCCCTCACGGACCACTTACACCTTGCCTAACTGCCCTGTCAAACACATGGGGAACCTCCAGGCTCACCAGGGTGTGCTTCAGACCCCCCATCCTGCAGCCACCGTCCAACCCCCCCCATGCATTAACATTCAAAATAAATATTATTACTGGGTATGACTATTTTGTCCGTTTCAGGGCTGTGCAAAAACTTTTTAAGGGGCAGGGTGCTTATACGCTGTTTTCCTATGGCAGTGTCCATCACCAGCAGTAAATGAAAGTGAATACTTAAGTTCAAACAAGGAGACCTAATGAATGCAAGCACATCCAATCACATCGGTCCAGGTTTTATATAAAGAGTAAGTCTAACCCACTTCTTTGCCGATACAGCCGCCCCCACCCCTCCGCCACCTTCGGCTCCCCGTCCTGGTCCGGGGTCGGCTCCTTCGCCTCCGGCCTGGTCGCCCAGCCAGATCCGTCAGCTTCAGAGATGACAGAGCCGACGACCAAGAGACGGGCTTCACCAAATCACTGTTCACATACTCATTTAAATAGTTTCAACAAGCAAAAACTCGTTCCAGCTCTCTATTGAGGTCTCCTTGGTTGAACTAGTTTTCTAGCCAGCAGTAACTAGTTTTCTAGCCAGCAGTAACTAGTTTTCTAGCGACATACACTCTGCCCTTTGGCCAGCAGCAATCCTGTAACTCTCCCTAACATCACCCCTTTTTGCTTACATTTACTATTTCTTTCTTTGTTTCTTTGTTTATTCCATCCTGTTCTGTTTTTGTCACTAGTGTCAAACATTTCTGCACAATACTTGTAAATTGTCTTAAAATTGTCTTGGGTGTTATATGTTATATATATATACACTGGAGCACACCCACCAAAAATACAAATTCTTTGAATTTTTATTGTCCCCTCCCAATAAAAATCTTTCTGATTCCGATCCCGATGTATGCTTGAAAGCATACCTATTGTAAGCGGGAGTATTCCATATTGTATCTGAGGCATTTGGCAGCGATAATGTGCAGCTAATTGGATCATTGTGCCTGGAAGTGCGGCTGCTCAACAGAATCCTGCTGTCGTTCAAACTGTGAAAAGTCGGAACTTCCAGGGGACTGTAGTATCAGCTAATCACGGTTTGACGTTATAATGGGAATGCGTTTTAAATGTTTCTAAATTTCTCGAAAGCCAGTTTTTGAAGGTTCAGTATGTTGTTGCTCTGTAATCAATTGGTGCCACACAAGAGTGATTGTTTGCCCAGATTTTGTGAGTATATGAGCTAATTCATTGTCAAAATTGGGTCTTTTGGGACCTGGATGCCTGTATCATAAAAAACTTCCCTTATGTGCCTTTTTATACCAAAAAAAGCTTTGAAATTATTTCAAATGTGTGAGCTATTTTTCAGATGACTTGACATTTACAAAAGTCTAACCATGGCTGGCAAAAGTGGCTAGCAAATAACAGACAGAAAAAGATTATCTAGAGATGGCTGTTATTTACAACAGAAATGGATGTCTGAAACTCTGCGGTGACTACCAGCCACTGAGACTCCGGAAGCGTCCAAGAAAATCTGAATCGATTTTCACTTAGCCGAGAAAAGAGAAAGGGTTGAAAATAAATTATTAGCAGAAAAAGATATATTTCTTATTTATTTGGGCAATGCCCTTAGTGTGTTAGATATATTAATATTTTAAACGGTTGCATTTGCAAGAATATAATCATAGGCATAGGGTTCTGTAAATGTATAATCACATATAACTATGCAGAAAATAAGATGGCATACAAACATAAACACAAGCAGGGAAAATGACTCAAAGAAAGATTTTAGGAATCAGACTTTCAGTTTTGTTCATTTGCTATTTAGATTGCAGTATCCTTGCTTGGATCCATGTCAGTGCAACCTGGACTGGTAACGTTTTGTAGGTTAGTGCCAAAGTTCCAGCTGTGGTGAGAAACATTTGTATTTGTCTGCCCAGTTGCCTTTTAACTTTGCCAGAAAAGCTGAAGTCAGAGAGCTGCCGGGTCTTGAGGAAGGCCCAGTTCCGCACTGCACAATTCTCATTGACAATTCAGTCTACTATTATGCTTCAAGCTCCACTGGCCTGGACCCCATAACAAGCGGGTTCTGACCTTCTTGGTGAACAGGAAAACACACCTGAGGGAAAGGCACCCAAGCCGGAGCTGCGGAGATGGCGAGCCGGCCGCTGGTCCGGTAGCCGTGGAAACCTCCAGCTTCCATTCTGCAGTTTCTTTGCTCTTCCTTCCTTCCCCAGGCCTAGTTGGCCTCGGTGACACAAATGGAAACAGACAAGGAGAAGGAAGATAGTAGCGGAAGCAAGTACTGTACCCAAAAAGCCTGCTCCTTCTTGACCTAGAGTTCATCCTCGGCCAGGCGGGAAACATCATCCAGTCCAGCCCCACCTCCTGCCTCCACCAACCTTCCCGTTTAATTGCATCAGAAGCCCAGATGATCGACCACACCACGGTGGGGTGGGGGGGGGAAGAAGGCACTGCAAGTAACGTGACAGGAAAGCAATAAAGCTGATAAATGATCTGGGGCGTTCAGGTGTTGGATATACACCCCCAATTCACCCCGCCCCACCCCCGTGGCCTTGCCACCCCGCTAGACTGAGAGCGGGCCAACCGCAGTCAAGTATAAAGCCGTTTGTGAAGAACTGCATAGAGTAGTGTTTTGGATCAATCGACTTATATTTCTGGTGGACAGTTAGAGGGGAAAACAGCCGACATAGGTGAGGAAAGGGTGAGAGGTCGGTGATTTAGGCTTGGCAACGACAAAAAGCAAACAGAGGAGAAGGCCTGCTCAAACAGGTAGGACAGAAGGATATCGATCCCGTACCTGACAGGTGCCGACGTGCGGTTTGAAGCTGGAGATGGGCAGCATGCAGGGCTGAGAATGACCCAGCAAAGTGCTATGGTAAACAGGCACTTTATTTTCTTGACTTTCTGAGCTCAATGTTTCACTGAACTTTTGTTTTCCAGGAAAGACCTTCTCATCCTCTGCATCTTGCTCTGAAAAAAAGAAAGAACAACAACGGTGAATAAAACCAGCAATTTTCCTGGTTTAGAAATAGCTCAAAATGATTCAAAATGGGTTGAAATATCTTGAATGATGAAGTCGGGTTTAAAATAAATGTGACTGGCCTGATGCTCTAAACCAGGGTAGTGCAATCTTATCTGCAAAGGGCCGGTGTGTATGCAGGTTTTTGGGATGACCTTTAGGTCAGCTGTTCAAACGCAGGTGTGAGGACTCCTCAGCCAATCAGTCCTCTAATTAGTAATCTAATTTAGGGATTTACAACGAAAACCCTGCACACACAGTGGCCCTTTCTGGATATGATTACCCACCCCTGCTTTAAACAATGAATCATCACAGTTTGCTCCGGGCTGCCCTGTCCTATTCCTGTGAGGGCCAGCAGGTGGCACTGTTGGTTCTCCTGCAGTAGTATTAACTGCCCATACCTGGTCCTCCTTACCCCCTCGTTAGTCAGGTAAATAAATGTCTCCCCATCCTGCATTCCCCAGTCTGGTAATTATCCTCTGTTTGCGTTGGCTGTCTCCCATCCTGTACTTGCCTGCACCCCAAATAAAATTCTCCAACGGGCACGAATTGCAAAAAGCTTGGTTTGTTTACGGTTCAACAAATTATTAAAAAGGCTAAGGTGTGCATTATGGCTTCTCTGAATACTATTTAGATGTGCCTATGAATGTATCTACTGGTTTTAGTGTAATATTACATGATAATGAACGATTAGTTATTATTCAACATTTACTACCACACTTAGCAGCTACCAGTCTGATCGCAAATGTAAATAATTAGCGGTGCGAACAGAGCACCCATGCATACAAATTTGCCAGAAGATTATATGTGTAGCAGCATTGATTAGTATTACAATTATGTGCTTAAATGGTAGCATTACAAATATTTAGTGAGGTAAAGGAAACTCAATAACCTTCAGGATGGAAAACCAAAGAAGGATAAAATGCTACAGATTGTTTAAACTGTGTCTGCTAATGCTGACCACTGTGCGTGTCATGATCCTTTAACAACAGTGCGGTTTGTCCCCGAAGAGGCTGAGCAAGGCATGGCTGAGCAAAAGCTAGACTTTATCCTTTAGAGTTTGAGATCTCCTCTAATGGGAACACAAGGGGCTTTGCCTCTCCACAACTAAGCTCAACACGAGCCTGAACTCTCTACAAATCAAGTTAAACCACAATGGCCAGCATTTAATATTAGAACGGGTCAGTCTGAAACCATAAAACTCTTAGCAAGGGTTTATAGGTAAATTTCATAATATGGATGCACATATAGTTTTGTATTTTACTTAAACACAACACCCCGTTAAAAAAAACAGATAATGTTCCTCCAGTCCACACAGAGAATTGTCACTTTGCACCCTAAAGATCTTTTCTGTAATGGTGATTTATTTGCCATACATATAAATTAAATTTAGAGACACACCACAGTGCACAACAACGAAATGTGTCCTCTGCATTTAACCCATACATGACATAGCAGGGGGCTGGTGAGCAATACCTTTGCTCAGGGTACCTCAGTATTGCCTTGCTAGTCAGGGATTCAAACCAGCAATCTTTCAATTACAAGTGCGCTTTCCTAACCATTAAGTCACCACTGCCCACAATACAAAAGCAGTGGAAGTCTTGGGGGCAGAATGTGGCTCAGTGGGCTAAATCTCTGTACTTGTGATTAGAAGGTCACCAGTTCATGGCTGGCTTTGGTAAAATAGTCACCTGTCCATGGGTCTTTAATCCCCCCCCTCCATGGGGGCCACTGCAGGTAGCTCTCAAGCTCGCTCTCAGTTACATGTTTGTCATCAAAAGCAAGGTGGGTTGGGCACAAAGAGAATTTCCCCACAGGGATCAATGACATGTCATGGTTATAGTGCTTCTTTTCACATATCCCATCTTGCTCTCCATTGAGACACACATACACACACAGCCAAGAGTGAAGCTTGGGGTCCAAGTGTCGGGTCTGCCATTTATCAAAGAATTTCAGGAGGGTTAAAGGCCTTGTTGAATGGCTCACTGGTGATGCTAGTATTTTGCTGAGGTCAGGGCCGGAATTGGCGCCCTTCCATTCACAGGAAGTGGCCAAACCCGCTGAGCCACACAAGCTGTCCCTGAGGCATCTGAGAGCGCCGTTGATGGCCCACGACGCGCACGTCTGTCAGCGTGACGCCCAGGCCTGACCCCGTGATTAAGGATAAAGCGCAGAGTCTGTACCACACTCGATTGTTCGCAATGATCAATTAAACTTCCCCTTGCAAAGAAGCACTCAGAGTTACCTTCAATGCGTTTGAGCCCAGGAAAACTGAGCAGAGACACCGAAGGGCAGCCGACGTATTGCTGCCATCATGCGTAATTCCTCACATGCATCTCAGCAGCTTTCGCGGCAGAGCCAAACAAGCGTATTCGTCTCACATTTCGCCTTATCGATTTTTGAAAGAATTAATCATCGCGCCCTGCAGCGGGCGCTTTACCAGGCATTTACTCACACTCAAATTGAGTGTCCTTCACTTTAGCATTTTGCCGCGTGCGATTTGGATGTTGCTTCAGCTCGGACTGAGGTGTTTAAGCCAAACCGCGACTGGCACATCTGGGGAATTTTTTTTTTCGAGGGGAGATTCATGTCAAGCATTTTACGAAATTGAAAAAGTAGACGTGGAAGAGATGCTCAAACGTTCACTTGGCGTCCCTCCCATTCCCCCCCACGACCACTCACAGTGTTCCCTTTAAGTGGCAGCACCTATAATCCTGTTTAATGGACATTTAATATTTGCACTTACAGGGTAATCGCTCAAACATTCATTTATGTCTCTCGTTGCTTGTTCAGGGTTCTGACAGCCTATTCATCAGTCTGAGCATGCCCAAACTCAGCGCCCCCCACGGCAATCAATCAGTCCAAGTTTCTTCGGCGCCTTGGGAGATAAATTTTAGTCCGGTATTAATCATAGTGAAGTTTGCATAATCTGCTCCCCCACCACCGGTTCAGGGTCTTTACCTAGGAGGCCCACCAGAACTCGTTGGGTATCCGTCAAGATCTTGTTAACACCAGGTAGGTATTTTTCCCCCCGTAATCATCCGATATTTGTCCCAGCCTGCAGACAACTCAGAAATCTGCACGAAAGCTCGATCTTGATATGTCGGATTCGCACGTGCCGTACAGTACGTGACGTCACAGCGTGGACACCCTCGGCCAGACAGATGATCGCAGAACGTGAGCTCAGGACTTGGGGATTGCACGGCTGCTGAGTGCTGACCCATCTCTTGCTTCTTGTTCGCTGCGTGGCAGGAGCACATCTTCCAGCAGTTTCTCCAAATCTTGTCCTTAGCCCAACCCAATCACAGGACTGCAAACAAATAAAAACACACTTATCGGTCTGCGTTTCGAAGCACTGGAAGGCTGCACTGTAGCACAAGAAGGGTATAACACGTGATTCAGGACTGCTTGGCTGCTTTCCAGAAATTCACTGTTTATACCTTTTATTTGCTTGTTAGATGGTTTTATTTCTTCAAATAGATATTTGAATATTTTGCATCTGTTTTTACCAAAGATGGTCAGCTCAAAAAAGGGGTGGTGGCTCAGTAGCCAGGACTGTGGATGTGGGTTCAATGCCCCAGTACTATGTGTGGATTTTGCATGTTCTTTCTATATCCATGTGGGTTTTCTCCTGAAGTCCTCCTACGACATGTAGTTTAGATCACCCGTTTCTTTCCTGTGATGTATATATTACACTGGTCATATAAAATGGATGGATAAAAATATTTCCACTGGGTTATGTGCATAAAAGCTGTAGAAGCATTGTTTCGTATTACTAGACTTTTCTGGAAATTTCCAAAACAGGCAATAATTCTTGTATTCGTGGTTAGCTTTACCTGCTGTTGGGTGTTTGGTACTGCAGTATGTTCTGCTACAGAAATACAGAAGTACACACTGCATCTGGAAGGTAGCCTACAGTGTGTGTGTGTGTGTGTGTGTGTGTGTGAGAGAGAGAGAGAGATAGAGAGAGAGTTTATATTTACCACATTGTGGGGACCACATGTTCCCACAATGTGGTAAAACCTGTTCCTTTTCAGCTTTTCACCAGAAGAATGTCCCAGCAACATAAACCCCAATTTTATGAAAATCTGTAATGCAATCAAAAATCTAAAATAGCAAAAAATCATGTATTTTGTTATTTACATATTTTATAGTTAAGGTTATGCCTGGGTAAGGGTTAGGGTTATTATAGTTAGGATTAGGATAATGCCCAGAGAAATGAATGGAGAGTCCCCACAATGATAGGAATATACCCGCCACGCGTGTGCCCGCAGGCCAGTGTGTATATCTACACGTGTGTGTTGACTGCCATCTAGTGGACACTGGCTATGAGGTGGATTCGACAGTCATTCCTCCAGTCACCTCAGGAAATTCGTTTTGCAATCCACAGTGTGTAGGAAACTTTGGGCATGTTACATAAAACATCACAATGTTTTATGTAATGACCGTGAAATGTTTTATGGGGCAACGTTTGGGCTTTGGGATGTTTTGAACCATCCTCAGGCAGTGGATGATGATTCTCAGACATTATTTTAATGACTGTCCTGGAGATCTCAGGCTGTTACAGTGCCCACAGCACAAGGAAACATTCATTTCTTTTCTTCATGGAAATAAAAGAGAACTGTCTTCAGTGGCTTGACAGCATTCACCTTTTTTTAAATTCTTTTAATATATATCTTTTAAATAGTCATCACGTGTTCCTTGACTTCACTGCGGATCACTGGATCTTGGTCCTTGGACTTGGTATTTCATTTCTGGTGGTGCATCCTTGTGGGCAAAAGCTGAAGGTTCCTACAGAGCGCACCACTGGGTTACCCTGAGCAAGGTACCGCCCCCAAGCACTGCTCACCGGGTGCTGAATTAGCTGCCCCCTGCTATGTTACGATGTCACATATGGGTTAAATGCAGAGAACACATTTCATTGTTATGCACTGTGTGCCGTGGTATGTTGACAATGACAATTAATCATTAATCACTTTCATTTACTGCAGGGTCTACAGAAGTGCCCAGTTTGTGAATTCTGACTCACTGTTAGTACTCTGAAGATTCAGCTTAGGTCCAGTAGGCTACCACCTAAGAGAGTGAGGCTGGACCTGGCCAGACACCAAGATCAGGCTGTTTCTAAACAGTGTGCATGCAGGTTGTGTGAGGAACTTGCAGACTTGGGTGCGACTGCTGATTCTAAGGCGATGTGAGAGGCCTTCCATGACAAGACCCTGAAAGTTGCTGAGGGTTGTGTTGGTGTTGCCGGTGTTCCGAGTCACAGTCAGGGCGGGTGATGGGACGGTCCTTACAGATGATGCTGCAGTTGCGACCCACTGGGCCGTCTACTTTAAGGAGTTGTTTAAAGCTGATCTTCTACCTAGGGCACTGGACATCTCTGGGTTCACAGTTCTTGAGGCTGTGAACCACCCAAACACACTGAGATTGCATGAGAAGGCCACAGGGATCTGTGATATCTGGGGTGAACTTCTCCAGGCTTGTGGTAAGGCTGCAGAGTTGCAAGTAATCTTTGCTTCTATTTGGGAGACAGGCATCATTCTGACTGCCTGGAAAATGGTAGTTGTTCCTATCTGGAAAGGGAAGGCTGATCGCCTGGGTTGCAGCAATTACTGGGGGATAACACTGCTGTCAGTACCGGGTAAGGTCCTTGCTAGGGCCATCCTCAACAAGATCCACAATCACTCTCTCACGTACCAGTGATTGGAGAAGTCCAGTTTTCCACTTAAGACGTCCACCATCGACCGCATTCTGGCACTGAGGCTTCTCATTGAGTGCAAATGCAAATATCGGCAGAGTTTCTCGGCAGCCTTTTCCGATTTTCGTAAAGTGTCCGACTTCGTTGATCGAGCTGCCCTGTGGGACATCCTGAGACTTTGTGGGATCCCCCCGATGTTGCTGGACGTCATGGTCGGCCTGTACACGGGTACTCTGCGTGTTGTGCACAGTGGAGGCAGAACCCCTGCATTCTTCCCAGTTGATTCTGGGGTTTGTCAGGAGTGTGTTCTTGCTCATGCTCTGTTCAGTGCTCGCATGGACTGGGCGTTGGGCAGGGTCATGGGGTCCGGTGGCTGTGGGGCATCTATTGGTGAAGAAAGATTTACTGATCTTGACTTTGCCGATGATGCTGTGACTTTCGTGGAGTCAATGGAGGCTCTGATCAGGGCTCTCGAGAGACTGAGCGAGGAGTCTGAGTGTCTGGCTTGCGACTGTCCTGCATAAAAACCGAGATCCAGGCCTTTAATGACCTCTTGGACACAGCCATCAGTGTGTTTGTCTGCGGAGAGAATGTTGACCGCGTCGAGCAGCTCACTTACCTCTGCAGCAACATTCATGTCTCTAGTGATTCTTCCTACATGTATGAAGTCAGTAGACAGATTGGGAAAGCATCGGGGGTTATGAGGTCACTGGAAAGGGGTGTACGACACTCCCTATATTTTTGTAAGAGTCCTGGTGCTTCCTGTTTTGCTGTATGGCGAAGACTGGACTCCTTCAGTACTATGTCTCTTCAGAGAATCCTTGGGTACCGCTGGTTTGACTTTGTGTCGAGTGAGCGGTTGCTAGAGGAGTCCCGAATGAGGCACATTACCTACATTGTGAGGGAGTGTCAGTTACGGCACTATGGCCATGTGGCGTGTTTCCCTGAGGATGATGCGGCTCGCAGGATCCTCATTGCTGGGGACCCGAGCGGCTGGACCAGGCAAAGGGGACGCCCACGTAGCACCTGGCTGCTGCAGATAGACACCCATTTCCGGAGGGTGGGACTGGGCCACAGATCCCGAAGTGTTTCGTCATGTGATGGATGCGGCAACATGCTGTAAGTGTGCCTGCTCCCCAACCCGACCTGACCTGATCTTATCTGACCATCACATGATATGTAGAGAGCAGTATAAGAGGTCCTATGAACTTCTACATAACCATTTGGGGTAGTGCTTTTGTGAATTTTATGTGTAAAGATATACATTTGGGTGTTTTGCTAGTAAATATGATTTTTTTAATGGTAGTGCTTAAATTATACATTTCATATAGGTTTGTATTCAGGTTTTTTTTTTCTTTTGTTCCATCAATTTTTAGTGATAGCTTATCCATTGAGAGTTTCAGTGATGCAGATACCATCCCTGGAAGAAAAGGATGGAAGATGGGACACTTCCTGGATGGGATGCCAGTCTACATGAAGGTCCGTTTCTCACGGTGCTACATGTAGCTGAGTCCTCACACTAATCAACTTACTGACACACGCCATTGGAATTGTACCTACTTTTCTTAATATTGCATGAACACATCCTTTGACAGATTAACGTACCACCCAAAGTCACCAATTATCTTGAGCAGCATGGTCTTGGGACGTGGGAAAATATCAGGGCTCTCGGAACACACAATCTGAGCTCAGGCGAGTCTGGAACGAGGACGTGACTGCTCCACCCCGCTGGGCCATCGGCTGCCGGATTTCTTGCTATCACTATTAGCGATTTTCCGGATTCTCTCACCTGGGGTGCTTGCGGGGATGCAATCGTCTGATGCGATTTATATTTAACATCCACAGAAAGTTAACTAATCACAACTAGCGCTGATTGCGCACCTGCTGTTCTCATGGCACAAAATGTTCTTTGAAGATCAAAGGCTGTATTTGCAGCCTGGGTATGATAGAATTAACAAAACATTTGGCTTGATTTTCAATTTATAACCTTTAAAAAAATTGGTCAGAACTAAAGTGAAGGTTGATACAGAGGGTCACACTGTGACCTTACCCCTCCACGGTTCAAGGTTTGAGAGTTTTTACATTTCCTTGTGTTTCTGCAGCTTGTCTTTGAATATTCCACTTACCTCATGCATTCCAAATATGATGTGAATTGGTGACTCTAAATTGCCCCTTTTTACCATATGAATATCCTCTAGTTAATCAGAAGTAACATTAAATGTGACTGTTCACAATGCCAAATGCCATTATCTCACTGAGCATCACAAGGTCCGCAGCCAGCTTTGCCGCATTTTATTCGGTGTGCAATCATGTGTAATGTATGTGTAGCGTCCCTGAAGGAAAAGCCCTCATTGCACTATAAACATTCATAGCACAGTCTGAGTGTAATTATTAATGTCTGCCCAGCGTTAGCTGGTAGTCATAATAAAGTGGAGCTGATCAAAGGCCTTTTAGTGCCGGGCATTTGCACGAAAACATCAAAAAAAAAAAAAAAAAACGAAAGCGCAAAGACTTTATGGGAAACTTGGTCATGGCGGTGTTGTTTTTATTGACTCCGCTCCAGGGACTGGAGAGGGAGAGCAGATGGCTTCTTTCCGTGCTTCAGACGAGAGTTTTCAGGCTTTGAACGGGTTCCATCCCGCCGATTTCCGCCAGCCTCAGATGTACCGCTGCACTTCCTGTACTCTCCCATACGATAGCTCGCAGGGAGCTCGCCTAGCGATTTTGCCGGCATTTCCCTGTGTGCTGACAAATAGGGCGATTTGGGTTTGTGAGGGAGAAGTTTCCTGTGCGCATTCAAAGGAAGACTTTCAGACTGTGACACTTTGACAGTACAGGTGGGAAAAAGCGCTGACTGAACATTACCTGAAGGTCTCATACAAATGTAAACACGGTGCCTGGATGTCAGTGGTTATCATCAGAACTGTGGTACATGTCCTCTGCCCCTGCAGATTTAAATACTATTAATTAGTTAAAATAGTATTCATTAAATATTTTAATAAATATTTTAAAAGCTATTTTTATAAACTTACAACCACAGACAGATTGACACCAACGGAGTTTAAGGTCAAACTATATATAATGCACTTCCAGGGAATGCTTGTGAATGACACTAAATGACATTGTTGACTTTATTTATTGGCCAGTTCATGAGGGAGGTCAGCTATAAGCCAAGGTCTTGGAGGAGGAGAAAGAGCACGCCAACCATCCCATCCTGGACTGCAATCTCTGCCTTCTTCACGTCTGCTGTTGTCCAGCATTAAAGTGCTTTAAAGATGGTGATCAGGCTAAATTATTGCTAAGTTAAACCATATATTAAGCAGAAATCCCTGTGTCGGCATGCAGCTGGGACTGGCAGGCCTGTAACCGTGGCCTCCAGGCTGATTGGCCAGCCAGAGTAGTATGTCTCCAGGCTGATTGGCCAGCCAGAGTAGTGTGTCTGGCTCGCCTCCAAGTAGGACCTCTTGTGAGGCCCAAGCAGCCTGCAGAAGGTCATGTGCCGGCTGCCGTTCTTCTTATTTTTTCCCTGTCTCCCTTGTGGAGTATAAAGCTTCCCAGCCAAAAAACATAAATAACTGTCTTTGAATATTACTTTTCCAGTTTTATCCAAATGGACTTGCGTAGTGTTTATTTATTTATTTATTTTTTTTTGGAGACCCCCACAACCCCATAATGTAGGGCAAGCGGGTAGAGAAAATGGATGGATGGATGGATGGATTGATGGATGGATGGATGGATGGATGGATGGATGGATTGATGGATGGATGATGGATGGATGGATGGATTGATGGACGGATGGATGGATGGATGGATGGATGGATGGATTTTGAAGTCTTAAAAGGAACATCGTTCACTGACTGCAATGTCCCCCACACCCTGTAGAGGGCAGTCAGCTGCAGTGGGAGAATGATGTTTGTTCAGGTAATGGTTTACGTAATGGGGCTCAAATACTTAGTAATAACTCAGTTATTAGTCAAGTACATATTATGAACAAATCATGAATAAATACAGTTGTTATTTGAAATAAAAGATGTGTCATGATTCCTTAATGAAAAAACGAGATCAGTATTTCACTTGTGTTATTCATTACTTGCTCCTTCAGTAGTTGCTTCAGTATTTCACAAAGGTTTACAGAATTAACGCATATAGTAATTAATATAGTAACTGCTTGAGATAAAACATGCATCACGATTTATTAATGATGAATTAACATATGATCATATGTAACTTACTTTGTGATTAATTAATACATAAGTAATAGTATAATACTATATTTGTGTCCTGTCAAGTAAGTGTTACCCCTATTTCTTATCACTGAAAATTATTTTACTAATTAAAAAGTGCCTATTGCTATTTTACAGGCAAATTTGCTTATTTGTAGCCCTGCTTGGTCCTGAAGTCTTCAGCACACAGACTGCAGAAAAATCAAGCGACTGCAGCTGCAGCCAAAATGTAAACCCCACGATTACTGCCGACTGGTTTCTTCTGACCGCAGAGGAATGCCGGCAGGGAGAGCGATAAACACCTCTAAGACACCCAAGTCGGTGATAAGGCAACAGTGTGAGACCCGGTCCAGAGGTCAAAGGCCACAGCCAATGTCTCAAGTCCCAGAAGGAGCCTGCTGCTGCAGAATTTTGCAAAATAAATCAAGTGTCTCATCTGTTTAAATGCTTAAATGATTATGAAGAGTGACTAAGCATCTGGTAAGCAACACCCATCCATCCATCCTCCAAGTGCTTATCTAATACAGAGTTGCGGAACCAAAGGTAACATGAATAATTGAATACTATTATAACTATATAATAAGCTATAGGTTTGCAATTTTTAATGAAGAAAATTGGATAAAAAATTAATTAAAACACTACATTTGCTATAAAGAAATATTCGTGCTGCTCCCAGTGTGCATGTACAGTAACTGTGAAACTACTCTTCAAAAATGCCTTCAGGGTTGCTTCAAGATCCTGATTTGCTCTTGGCAAACTTGAAAATGGTGGCAAACTGATCTGGGAACAGTCTCAACACTTCAACGGAAGCTGAAGTTTCGCAACACCGCAGTGACCGAGTTTCCCTTAACAATGCAATCTTCCGAAACCTGAATAGTACTTTCATATACTGTAATGTCATATCTAGCAAAACTGAAATGTGACACTGGCCTGGATGTAAATAAATGGATATGAGGGAATATACTTTTCAGAGTTGGGGTGTGGGGGCACTTTTAAGATCCCATTTAACAGTGGCATTTCTGAAAAAAATATATATATATATATTTTATAGACACACACACACGCACAATTATAAAACTCCGCAAGTTGTATAATTCCTGAGCCGTCTGATAGAAGGGAAGAGGATTTGACCATAATAGGGTATTGGTTACCACTAATGGCTTTTATCTGTTCATCATAATTGGAAAAAAGGCTAGTATCTGTAAACGATCAAGAAAGCAATGCTATTTATCTTGATTGAAATCTTAGAAGCTTTTGGACAATGAAGGCTTTTTAATTGGGATTTTTGTCGTGGACAGAAAACGTGGTTTTCTCATTATGTGGTGACCTGTCTCAGCGCATCTGCTAATTCAATTCTGCTTGCAGTAGTTCATGTTTAAACTAGCTTGGCCAGTCCCACTTGAAAGTATGCCCACTAGGCATAAACGTGCATTCTGTGATTAATAATTACAAGTGTTAGGTAACTTAAATTGCCTCACTGAAGCTAAAATAAGATATGATTTTGATTTTTAATTTGTGTGGCAATAATATGGTTTATTACAGATTTTCTTCATCAAGAATACTACACCAGCATGTTAAATAATACCCTATAACTACAGAAAGTCCAGCTTATAGTCAGAGGTGGATAGATCAGTTCTAGAAAGTAAAAATCCAGACCAGGATTTTGTTTCAACCAACCAGCTCAGCATGAGGAATCACATTGAAAGAGTACTCAACTGGTTGGTTGAAACAAAACCTTGGTCTGGATTTTTATCTTTTGAACCTGAACTATTCACCTCTGCCTACACTGAACGTGTTTCTATTCCACGGTAGAATGACTTTCGCTTTTGTATGTGCTTCCTGTGTGAATGCCTCCTCTGGTTTTCTCCCACAGCCGAAAGACATGGTGAGGTTCTAGAATCTTTGTGTCAATAGATAGCAGGTGACTACTGGGATGTTTATCGTAAAACAAAACAGAAACTAAGATGAAAACTATTGATTTCAAAATATTTTCGTCAACTAAAGTAAAAAAAAAATATATCCAGAGTCAATGAAAACTGCAATTAAACAAAACTAACAGTAAAGGCTGAAACTGTAAAAAGTTATCAGTAAACTGACTGAAACAAAATAATGAATAGAAATGCATTTAGCAAGATTAATAAAACGTCATTATTGTCATCAGCCAATAAGATTGCAGTTTGCGGATTTCAAACTGCCCATGTTATCGTTTGACAAGCAGTTGTTATTAGGGATGAGTGATACCACTGGTCTTCTTGTTTAACCAATTGCAATTTGATGCAAGGCTGGTACTGATCCCGTTATTTTGCGGGGGGGGGGGGGTATCCCTTTTCTTCCCCCTTATGGGTGATCCTACCTGGTAGTAGTTCATGTCCTACTCCCTACAATGAACATTTAAATTAACAGGTAAAAGAAAACCAAATACTTAAATGCTACAATTGATTATCAAAAGGAGCCTTTCAGTTTGAAAGTAGCTTGACAAACCTGAAGTAGCTCAAAGTGTCCCACCTGACATGGGGTAGATTAGATAGATAGATAGACAGATAGATAGATAGATAGATAGATAGATAGATAGATAGATAGATAGATAGATAGTCCTACTCAGACTGCAGTAATGTGCACTGTGTCTCCAGACCCCAGCCAGAAAAGCCCATCTAGGCCCAGTTGTGATCCACTTTCTAAGATCAGTTCTTTGGCATCACTGACGGAGTCACCTATCGTTTTCCTCCTAAATAGCATGATACATTCCCTGCATCCTGAGCCATCATGGCAGCCATGGCAGTGGACTTTCCACACAAATCCATGGATAATGAGGCGACTGGAATGCAACTGAAACACCAGTAATTTACCAAAAGGAACAAATCTCTTCAATCAAGTTCGAGGTGTTTTATGGATGGTAAAAATGCCCCCTAGCCTTTTTAAAATTTTTGTAAGCGCTCTTGAATTTCAGATTTGAATGATTTGATTCCTTTCGCATTTTATACCTGGTATAAGTAGCTGAGACTCTTGCGTAATTACAAGAGTTTACAGAAGACCGCAAACCACACTCTGGCAGCTCTGTTATTGTTTCCTTTGAAAATCATAGGAAGTTGAGCATGACAGCGGAGCTAAGATACAATATACACTCGCTGCTTGTCGACACCGGTTCACTCTAAATAGTTTAGTCTTGTGTTTAAAAATGGAATTCACTTTCTTCTGTTTAAATGAACACAATTAAACAATAAGTTGAATTTTCATTGCACTTACCTTTATAACTGTTTATTTTTATTTTATTATGGGGTGTAGTATGTCACCAGCCAAAATTCTGTGGTTGCCAGAGTGATTTCTTCATTGGTTCCTTGAGCAAGGCCCTTAACCACAAGTGTTGCAGGGACTTACTGACACTGCTGTCGCAAATGTACATCCCTTTGGATAAAAGCACTTGATAATACTATAAAATCTTATTAATGTCACAAGATACACCACTTGTGTAACCTAGGTTGTTGCAATGGATATGACTAAATAAGTTCCCACCATCCATCCATCCATTATCTAAGTAAGTTGTCTCAGATATTTAATTCACATTACCTTTTGTCTACTTAAAAGACACATTTACTTACAAGTCTTTTGTGTCATGGTGCATTTGTAGGCAAGACAGACTCATGAATACTTTTAACAGAAAATAAAGGTTTTAATGAATCCGGTTTTAAATAACATCTACTTCTTTTTGTAAAAGTACCTGCAAGCAAGATGAAAAAAATAATTAATTTGTTATATATTACAAGTATTTTCATAAAAATCCATCAGATGCAACATCTCCAGCCTGGAGTCTGGACATTCCCACCCCCTTATTTATTTACACTTTTTTTTTTTTACATCTGTACAAAATATCTACATGGAAGACATATTACTGCTACTTCATGCATTCTGATTACTTAAGACCTTAAGATCTTATCTAGTTCCATTACACAGTCCAGTTAAGTAAGCACTACTTACAGGAATTAGCACGCATGTACCTAAATAAATAAACTACAGTCTATACCTTAGGAAACCACAGTGTGCACATATGGTGGAAACTGTGGTGAACAGGAGACATCCCATCAGCGTCCAGCAGAGCGAGAAGGTCTTGGAGGAGGGCTCCGGGGTTGCTGAAGGGACTGAATTAATGCAAAACATAATGATCTCATCAAAGAGGCCTATTATGCTCAACCCTGGGACTGATGGGGAAGATCTCAGACATATATGAGGCAGGGTTATCATTAACTAAAAGTATAGGAAAAAAATTTCGTAAACAAATAAAATGAAATGCAAAAATAAAATAAAAACTAAATGAAAACTAAATGCTTCTGAAACTAACTAAAATAGAATAAAAACATCAAACATTTTCTGTTACTGTTTTTTAATACTATTTTGCTAAAGTAATGACTTGTTCATCTTCAGTGATTAATAATACCTGGAACGTGTTTTGGCCATTTTGGGGACATTAGTACATAATGTGTACTGTGTATTCGGGTAGGATTCTCTAAAGATCGGACACGAAAAATAGCTCAACAGCTTTCAGTATATCTAGAAACAAAACTGCTAAAACTTAAATACATAAAAAACTAAATAGAAACATATCTTTTAAATAAAAACTAATGAAGCTGCGCTGAAACAAAACTGAAAAAAAACTGAAAATACCGATAATATAAAAATAAAAACAAAATTTTAAAAATCGAAGGTACAGTAATAGTGATATGAAACAGCTACTATTCTGTAGGGAGAGGGTGTTCAGGTATTGCATTTCATAATAAACACCTCACTCATCCCTCAGTACAGGCAAGTTTCATTGTGGCTTGAATTGCATCTTCTATCTCCATCCTACGTTACACGTACCGCTCTCGTTCTTGCAGATGAGCTGAGTGGCATTGCTGATGACCATCTTTCCATTGATACGACCCATGCAGAGGTAGAAGCCCTGGTCCCCCGCGGTTACGTTGGTGATGGTCATAGCTATGGTTCTGTCCGGCGACTCGCTGAACCGGTACCTGCCCCGAGTCATATTCCTGACTTTGTTCATGACCACCGCTATGTTGATGGTACGGGTCGTCTGGGCCACCAAGGTGAACCAATAGATCTCGTGTTCCCGCTTCACGCTGCAGTGCATGAAAACATCGCCTCCCCGGCACGCGTCTTCCAGCACAGCAGCTGGGTGCATCTGCAGAAAAGTGCCTTAGGAGAACAGAAACAATTCAAGGTTTCAGTCTCCAAAATTCATTATCCGCTACAGGCAATTACATCTAACCACGTGCTTTTGGACTTCAGAAGGAAGTCACAATTCCCAGAGGAAACCCACCTGAATAGGGAAAAACATGCAACTCCACACAGACGGAGGGGAATAATTGGTCCCTGGGGGGTGAGAGCGCTAGGGAGATGTCAGGCTACAGTGTTACTTCCAAATAAAATATCGTCGTAGACTCTAGACTGTCTTTCATGGAAGAAATCCACATTGTGTATATTTCTGCAACTTTTAAACAACTCGGAAATTAGAACGTAGGTTTGGTTCCAAGACTGGAAGCACCTGAACCAGCCCCGAGCCCCGCCTCCTAAACACACACCGTGCTGCCATGATACTGGTAGGGACGTGCCCACACCCAAATCTACGCCCATGCTCAGAAGAGACACAGCCAACATGTTATCTCTGGATTGGATCTAATAGAACTTCTCCTGCTCAGAACAGACACATGGGTTTCCTCCAGTGTGCGAAATACCCGTCAATAATCGGGAGGGTCCCCATCTCCCTATTGTTGCGCAATACCGATCTTGAGACCCCCTTAAAATTTTGCTTTTGAGGTTTTTGGGGGGTCTCATGGGTTAATCGGGGGTGTCGGACCCCCCCGGAACCCCCTGTATTTCGCACACTGGTTTCCTCCCTCCATCAGAAGCATGTCTAAACAGATGCATCAACCTGAGGCAAAGCTAGTAACCTACAGTATTACAGTTGTTTCCCTCTTGTAATATCTTTCACAGCAGATCATAACAAATCAGAATTTGTACATTTGCAAGTTACTCATTTAATATTTACTAAAAGTACACTCAATATTCTTTGCTAACAAATAAATTTACAGCATGTTCACCATTTGAATACCTTTATTAGCAAGAAAATGTAATTTCTTTGATCCATCGAAGTAACATCCTCTAGCAGTTATAACAGCAGAGAAAATTCAAGGCATTTTTTCTACAAGAGACATTAAATACTGCTGTGTGTCATGGGATTAAACAGTTAACTAGTGCATTTAAAGTTAAAGGACAGCCTAGAATGTGACTGCGCCATCACCACGCAAAGTTAACAGGGTGTCAGACATGCACTGTTACATACTTTTTCCATGTTATCAAGGAAACTTGTGCTAGGTGTGCAAAAACTTTTGACTGATAGTGTGCTTGCTACCAGTATGCTAATTTTGTGCAGTACATCATCTGATTATATTCTAGACACACTCAAAATTTAAAATGGCATGTTGTAACCTCTCACTTAAATTTTGTTGATTGATACTGGAATCATTTCTAAGGGCGTTTACAAATATCTAACTGCATCTAAGTAACATGTACTATAAGTGTTTTATTAATATTATTTCTAACAGTAGAATAACTCGACAAATGTTACTCATACAGGTAAGCAGTAATAGGAGTAGTACTGTATAGATCTGCCCAGTTACATTTCTGTAATACTCACAGATTATGAGAAGACTGAAGTTGTTGTGGTGAAGTTTGCCCATGAGGTTTATCTTACAGCATGGCGATAGAACTTCAGTTAACATCCTACAACTTCCTGGAGGGTATCTATATACGCGTGCACCCCACCCACGCACCCCCCAAACGGAAATGAAACTATACTTTATCTGCCATTTTTTACAAGAATATTGAGATGCATGTTCTATTGCTGATGTTGATGCCTCCATGTCCCACTCTCGCCAGTGTGGGCAAGCAATTAAAAAGGCCAATAGTATGTTGGGTTACATCTCTAGGTGTGTGGAGTTTA
>JAODKC010000048.1:13299453-13346312 GCA_026777985.1 Mormyrops attenuatus | reverse complement strand
TTTCGTTTTTCTCTGTTTTTCTTACTTCCCCTGTCTTCCTGACCGGTCTACCCCCTGTAATGTGACGTTCATATGTGCGGTCGGGTTGATGGCCGCAATTTCGCTGGTACTTGTGACTAGTGACAAGGTGTATTGCAACAGCAGTAAAGGGTTTCGTCATTCATTCATTCATTTCTGTTGATGGTGAAGTGAGAAAATCCACTTAGTTTCTGATTGGCTAATAATTCTTCACACTGAAAATCAAGTGTCTTTCTTTTATTTTTGTTCGTGAAAGTCTAATGTAACATTTTATCTCTAAATGCATTTACATGGAGCTAAAGAAAACTTCAGAATTTATTTTTATGAGTCTGCCCAACTTTTGCTAAAAAATACGTTCGGAAATAGTACTTGCCTAATGATTCTGCAGACAGTGTACTGTGTAAAACACCAGTTTAGCAAGCAGATTACCAAACAGGTACAAAGGTACAGTAATGTACAAAAGTCAAAGGAAATGTTTAAAGATATTTATCTGGGTAAGTGTATATATTCCAAAAACAAAAAGTACTATTTAGCATTAGAACATATTGTTGCATTTAGCAGACCCAGACATCACAGCAGCAGAGACCGGAGAAGATGAGACTGTCTTAAAAGAAGAACACTATGTTTTATTCAAATCCTTAAAAGGGCTAATACAGACAACAATCCTCTGAAACGCAGGGGGGTCTCGTGGCATGTAGATCACACACACGGTGAGTAACAAGACATTACAAAGAGACACGCGAGGATCAGACAGGGGCCGAGCACAAACACAGGTAAGGGCACATCGGCAATGGGATCTACAGTACAGCTATTTACATGACACAGACGAGGGGCAATTTGCACATCTCCCAGCATGCTCCACACTGTTAATGGGCCCTGCTATGCAGAGCCATCTCGCTGGTGCTACACCTTGCAAATTAAGAGTAACACAAAAAAAAACTTAAGACTTAAACTAATAAGAATTTCCTCTGTTCACTAAACAGTTACTGATTCCTTGTTGGATGGCTAGAAGAACACTGCTTCAATTCCCAGACCTCTCCTCGGGGCACCACCAGCTTACTTAATTAATTGATTTAATTAGTTAAAAAAAATCCAACAGATATACATTATCCATACAAGATGATACCGGTCTGGTCAAAAAATACATGGGTGCATTGGATGGAACTGGAGTGAGCCAATACTGCGGTGACTTTAGAAGAGGTTTTGAGGTGGTTAAGCTGACACACTTTGTCAGACATAATATCACAGTTTTACATCAGCATAAAGATCATTTAAACATAATTTCCTTTGACTGTTTAAGACCTTTGCACAGAACTATATAATTACTGTATAGGGGATAATAGCCAAAGGTTAATCAAGGTTAATCTTTAAAAAAATATCTGAAAATTACTTCCTCCCCGTATAGCTTGGTAAAAAAGAATGGATCAGGGTCTGCCCCCACCTTCAGCATGAAATGCCGGTGGCCCCCGAGACCGGTGATGGGGTTTGGCAGGAGGCAGGCAGCAGAGCCCCTATCCGGGTGCTTGGCTGTGACTGCCAGGGTGTGTCCAGTACATAAGGCCAGGGAGTGACGCATGCAGAATGAGCTAATCGCTGGGTGGGCCTGAGACCGCCCTGACCCAGGCCGGACAGGAAGGGGCCCATCAGACTGGGGCCAGCCCCCGTCTCTCTCAGCACTACCAGGTGTGAAGCCAAAAGGGCCGCCCTGGAGGCCAGAAACCGGTACTGCGGGTATACTCCTCGAGGAGTACTTGTCACCTAGGACCTATTTATCTAGGGTAATTTCCCATCCCCATTGTTGCTCCACAGGGCTTAAGTTGCCAGTCAGAAGGTGCCAGAATGTGAAGGTCATATGAGAGTGGAGAGGTAACGAGGTGGGCGCAGGTTCCGGAAACGTACAAAAACATGGTGTGAAAACATGCCATCTAAAAATAAACTAATAAAGGGCAGGAAATAGCGTGAAAACTGGTCTGTAAATTACAATACATACTTCATTAATGAATTTTTAAATTTTATGTTATTGTCTTTTATTGTTTTTGTGTTTGTTAACCAGAGAGCTGCGAATCCGTAAAAATATGTACTGGAAAGCAGACATTCAAAAAACAGAGATCCCAGAACACGTTCTGACAGGATCTGGCACAAAGTAAGTACTACTGCGCTGGCGAGATACAGCAGCACACATGGACCCTGGACCCGGCGTTAATATGGCGTTCAGAACGTATCTCGTTCGTTGGTAGAGGAGCGTCTGTATAGCATTGTGCTTCTAATGCAAAAGTAATAGGGGCAAATCCAGGAATCATGAATAAATTGTAACCGTTTCCTCTGCTGTAAGTCACTTTGAATCAAATCATCAGATAAATACATACAATTGCTGATCTCTAAACCTGCGATTGGAAGTGCAGGCTGAGGTTAAAAAATTCACTCCATTACCCAGGGTACTCTGGACAGGGTGCTAGTCTTTCACAGAGAACACAGGGGCTGAAAAATGAAAGCGGTTAGCAAAGTACTTCCTGAACTGCAATGGTTAATGGCGTTCACGTAACAGGAAACTTTGCATTTTCACTGGCCCATCCATGACCAGCACTGCGGACCCCTGATGGATGCTGAAGATTTATTTATGATAATGGTAACAGTATCTTTATAGTGTATAATTCCTACTGGCAACCCTTAACATCTGACCAAAAGTGCTGCCGGTATGCAAACAAAATGTCACACATCGCAGCCATCTTTTGGGACGTCAAATTTTAGTAAAACTGAGCATCTTGGTCATATTAGAGTTGCAACACTGACCATTTTTTCATGGGTCTAATATGACAAAAACATAACCAAAATTATTTGGTAACACTTTACTTGTGGGGGCACAAGTGAAAATCATGAACAAACATAGTAATTGCATGAAATACATAAACCGTTATGACCAATTAATGATGAATGAAGATGGGACCAGTTCATCAGTACATAACACTTAGTTTCCGGTTAATTAATACATTAAGTAACAGTGTGCTACTACATTATTTGTGCCTCGCCAATTATTTTGTAGTGTGGATGCTATTTATTTTATATATGTAATATATAAAACCTGAGAGAGAGAGGGATGATAGATGAAATATTTAAATTGTGTACAGTGTGGTGTTATTGTTTGCATCTTAATGTAATTGTAATATTTAATTTCAATTTTATCGTTTCAGTTGTATCTTCCATCTGCCTACCTACAGGTTTGGCACCAACCCCAGGGAGCACAGAGCACAAGGAAACCAGATCAGCTAGTGGAAACCCACCCAAACGGGGCAGAACGTGGCAACTCCACGCAGGGAGCAGAGGTGTGAGGCGATATTGCTGCCTGCTGAGCCGTCGCACCACCCATTGTGAAAACAAAGAGACGTAATTACGACGGTACAATACGCACATATTTCAGCCCTGCGTGCTGAAGGACACTCCCTTGCTGAAGCACTTGCTGAGGTCATTGCAAGTGAATCCCAGTGTTCTCTTAAATCCCCTCCCCCCTCCTCCCCACTACTCCCTTGGAAACCCAGAATCCAACATGAGGGAATAGTTACCCTTAATTTATGTATGTAGGTCCAGACATCACCTAAGCGGATCAGCAACACTGAAATGCCGTCCAAGTAAAACCCACGTTTCTGAAGAGAGAGAAAAACAATAGTTTCACAAAAACCATTCCATTATTATGAATTTACTTTGCAAGATGTCAATGAGTATTAATTAAGCCAGCATATTACTATTTACTAGCCGGAGTTTAATTAGTCCATTGAAGATTTTGCACTGTAGAGAAACCACGGGCGAAATTAACCAATTTCAGCTGACTTGCCGGATTTTTTTTTTCTTAGAATGTTTTAAATTGTGCCCATAAGAACACAATCGCCCAGCACAGCTGTGCCGCAGATGACATGACTGATTGTGGCTGTATACGTGTGTGACTGTATATGTTATAATATGTATTATAATTCAAAAATGATGCATTATGAGAGGCACACAGTTGCAAAATAGATATAATGTAAATTTGTGCATTACCTGGAATACATTCATGGAATATTTTTTGCTATGCCTGCTTGTCTAAAACAATTCATAATTCAGAATACAATCAATGGAAATAAAATCAATTAGTCGTGAAGTATTGTTTAATATAATTTTTTATTTCAACAGTATTTGCTAACAAATAAAAAACTGGAAAACATGGCAGAAATACCAATTGTCTTAAAAGTCTTGTGCTCATTAAGGTACAACATTATGCCTGAATAAATAATCTGGAATGTATCCACTGGTGTACTGCAGCCCTGGGGGAGGATGCTGGTCCAGAGACAAAGGCCGGAAACCCTAACCTTCCTGCTATTGTCTCCTACTGCTCACTTGAAAATATACATCGGTCCTTATATGTGCGATTTTACTGAAAAACCTGCCAGCTTCTCAGGTGTCACGATTATTAAACTATTTAAATAGAAAAACTGCCAACATTTCTGCTTTACAAAGTTATACTCGGGGAAAAAAAAAATAAAAAATTTATAGCGGAAGCTAAGGTTACAGGCAGTGCTTAATTTGTAAACTCTGAGGTGTCGTAGCTCATAAAGAGCCCAGAGACCAACTGCGATCACCGTTATAAGAGGAATTGCAGCACGCTGACCTTGAACGATGTCACCTAGACAAATCAGTCTTAACGATAATTAAATCGTTAATGGATTTATTAATTAATTAGTTAATTAAACATGTGACGATATTTTCTATCTACATCTGATAGTTCCATCAAACTATAAGATGACTTACCCTATTAGGTGAGTTTAATGGTCTCAACTAGGCATATATTAGTGGTCAAAAAGTGTATTTTACTGCATGCACGTGGTGTGATTTTTCTCTTTCAAATCAAAAGTCAAATAAGCGAAAAGTACTAATTTAGGTGGATGTCTGTCAAAAAAAACAAAACACAGCTGATTTTATAAATATACATTTCTTTAGTTGAATGTGTAGGCCACTTTGTTCCAAAGTTTAACTATAATATATTTTAAGTTTGAGCTGGTGTAGCGCAGACTGCTCTGAACTCCTGCACAAATTAAGCACTGGTTACAGGTCGTAAGACTCTCAAGTGCGGGTAGCGATGGAAATGTTGACTATCCTTTAAAGGGTCATAACCATGAAATGATCTTTGAGTTGCTCAAATACACGCAAGCCATCCAGCTCTTGTCATTTGTCTGATGCAACACTCCACAAGGATATCTTGGCTGTCCTTGGGATTACCACCAGTGTCAGAAAAAAAAACCATTTAGCAATTCAAATCTAAAAGCCAAGACAAGCTCCTCGTTCATCAGATCTAGTTTGGTGTACAATTCGTTAATGCTCTTAGCATACGTCGTTAAATGACTGAGTCGTGACTGGCCAGTCAGATGTCGGCTGATGGAGATCATTCAAGAATGACACCTGAAGAATCCTGTCCTGTCCCCTGTTTGTCGATACCTCATCACTCATTTCTGTGGCCAAGGGAAGGCCAGGCTGAGCTCAAGAGTGATAGCCATAATGATGTATCCACCACAAAAAAAATAGTCAATGGATTTTTTTTTTTTTTTTTGGACAATTAATAGACCTGGCTTTGTTCTATTGTTGGAATTGCACCTTAAAGTGAAGAAGCAGTTATCTTGCTTGCATCAAATCCATTAACTGTAGAGTGGACGGTAATGAAGTGACTCTCAGCCAAAGAGCTGACTTGACATTTTTTTCGTAGGGTACTTCAAGGCAGTACGTGGAAGGTCTGAAGGCTCATTCAGAGTATAAAAGTAGAATGACTGTGCCGCGGTCACATAAAATGTGTGAAGTAGCTGAAGACTTCATGGGACGGTAATTTGGTTCCCTGTGGGCCATATGGTTGCCTGAGTGAAGGAAGTAGCGGGAAGGATGTGGCTTGAGTTCTGTAGCAATCAGGAGGTGCTATCGCCGTTTTTGGTCTTCAGCACCACCAAGGTAACCATGACTGGGATGAGGCAGATTGGAGTCATCACTAGGACGAAGATGATACTGGGAGGGGGGTCGTATAACTCAGTGAGCTTACAATCCTGGAAGAAGTCAGCGTGAATCTGCACGAAGGTGTCCTGCACCAGCTTGTTGGGCCATGGGACCCTGAGGTCGTCGGCAGACAGCTCAGTACAGAGGGTGAATTCAGTGTAAGATCTGTATGGAGCAGCAGAGGTAACAAAAGACAAGGGTTGGTGTGGAGTATCAGCGGGAGACTCCAAAGACCAGGACTTTACTGATACCCAATATCATGATGCCGCATGAGACCAAACTTCCTTTCCTTGAAAACCACAATCCCTCACTCCACTCTGAATTAATGGCTTTTGAAAAAAAATCAGCTTTTACTATCCATTGCTAAACAAAGATCCTTATTACTATATTTGTACTTAATTTATTTATATATTTACATTATAATCTCACATTACACAATTAACTACAGCTATCATGGTAAATAAGTTAGGGCTACATATGTACTTTCTCCAAATGTATATGATAACGACAATGAAAAAGCTAAACATCAGTTTCAAAAGTATGTGGTAAGCTATCTGTTGGAGGACACAAAAAATTCACTCACCGTTTTATTGTATCCCATGTGCACCTTTCTGTGTTATTATAATGCTTCAAAATGCTTACAAAGTTCGGAAGGCATTTGGAAGTAACAAAATTCTTGTAGCATTCAGCTATGTCACATGACTCATGGTTGCATTTCGGACAGAAAAGATCTACTGTAAGACAGAAAAGGAGATATTTAATGCAACAAATCACAACACGGTACAATGATGTGGTGATTTCAGTGGTTCTTTCTATGAATCAAAATATTTTCATTGATGTTAGTTAATAACTGGAGATTTTACGGCATCATGCCTATAATACACTAAGAAACAATAGTCCTATTGATGTAGCTGCAATGAGATTGAGACAAACTGATTCCAATTTAATTCAGTTATGTTTTCAACATCGAGGAGCATGCAAAAAGTAATGCACCATACTTCTCATTGTTCCATTGGTAGAAGCTGAATGCAAAAAGAAAAACAGAAAAATCTCAAGACCTTTTACCATCACAAAACCATTCACACAGGTGCTATAAGGAGTTTAACAATTCAACAACACAATCATGTCAAAAAAGTACTGCGTTGTTATAAACTACGTCTTAGTATCTCAGAAGCAAATGCTGAGAAGAAAGCAATGCATTTACAGTTATTTATTTGGCAGACACTATTTCCAAAGCAGGCAAATATCACATTACAAGCACACAACTGTCAAGGAGGCAACTATGCATAAATGCAGCTTGGCTAAGCTTCCAGTGAATGCAGACATAAAATGTGTGTGTGTGTGTGTTTTTCCCTCCTACCTAGCAGAACGTCATTAGAACTGATAGCGGACTGTCACCCAGCCTGTTCTGTTTACGCAGACAAACATGCCACATCGGCGCTCCAGAAACTCACCCAAGGCTACAGACAGAAAAATTCCCAGAAAGCAAAGCATTATCCTCATGTCAGAGAGCACAACGGCGGTATGCTTTTTCCAGCTACGGCGGCTGAGGCAGAGTCTGAACTTTTACTGTTACCGAAGCAAGGCATAACAGGAAGCTCGGTGGGGTGAACACGAGACAGAGAGGCTATCCAGATGTCTCACCCCGTGCCTGTTTGTCCTAGACTTTGAGAGCTGACTGGACAACTTTATTTTCCATGTACGTGTGATCATTTTGTCGTAGTTTGGTTTCAGGGCCAGGAAGGCACCCCCCTCTCCGAAAAAGCACATTTGGGTTGGGGTTAGACGCACATGCGAAGACACTTCTTCCCTTTCTCTTTTCCCACAGACAATAAACCTCCCAGCCTTGAACGTGATTTATCTCGAGAGCAGCTGCGGCCAAATAAGAAACATAAGTAAACATGAAGGCCAGCAGATTTCTTGACGGAAAGTAATCTTGAGTAAGTTTGGGTGTTCCTGCAGATGATGTGTATTAATTTGTGGGCTGTTCCGCCGCCAGTCCCCTTTTGTTCATCAGGATAGATGTAATCAGACCTTACCAGCTGTTTGAAGGCCAGTCTCTCCTGCCCCGAGCAAGAAATGATGCAAAACCCACAACTAAAGGAGACCCACCCACATAAAATCAAAAGACTGGCAACCAAACCATGAAAATAAACTCTAACCACATGCACAGTAACAAAAACTCCTGATATCCAAAAAAGTGACTGATATAATATTCATTTTGCTTAGTTTTTTTTTAAATGCACGCACCCTGTGTTTGGTGTTTAGCACGGGTATCTTTTTGGCACCATAGCCCTTCCTTCCCCCAGAGATTTACTCCTACTCTGGTTTCTGACCCTTGCCCTGCACCTCCAGCCCAGGGGACGTACATGGAGGGTGTGTGTTCCTCATAGATTAAGCCACACACCTCTACGCAGACCTAGCCAACCCCCCCCCCCCAAAGCGGTTTCTGCCAGACAGATGTTTTAGGCAAGGGCAATCACTGGTGAGGGGCAATGTTTCACTCTGGCTGAGGTACCATAACGATTAGGCAATGCAGCAGTGCTGTGCAGAGATAAGGTTCACGGAGACCCATAGGGACGTGAGCCGAGATAAAGATAAGAGGCAGCCATAGACAGGGACCATTTTGCAGCCCGGACATGGAATTATTGCTTTAATGGGGGAGAGTGTTTACAAACATAGGAAGGGTTTCCTTAACCCTTTAAGTGTCTGCTCCACCAAATGGTAGACTACCGTTTGGTATACCTTTGTAATACACAAACTGCATTTTTCCAGTGTTTGAAAAAACTATTGACTTTTGTTTGTATTGTATTGGCCTACAGACCTCAGAAATGATAAAAAAAAAAATATTGCCAGTGCCTTTTTCTGGGTGTGGCACTTAAACGGTTAAGTCAAATCTCTGAATATGTGACCATGTATTAACAAGTCTTAAATATGCAGCCATGTTTGCTTTCCAGTGCGCAAATGTCTTTTTCAACAAGAAGCAAAGTTGAACCCAATCCATTAAGTATATTTCTAGGAAAATAGGGCCATACATAAAAATATAACTTTATGGTCCACAAACGAGAACTGCACGAATACTGCAAAAGAAAATGTTAAGAAATGAGAAATAGCCTTTACCTGTCGTGGGCACATGTGTATCCTCCCCATACACCAGCACTGCGTTCAACACTGCAGTGGAAAAATAAAAAATCAGTGCAGTTTCTTTTTATCGCTTTTTGTTCCATCTACTCTCTCCCAAACCTTGACGTCTTGCATCACTACAAAAGCTGGAGCATTTAAGCTAAGAATGCTATGTGAGATGATGCATCTTTCACATGAAATTTGCCCCGTATAATTTACAGATGGTTCTGCACAGCCAACGGACCGACACAGGAAACAGGTGCACTGAAATATCAGGCTGGACGACCGCCTGGCAGAATTGAATCCATCACTGGTCACTTTTTTCCACAGATGTATTTAAAGAACAAGGAAGGGAAAGTAACTGAATTTGCAAGTTTATACCTGGACATCGGGGACCAAATGTTCTCTTCCAAAGCAGAGTCGACCGAAAAGGGCTGCTGATTTTTACAATGGCGTGATCCAAAGTATTCAGGAAGCTCCCTAACCTCTCCCAAACATGATATACGGGGAGGGGTGTGCATATCCGTCCATTTTCTATACCAGATTGTCTTATGCAGTGTCATGGTGGTATAATAATGATTAGGCAATGCAGCAGTGCTGTGCAAAGATAAGGTTCACAGAAACCCATAGGGACATGGGCCGAGATAAAGATAAGAGGCAGCCATAGATAATGACAATTTTGCAGCCCGGACATGCGAATACTGCTTTAATGAAAATTGCTTTCACGTGAAATTTGCCCCGTTTAAATTACAGATGATTCTGCACAGCCAACAGACCGACACAGGAAACAGGTGCACTGAAATATCAGGCTGGACGACCGCCTGGCAGAATTGAATCCATCACTGGTCACTTTTTTCCACAGATGTATTTAAAGAACAAGGAAGGGAAAGTAACTGAATTTGCAAGTTTATACCTGGACATCGGGGACCAAATGTTCTCTTCCAAAGCAGAGTCGACCGAAAAGGGCTGCTGATTTTTACAATGGCGTGATCCAAAGTATTCAGGAAGCTCCCTAACCTCTCCCAAACATGATATATGGGGAGGGGTGTGTATATCCGTCCATTTTCTATACCAGATTGTCTTATGCAGTGTCATGGTGGTCCAGAGCCTATCCCTGAAGCTACGAACACACACTGTCAGGAGAAAGGGGTACAGCCCTGGTACAGTTTTGCGCTCCAAAGTACAAGTAACAATAAAATACTCCCAATGGTACAATGGTCCATTTCTATACCAGACTGTCTTATGCAGTGTCATGGTGGTCCAGAGCCTATCCCACAAGCTACAAACACACACTGTCAGGAGAATGGGGTACAGCCCTGGTACAGTTTTGTGCCCCAAGGTACAAGTAACAATAAAGTACTCCCAATGGTACAATGGTCTATTTCTATACCTTGAAAGGTACATTTACCTGCACCTAGGGTACAACTGGCAGACCCTAATTGAGTATGCTCAATTAGGGTACTCTCCCAGTGACAAGTAATTGTACCCTAAAAGTTAGAAATTGGTATTTTTTTTCCTGACAGTGCAGGGCAGAGAACAACCCAGGATGGGGCACAAACCCATCACAGGGCACACTCACACAACATTCACAGCTATGGACAATTTGGCAACTCCAACTAGGCAGCTCGGCATATTTTTGGACTCTGGGGGGGTAAGTGTAGAACCTTAACTAAAACCTTAACATGTGAACCCCCCCGCCTACTAAAAACCGATATTTTTAAATTCTCTTTTGTATTTCCTCTTTGTGTCCATTCCTGTGCAATCAGATTCTTCCCCAATTTTAGGAATTACAGACTGTAGTTTCACACCAGAGAAATACACAAACAATCTCTGGGGCTGCATATACGATGGATTTCCATCTTTCAAGTGCTTATCCTGATGAAGGTCACAGGGGCCCTGGATCCTGTTCCAAGCAGCACAGGACACAAAGCAGGACTACACCCTGTATAGGATGCCAGCCGGTATATACTATATGCATAACAAAACAAAAATGCTGACAGGTTTCCCTATGGTTGGTAGAGACTTTCAGTGCTGGTCAACAGCCTTCCTCCATGTATTTCTTCATTTAGATTTAGTCTATCTTTACATGTCACACTTTGACAATGGAATTAGCCCCCGATCTGAATACAGTGCGTTTCATAGCACAGCACGCATCAAATAATGGTATAGTCTCCAAAGCTCGATGCTTCTTGGATCTAAGTCAAAGTGAACAACCATTATCAGGGAGTATTTAATACATTCAAGGCAGGGAACATTAAAAAAGTTATTCTCAGTTACAATAACAGCTTTCTTCTTAAAAGTCTTTAATTGCTTCCTAAAAGAATAATTCACTTACCCCAAAATTCAAATGTGAGAATCCTTAGAAGAAAAGGCAAAGAAGAGAAAGCTCTTTTCATTTCTGGATAATGCTTTGACCCTCACCAGAGCTGAAAACAGATGAAATATCACAACATTTGTGAAAGAAAGCTCTATAAAAAAAAAAAAACAGGAAGCTCTCGTTTCCTCTAATGGGCGGATTTTCACTATGGGACAGCCTGAGATAAGGTTGATTACCTCTCCCCCAAACTCTCCCTCTCTCTCTACCAGATTCTTTGAACAGAAAACAGAAAAATCTTCTGACAAAGAAAAAAATGAGACAACTGGATTGTGTGCCTTCACTGTTCTTGTTGTGTACAATTTGAATGACTGTTTTTAAGAAAACATTCTTAACTCTTTTAGGATCATCTCTGTTATGAGTTCTTAGTTTTCATGCAAGTGTAATTATGATTTCCAAAGAATCAATAGTGTTTATATGCATAACACAGGACGTCTTGATATATACCGGCACTTGGTATATAGGTAGTATATATAGGCACTTGGTATTGAGGTGGTATATAAGTCTCTTGGTATATAGGTGGTATAAACAGATACTTGGTATATAGGTGGTATATACAGATACTTGGTATATAGGTGGTATATACAGATACTTGGTATATAGGTGGTATATACAGATACTTGGTATATTAGTGGTATATACAGTGATGCAGGTTTGTTGGCTCACTGGTGCCACATTATTGCTCAGTTTCACAAGAGTGCACACAACCATTGACCTCCGATACCTTTATTCTTCCACTGCGATGACTGACGTTTCTCATTTCCCGTTCTGCAGATGTTCAACTAAGCAATGAAATCAACAATAGAATAGTAACATTCAACACCAGCAATATCTTTCCCTCCTATGCATCTATACAACTGCTCCCGCATTGATTTAACATATATGTTTAAGCATTTCGATTTATGTGTCAAATGAACGTCCTGCGATCCGAAGGAAGTTGCGCTTGGTTCTTGTCAAAGCTAAGATCGGCAGTAATGTTACTTCCTAGCTTCAAGAACACTGGTCCCGTTCAGGCATTTCCCATGACTGAGGATAATTCATTAATATCAGGTACCATGCCAGAAGTTCGCAGGTACTAAAATGTTGTTTAGTGATTCCTCACAAAAAATCTTTTCTCAATGAGGTGGTGATATATGCCTAGCATTGTTCTCCTGAATTTTTCTCATTCATACACATAAATGAATCCTCAAATATTTTTCTGGGTTATGGGAAGAGATTTGTAGAAAAAACGCTTAACCATAAATAAAGCAAGTAAAGCATGTTACTGTAATATTCTTCTAACAATTACTCTGCAAAAGACCGTGATTTGTCATTAATTGAAACACTGAGGCACAAATATACTGCACAACCGGAGCCAGAAGCAGGAATGCTTATAGGTACCAATCACTGCAAGGTTATAGTTTCAAGCAGACAGAGTGAACAGTGACAAATGGCCGGCTCCGTGCCCCATAAACACATAAACACTACAATTGTTTGTGCCAAATGGG
Organism: Mormyrops attenuatus; assembly: GCA_026777985.1. Classification (NCBI taxonomy): domain Eukaryota; kingdom Metazoa; phylum Chordata; class Actinopteri; order Osteoglossiformes; family Mormyridae; genus Mormyrops; species Mormyrops attenuatus. The sequence continues at coordinate 13,333,307 of JAODKC010000048.1, read as the reverse complement.
CCTCCAGCCATTCGGTGAGCTGAGCTGTTATGTAAACAAACCCTGGGGAAGCAGGAAATATCTCCTGATCCGACCGCAGGCCCAATTTGATAGTATCTTATAGATTGTGGATACTGTAGATCAGTCTATTCTAATAACTGCTGGACATGCTGATCACGATAACGTAGGGTGACCAGATAACCCATGTCAGGGAGGACACTCTGAGCTGGGACAGGAATTGTAAATTACCATTTCAATTAAAAGGACCCGGATTTCACTTTAGCACTGAGTTCTTGCTGTGTGCTTATTGGTCAGTCTCCTATAACCATGCATGTGTCACTAATGCTAATGTGAAACAGCTGGATGAGTCTTTCAATCAAGGAAACGAACCAGTCAAAGCGCAAGAAGATCTGAACCATTTAGCCGAGCACAGGAGCCTTTCAGTTTTAAAGTAGTTTGTAAAACCCGAAGTAGCTCAAAGTGTCCTCCCTGACATGGATTATCTGGTCACCCTAGATAAGGTGGAGTGCCTGCCTACCATGGCTTGAATATACAGGGAATGCAAGGGAAAACTTGCTTCATTGAGGAGCACAGCAGTTAGATTACCAGGCAGCCAAACAGGGTCTGTGTCCGAATTCAGGAGCTGCACCCTTCTAAGACTGCATCTGATGACCAAAAGCGTCACGGTGGCATGACAACACTGTCCCGTTTCGAAGGTTCCTTTAAACGCGGTCTAGAAATGCGTCCTCCTTTTGCCGAGTCGCGGACGATCCACCCGATGGATCCTTCGCAGCCAAACATATCCCAAGATTCACTGTGCGGAGGTACAGTGGTCGTGTCCTGGCTAGGCAACACGAGCAGTGCTTCGTGACTTAAGGGTAAGGGCAGGAACGGCTGGTGACGCAAATAGGAAATTATCCATAGGCCAGACTGTCCCGTTTAACAATGCCTTCAGTCCGACCTTCGAAGAACAGAGCCTACAAAGGCTACACCGTCACTGACCGCGTCCTACGGTGGATGCAGCCCCTGAATTAGGACACAGCCAAGGTTTCCATGTGCTGCCATGTGATGTGTCATGTGATGTGTCATGTGATGTGTCATGTGATGTGTCATGTGATTTGTTAGGCCACTAGGTGTAAAAACCCACCTAACAAGTGTGCAAAATGTCTCCACGAAGCACAAGATATTAATTTCATATTTAGATAATCTTTTAATCATGTTCCTTTGAAAACATGACAATGACATTTCAATTTTATGTTGTAAATCTTGGACTTCAACAAACAGCTAATTAATCTAACATGCTGTCAACTTGTACGGGGTAACTGAATGTAAAACATCTTAATGTGTATTTTTAATTACCTACACCCAAATTAAATATGCCAGAGTATCTGAACCCTGCCACTGAAGCAAAAACAATGAAAGCTGACCAAAGCTCTACTTTCTCTGCTTTTGTCTCTGAGATTTCACTGCAAACCCCCAAGGGACTGTAATACATCCCTGTTTCCACTTCCATGCCAGTCCAGAACAAGGCTGATTCAGACTTTTTTTGTACTATGCCAGAAAAGCCGTGCTTGTTACTTGACTGTTATTTTTCTTAACTCCTTGTTACATTTTCAAACTTCACTACTCTGACACACAGTCACTTACGTACGGACACCTCACACTTACGAATGGACGACCAAAAACCCTGTTATATTACAAATTCGGCTTAATTACAATGCACTACTTTGTGATGCACGTGACAATATTGTGCGGCCTCAGCACTATATGTAGTTACTTTAATTATTACAGTATCATAATAATTGTTATTATGTACACCATTATTATTTTTATGACTCACCTACAGTACAGGCTTAGGGAATGGATCTCGTTTGGGAACTGCTCTGTACTGATCCTTTTATGCAAAGATTACTTGAGACTATTTTTGCATTTTAAATAAATACTAAAATTCATTCGTCTTTTAGCTGGTTTTTCTGGTAAGGGTCACCCTGAACCTATCCTTGGCAGCACAGGGGAAAGGACTGGGCTACCCTCTGGACAGGATGAGGGCACATACACACGCAGCCATACAGTGTGGGCAACAGTGTTATGAAGTAACACATTACTGTTATTCCACTACTTATGACGATAATCAGCAATGTTACCAATTGCCTTTTCAAGGCACTGAAACACACATTAGCATACATAATAATTTAAGTATTGTTAACAGGCCTAAATGAACTGCCATTATTTAACAACATTCCGATCTTAAACCAATGACCTGGTGACATTTGTGTGCTGTCTGGGTTATGTATGCATTAAAAAGAGATTTGAGGCAACAGAAAAGTTACTTTTCCTAGTAACTAATTATGCAGTAATTATGACTTTTACAAATTACTTTTTCAAATTATTTTTGAATTAAGTAGCTGTGTATTTCATTGTGTATTTCAATTCAGATCCATTCACTCGCTTGTAATTTACCACTAATCCATAGCAGTATTATACTGTCATTGCTGTCCTACATACAGTATGTATCCACTGGAATTCCATTTGCACATCTGTTCTACAAAGCACAATCACACTTTGTATCTTAATTATTTGAGTACATATTGTTCATTTGTTGTGCATATTGCTTATTTGTTATTTATATATTTGTTAGACTTAAGCTAACATATCTTTCGTTTTTAGTTATCTGTTATTTTATCTAGATATCTTATATTTAAACCAATGCAGAGTCTGAGGAGTGATTAAGGGTTACATTTCACTCCATGCTGTACTGCATGTGACAAATAAAACTTCTCGTAATGAATTCTTGAACTAGTGACTGTGACTAATCGCTAATTTTCAGGAACTTGCACAACACTGGTGGGCAGTTACAGAGCGATTAGCCTAACTGCATGGACCGCGGGAGGAAAGTCACACAACACAGGGAGAACGCTCTTGCTCTCAACTCCCCACACACTAGGGTAGGGGCAAGATTTTAAACCCCAGCCCTGGAGGTGTGAGGCGACCCACTGAGTCACCCTAACTTCCTACAATGAGCTTTTCTAATCAGAAACATGGGAATCATGATCTCCACTAAAATGGTTTTATTGATGTCAGTTTGAGCTCAGCGTGGACAGGAGAACAGAGGAAAAAGGTAAAGAACGTGCCCTCAAACTGTACCGCACGCTACAGTAAAAGAGTAGCTCGCTATGTTGAAAGTCATTCTTGTTTTGAGAAGAAAATGTAGTACAATAGAGTGAGATCAGTCAGGAGACAAAAGCTGCAACAAATAAATAAATAACACAATTAAAGGCCTTACCCATTGGACTGTTTTTATGGTTCTATGAACTGTTTAATTCATTTGACTAACAGCTGAATCATTGCAAATTATTAACTCCCCAGCTGGAAAAAAAACATGAATAGACAATGGGCTGCCAGCACCAAAGCTGGGAAATACAACCTTTCATGTGTTCCGTCTATAAAAATAAGTCACCGTTTCAGTGCTGTTAAAGAACAAGGCATATTAGAAAACCTGATTAAACATTAAAATTATGCTTTTCAGTACCATGGCCTAAAATGTTCGCAATGGTCACAATCAGAACCCGCTCAGAAAATAATAACTTAAATGTATTATTTAACAAAATGTTAATTGCTTCCAGCATGTAGATTTCTATGATATCAACAATGACCCTCCCCTACAGTTTGAATGCCAGCATCCCAAGGAAGTTAAGCTTATCCCGCGCGTGTTCTGTTAGAAGGTCATTTCTCCATTGGTTAGCAACATCTTCACAATGACTATGAGATCACGTTAGGTGTCATTGAATGGTTTAATAGTATGAAAACATTATTCTTCAAAATCACTGTTATTTTTTCTTTTTTTGGGGGGGGGGGGGTGCCTCAGCATAGCCCAGGAAAATACAAATGCTAAAGCTGAATTGCTCTCTGATGCTCCCCTCCCACCTCCAAGCCCTGTTCTTTATCCTTGTGCTGACATGCCTCAGAATATCAAAATAAAACTTGGAGCTTCAGACTAATGGGGTGCGGGGCCTGGGCTCCCCTCAGCACATTTGCACCGGTACATGCCAACTGCGAGTATTATCCATTAATCTTCGCGGCACTCCTTGGTCGACTGATCGACAGGTTCAGCAGCTCTGATTTAGTGGGGAGTCACGGCTGGGGTGCACAACGCATCACTGAACATGGAAATGTGCGGAAAATACATGCAGTGTACAGTCTTTGCCTGGGGTGTCATGGTGGTGCCATGGTTAGCAGGCCAGGGTTCGTATCTCCTCCATGGCTCTATGTGCATGGAGTCTGCGTCTTCTCCCTGTGTCATTGTGGGGTTTCCGCTAGGTTCTCTACTTCCCCCCACAGTCCAAAAACATGCTAAGGTGAATTGGCGTTGCTGAACTGGCAGTAGGTGCGAATGCAGTGTATGACCAATCCTGGGTTATTTCCTGCCTTCCACCTGTCGTTTCTAAGGACAACTAGATAGGAAAATGAAGGGAAAAAAAAAATCTTTGCCCGTTTAAAATGAAACCTGTCGGCTGGAGAATTTGTACAGAAAGCTGATATTGTTTTTGAATTTCTAAGCATTGCATTCATTTTGAAATCCTTTGCTCCTTATATAATAATACTAGCTGGAAATTGTTTGGAATATTTTGTTTATGTTTGTCATTGTTTGCAATTTCAGCCTGCATTCACTGCTTTTATTTGTATATTGTTATCCAAGCCATTTTTTTGTAGCCCCCTTTGATTCAAAGTCTAACAACTGGCTCTCAGTTGCTCAGATTTGCTAGTTACTTTTTATGCTACCTGGCTTCCCAAGGTTTAAATCATAACCCCACTGGCATCCTTTCACTGCAAGTAATTTTTCTAACCTGGCCACTTTCTTGGTATTTAGCTATACCTGCTCTCCCCTACTGTCGTCACTATGAAAAATGCTTTGTTATTTCAATTGCCTTTGTATTCTGGACTCTCAAATTCACACCCTTTACTGGTTTTAATCCTTTGGTGGAACCATTAGCGCCCCCTGCTTGCTCTTATAAGCAGACTATTGATGAATCTTTCTGAGAGGAGGTACTGGTAGGTAAAGCGCATTGACTGGAAGGAAGTGTTAGAACTGGCCCAGAACACACCGGATTCAGCTTATCATTTCTCTGACCGTAAATGTCACATGACACTAGAATAATCTTTTTGACAAAGATCAAGCATATTCCTTTACTTTTTTCCCAAGCTGTGTTTTGTTGTCAAACAACACACTGAAATTATAAACTGAAATGCAATGATTTTTCAGCTAAAGTACTGGTCAGTTTTACTCTCATTTTCTCACGGAAGTCTACAAAAAAAACCCAGCTAAACTAGGCACCAAAATAAAGTGCAGTAACCTCTTGTCTGATTCAGGCTCATAGGTAGCACAGGGCCATATGGGTACAAGGCAGGGAACAGCCCAGGATAGGGCACCAACCCATGGCAGGACACACTCACACCTATGGGCAATTTGGTAACTCCAGTTAACATCAGCATGTTTTTGCACTGTGGGAGCCAGAGTACCTGGAGGAAACCCCACGACAACACAGGGAGAACATGCAAACGCCACACACACAGAACCCTTGCAGAGATCTGAACCCATGTCCCAGAAGTACGGAGAAATAATGCTAACCACTGCACGCCCTTGCCATCTTTGTAGTGAAATCCCACAAGCAATGGTGCTAAACCTGCTGTGGAAATGAAAGTGAGGTCCCCACTGACCAGGTCAGGGAGAACCCCAACACATATATACCAAAACTGTTAAAGATTATGGTTTGCTATTTCTTGTGTCTTTATCAAAATCAAGCATTCTGACATTAAATCAAACCTGGGTCAATTTTAGTTTTTACTTTCTGGTATCTACTGTCACGATCCACCTCCGTCACGTCCCTGTTTGACCAACAGAGGGTGCTGGCCATCCCACACCACCTAATCATTCTCAGTCCAACGTGATAATCACCCACACCTGCCTTTGTTAGTCCCTGGTAAGTAATGTGTATATGTGCCTGCCCTCACTCTCTTCCTCAGTTTGGTCATTGTTCCTGTTATTGCTGCTTTGTGTTCCCAGAGTCTCCCTTTCGTGCCATGTTCCGGTTCTCCCTGCTCCGGTTTCGTCATTCCTCCCCGTTCTCCATTTTAGAACCCTTAGCCGTAATCCACTTCGTTAGTTCAGCCTGACGCTGCCTCTGGGTCGTGCCTCCCCCATCAGACGTGACACATACAGAGAGACCGCCAATTCTCATCTCGCATAAGACACACATTTTTCTGTTCGGAAAGCGCTTCTAAGCCAGCTGGAAGATATTTTCCTCCGAGGCCCCCATCCAGTAGGATATGCCTGGAACATCCCCTTGGGAGCCATCCAAGTACTATCCTTAAACTACCCAAGCCACCTCAGCTGTCTCCATTCGATATGAGCTGATCTGTGCAGCACCTCCACTTCCAGATCCCTTGGGATCTCCATGCTCTGATCAGTGTCTCTGCTCTTCTACACTTGCACATTTCCTGGGTGAGAGTGGCCTTTTTATAAATCAGAATTTTAAAAAGCGCACTTTATATCCTTTTTCATCCTTTGACATTAATCGTAGTGTGACTGTCCTGTCAGATATAATATAAATATGTTGTTATATATATATATATATATTAAAAAAACCCTGATGTTCAGTGTAATTCTACACGTACTTTACAGTTCCACTTCAAAGAGTCTGGTGGTATATGACAGCGATCACCCTACATAAATCAGTCACAACCTTTGAAGTTGTAATGTGTGCCCTTATGACCTTGAACTTGGCAAACTTTTAAGCTTAGTATCTTGGTTAAAAAACCATAATTTACTATACATACATAATGCACATAATAAATAAATAAATAATAATAAATGCACCGTCACTGTACAGGGGTTTTGTGTTAGACTTCGGAAGATTTCCTAAGATTTAACTTAATCTTGAATTTTACATTGCACGAATAAAGCAGGAAGAATTCCTTAACAGTGTATGCTTCATATATTGAGTCTGTTTAAGACTTTTTGTAGCTGGCAGGGAGGGGCAAAGACAACTGTAACATAACAGAAAGCAGACCGCACGACTAGCGTTTGAGAAAGAAAAAAAAAACCTTTGTGTAGCACGATTTCCTGATGACAAGTTTTTCCCCTCTGCGGCGCTCTGCAGAACTGGCCTTCCCAGCAAATGACGCACACAATATCCTGACGCCAGCGAAGGCCAGCCGGCTTTCCCGTAAAGAGAGAGCATGATGGAAGCGGGACGTCTCAGCCTCCAACAGCCAAAGTTATTCTGTTGATCAAATTGCTTCCACATTGCTTCCACATTGCTCCCACATTTAGTTTCACCAGCTAGCCCTGGGCGAATAAAAACCCTGGTGCTGAATAAAAACATGTTTACTCCAATCCGCGCATCACTCACGTCGACCACCTTTTTCTCTGTAGCGGTTCTTCATGGGAAATGACATTGATTATATAGAAGGAAGCAGGCAATCTAAGGCGATTCGGACTTCTTGCGTCTTTGTAAAATTCTTCCATAAATAATTAACGACTTAAGTTTTCGTTTCCTGCATTATTGTTATTTCGTGCGATCATGTTTTAAATTTTTCACGCAAGATGCCCTTGGATTTCCATCAGACTTTCAAACTAGTTTTACTTCAACATGCATTTTTGTAGAAGTAAACTATCTATATTGATCTGCTGAGCTGGTCAGCCAGCTGAGTTATCACGTAATTCTAAGAGAGCCAGCGAACGCGTGTAATGGTAAACTATTAAACACTATGAAATGGTAAAACCTTAAGACCCGACGAGAATAAGAACACAATAAGAATATAATACATTTCGATGACCTGTTACTTATTGCAACACAATATTGCAATGCACCACAGCAGTCATAAACTGCATAAACATAACATAAAAGATGTTTGTATGATTTTTTAAACATCCGAAGCGGATAATTAAAGGGTTTGACATTTTAGAAACATTTTCAGAAAGTTTCCTATTCTGCATAAGTTAAACAATAGCTTTCCGGCCTGGTATCCTATTGTCTGAAATGCAGCTGTTATTGCTATCACTATCCATTGACAAAGATACTTAAACACTGAAGTTTCAACAAACATATCCGCAATAGCCAGTTGGACCTATTAAATGACCCCGCAAAATTAAGTATGAAATCATACAATTCTTGCATGACCCACCGACACCTGTTGTATTACAATTCTAATTACACTTTCATTATTATAATTACATTTATTGTTTCTATCAATAAGAATTTATTCTTTTGAGGTGCAGGTGTTGTTGAGAAAGCTGAGAAATGTTTCATGTAAACGGTACAGCTGTACAAATATTAAACAACTGCCTGTTATTTCCTCTGGGGGAAAATCAGACAAGTTTCAGAAAACAAACTTTAAGCTCACTGGAATTATTATAGATGTTGCTAATTAAATGCATTATAATCTTGATATTTAGACCCTTCGAAACGTCAGTAAACGGTACCTATTTTTTTATTTGCAATACTTCGCTGTACAGCACGAAGGCATTTGACTTATTTAAAATGATGAAATTTATATTCGACATAAAAATGTGGTGCGGACTTTAGCGCCCCCTTTTGTCCAGCTGCTTTTTTCCCATTTCCGAAATCCCGAGCTGAAAACAGTGAACACAATTCCAAAAACTAAAAACTGTTTTAAAAACGTTTGTAATAATAATAATAATAATAATAATGCAAACTTGAAAAATAAGTAAAAGTATTTTTGAAAACTTGTAAAAGGCCTACAGGCTATACAACCCTTACCATAGGTACAAAACATAACATAGGTTATAGTACAAAATTACAGCAAAAATGTGTCATAAGTTCACATTTTTAAATATATATATGATAGCAAACCGGCCCGTTTAATCCTATAGGGGACATAGGCGGCTCCCTAGGGCGCCGACTTGACACTTTGCCTCGGACGTCACAAATGGCCGGGATGTTTCGGGTGTGGGGTCTCGGTCGGGAATCACGCCCCGCAACTCACCGGTAACTATCTGCATTGAGTATAAAGGGATTCCACTATGTGGTTGAGAAAAAAAATGTAGATTTAAAGCAATTGCATGACTTTCATTGTGTTGTTTGCAGTGTTGTTCCGTCTGCTTTCATGATACATCCCGAAGGTGCCAATAAAACCAACTACCCTCCAGTTAACGCATGTCCTGTGAGTCCGTTCGCCGTAACTAAGGGACAGTTTGTTCTCTGTGGTGTTCCGGGCATCACATGTCTCTCCTGGCTAAACAAAACGACAGAGCAGGTTCTTTAACTGTTCGGCTGAAGCGTGTGAATGGTCCAAAACGGCACAAAAAGCGGGGAGAGCGCAACCGGCCCGAGTAAAAATACTGAAGTGTGTTTAAAGGAAGAGAATGTAGTTACCACTTAAAGAAATAGATCATTTCTAGTGGCTTACAATTTCAAGAAAAACGAATTAAAATGACCATTAAGGCATTACAGAAATGTAAAAAATACCAAAAGGTTAACGTTAATCACTACCTGGTTGAGATGAGTGTTAAAGTTGTCGTACAGTTTATATGAGAACTGCAAAATATAATAATAATAAAATGAATAATAATAAACAAACAAATAAATACATTTCGTATGATAATTGCCTAGGTAATACTATGTTGCAACACCCTTCGTGGTATTTTAATCCCTGCGGGTTATGCTTATAGTCACACCGCCTTTAACTCCAAATTCAGAATTCTGCATGTGCCAAAATAAAATATTCGCCGTCTTCTTGCTACCAGCTTTCGCAGCTATCAGCATCGTACCTTTCCATTTACGTTGCTTATCCGACTGTTTATTGCTTCACTACTGTAGACTGACCACCCAGTCTGAAGCCATTTAAGTTCTTTAAGTCATTTAAGATCCTTTTCTACGCGGCAGAGCGCCTGCTATTGACGATCCGCCTCCGGCTTCACGGATCCGCGGCTGGCCGGCGTGCTTATATGAATGCGAATCAGTGACGGTTAACGGTGCTAAAGCCATTTTACTTCATATTAGGATTTTTTTTTCCCGCCGCCCAGTATTTTGTGTATCTTTGATAGACACGCACGTTTTAGCCCTTATACCAGCCGCGGCGTGTGATCGCGATGAAGACGTCACCACTTCTCCGGCCGAGCGAGCAAAGTGCGCAGCTACCCTACGAGCTGCACGACAACAATCTCGGCGTGCTGGCGGCCAGCACCGCGCTCGCAGCCCTTCCCAGCTTCGGCGGCCCAAATGCTTCCTCCGAGCCCATAGCCGAGTGATCGATCCCGCTTCTCAGTGCCGTCGGCTGGAGCGCATTTTCTTTTTCTCTCCTACGCGTCTCTTCGCGGCAGCAGTAGCTGCTGGTTAAGGAGGCAGGACTCGGGCTGTTTTCGGTGTATTTGCAACTGCGACACGATGTGTCAAATTTCGACTTGCATGCGGCTCCTGCACCACCTTTGATTCTGTAAGAGAAAAAGGACGAGAAGTGCTATTTTAAACCGTAGGATCGTGCGTCGGATTTGTTTAGAATCGGTGCTTTACGTTTTCTCCAGCCTTCTTCAAATAGTCTAAGTGACGGTAAGTCTGCTGATACATTGCATAAGCCGTCCGTATTTGCCTAAATCTGTCCTTTACGCGTCGCCGTCATTTTTTGCATGTTTAACCTTGAGGAGTATGTGTGCTTATTTCGAATAGGACAATATGTTATATGGGCTAAGTCATCTGTAAAAGTGTGCTACGCACTTCTGTGTAATGATTTCCTATAGCTGGGCGAAGAGACACGCCCACTTCCACTGCACGACGTTGTGAACAAAACGTGTTTTTCCAACTTGGTTACCCCGATCTGCCATTTGAACGGTCATTGTAGTGCACTGGGGAAATTGGTGGTTTTTCACCACTGAATATTTTTTTTTTTACATCACTCGGTTGCCTTCTGCGTCGTATGTCTCCCGATCGCATGCGTGTGACACGTTCTGGCTGACCAGGATGTTGCCGTACTGTTGTTTTTCTTTTTCTTTTTTTTTTTAAAAGGACCATTAAAATGCGGGGACACGATGCCGCTTTTCAAGCAGCAGGGGGCGGTCAGTCGCAAAAGCGCTGAATAAGTGACGTCGAATAAATGACGTTATGTGACTGCATGTGGCATCTCCAGGAACAACAATAATTCGGAAAAGAAAGCGGCAAAATTTGTTGTAAATAATGCGGCTGGACTTATGGGAAAGTTTGTCATCTCAGCACAGTAGCGTTATTTATAAGTCTTCAAAGTCAGGCTCCCTTTTCAGAAACGTTATGGTGAATGCCTGCGTTCACCAGTGGTGTAAAAGATGCATCCGCGGGTTAAACCACAGCTAGTGTTTCACTGTGATGTGGCACAGGGCCATGGAGGAGACCCCGGCAGCCCAGCCCAGTAGGCCTGTCCGAAGCCTGATGGAGTGGAGAAGGAGGGTCAAGTCAGAATACATGCGTCTCCAGCAGTTGAAGCGTTTCCGCAAAGCGGAGGAAGTCAAGGTAAGGGTCTGATGGGATGCTAGTCCCTCGTTGCTATGGCACAAATTTAAGAAATATTTAAAGGACAGACAGACAGATAGATAGATATTTTATTATTCCCAGGAGGGAAATTTGGGCATTATAGCAGTATATAGAAAGACAAAGAAATTAAAATTACTCAGTCATATACTTAAATTAGAAATTAAAAGTAAAAAATCAGAAATTAAGTGTACAGGAAATAAATACAAAAAAGCTGGAATGTTCCAGCAGTACTAAAATAGTAATAGTAGTAAATACTAACCGCATCGCTTGTATTTTTTCGGTTTTTTGTTTCTGTGCCAGATGCTTCATTCTTGTCATTGTCATTTTGAATAGTGAGTCATGTGTGGATAATTTTTTTTGCGTGTGGGGGCTAGCGCGGAGCTCGTCTTCTCTGATATCCACATCTCTCCTCCTAGTCGCTCTTTATGTCCAATCGAAGGAAGATCAAAGGGAGGACAGACCTTCTGAACAAGGAGTGGTCCAGGCTCCGGCTGCAGTCTGTTCCCTTATCTTCCCCCCCCGTCGGATCCCTTCACAGCAAGAAGGTAGAGCCCAAGCGATCCGGTTCCCTGGGAATGATTACAGCCTTAGTGGCTCATCCTGTATTTACTGCTGGTTTTCTTCCAGTCACAGAAACGGCATGAGCGTGATTTACTTGAATATTTCCTGGAGTGAAATGTCGGCAGCCAAGCTGCTATCCTTTTAGAAGAAATACAATATAATAGCTTTGTTGTTAGGAATGATGCAGTCTGACGTCTGTCCCTTAAGATGTGATGGTAATTTGTTGGGCTAAGTGATAGGAGCACATTTTTAGTCATGGCTGATTTTGTGTTGGGCCTAGAATTTCCTTGGTATTGTGTCTGTAGCCCCCCCCCCATTTCTCTCACCTGCATTAGCACAGTTATTTTCCAGCCTGTGATTGGAGTTCATATTGCTTCAGTAAGCTATGGCTTGCCTGTTGTTTTCGTTTCTCCACCTTCATAAAAAGGGCTTGTCAATCCTACCCTCCTCCCCCCCACTTCCGCCCGATACTGTAGTGCATGGTGGAGTTTGGTTTCCCCACCTTCCAGAACCAGACCACCGTGATGAAGACCCTCAGCACTGTGGCAGGCATCCCATTCATGTACTCCTGGTCCCCTCTGCAGCAGAATTTCATGGTGCGTTACCTCAGCGGTATAAGAAAATATCACTACATTTGAGTACGGCGATATTACGTTTTGTGATACTGTATCGATTCTCAATACAAGCAATGTTTCGATTTTTAATTAATTGTTTACATGCAAAAATTTTGTGTTGTGTTTAAACCCCCGACCACTAGATGGCAGTGTTATAACTTATAAGTATATCTTCAGCCCTTTGACTCTTCCACTCCAACGTAACAATGTTACTAGTAAGAGCTGTTACGAGCTGTTACGAGCTGTTACTAACCCTAACCCTTATGGCACGCAACAGAGTGTACTGCTAACGTTAGCATTATCAAATTTAGCTGACCGGTAATGTTACCACCAACTGGCTGAATCCGAGTGAGTTATTAGACCGATTTCTGTAGTGTAGAGAGCTGAAATGTAGCCTTGTTTTGGCTTCCACAATAAAGAAGGCACTGAGGAGATCGACAAGAGCCATGCTGTTAACTCTGATTTTATGTATATGGTGATGTGTCCTTTATACTACATTTGACAGTTTTCCTAAAATTAGATTTTAAAAAATTGCAATACATCACCTTACTTACAGTATCGCAATATATCATGGTATTTTGAATCGTTAAGGGTCAACAAAACAATTAGCTCATAATGCTGTTTCATTACCAACAGCTCCTCACAGAGAACAGCCTTACTAGAGAATGAGCTTGTATTACTGTTAACCTGTAGTGAACAATGGTCAAATGTTGGCCAAATTATATAGTTAATACAGGTCTAGCAGCACAATAATAACAATCTTGAGGTTTCATCTGAAGGTAGGGACCCTGGATTAAATTTCTGTTAAGAAATTTGTTGTTTCACACAAGTAGTAAAACTGTCACCATCGTTTCTCTCACAGGTGGAGGATGAGACATTCTTGCACAATATTCCCTACATGGGGGATGAGGTTCTGGAGCAGGATGAAGCTTTTCTGGAGGAACTCATCGACAACTATGACGGCGTGCACGGGGACCGAGGTGGGAGTGAAGAGTACTTAGCATCCAGTTTTTAGCATCCAGGGTAGTCCCAGTCATTTGATGGCAGACATCTTGGCTCAGAATGTTGTTCGTTACGATTTTGGGTAGCGGCCAGAATGAGCTCACCATCTGTAGGAATATTGCCTGCATTGTGTGGAAATAGTTGCCGAGGGTGTCAGAATTTCCCCTGGTAAGGTATTGAGAGACTTTAGCAGCAGTTTTAGTGTATTAGGAGGACGGATGGATGTTGTGCAGGCCTGCCAAGAACTGGCCCTGGCTTTCTTTATCAGTGGTATGTTGAGTGTCACAGCCGGTCAGCTCTGTGTGGTGTTTGCATTATGTCCCAGAGGGTGGTTTCATCAACGACGAAGTCTTCAAGGAGCTAGTGGAGGCTCTGAGTCAATACTCGGACCGGGAGGAGGAGGACGAGGAGGGACAGGAAAGCACTGAGCCGAAGGTGGAGGAAGCCAAGATGGTGAGGAGGACTGTCGGCAACGGGGTGGAAGACACCAAGGCAGAACCACTGGGCCCTGTCAGGAAGAAGAAGCGAGGCCTGGCAGATGGTAGGAGATCCCAGAGCTAGCAGAACCAGAAGCTGAACCTTAGGCCTTCTGTAGTAGAGTCTGGTTCTTAGTATGAAAGCATTAAATATGATGAGGGCAGACTCATCCCTGACCCAGCAGAACTGATATCATTGGCAAATTAACATAATTTCACAAAAAAGAAAAGTCCTTGAAGTTGTTTGCTTATTTATTGTTTAGAGTTCAAAGTGTAGGTGGATTTAGAGGTCACTCCCACTGTTCCCTTGACCCGAAGTATACAGTGATTCAGATTAAATCCAGTGGAACTTACTGTCAGTGCCAGATCTGGCCACATGTGCCACGTTGCAGTGCGATTTGAGTGCCTTGGTTTCCCTCCCACCACACTGCCCAGTCCTGGTCCGGTCCAGTCTGGAAACTTGTTTGCTCATGACACAACACACCCGCTCATATTTCAGGCAGTAGTGGCTTCAGCAAGCCCGAGGCAGCCAGGGATTTGTGGGAAGAGCTGTGGGATGACGTTTTAGAGTCCTCGCAGCGTCCCAGACAGTGCCAAGATCAGCAGAACCGTCATAGTGCTCTTTCACGGTGCATGCACGCTTGTAAGGTTACGGGAATTAAATAGATTTGACTCTGGGTCTTTGTCCTTTGTCTGGCCCTAACGTTTACTGTTCAGTGGCCCATCTGGCAGGCTAGCTCTGCGATAGCGGTGCGGTCGCCCTGCCCGAACTAGCGCAGGCAGGCTGATCGGTAGAAAGAATGCAGATGTACTAGAGCTCTGACACCATGCCAACATCCATAACGCTTACTTGGACGTCTCGGGAGCTGAAGGTTAGGCGAGGTGAACACCTGAGCCTCTTGGCCATTCTGGTTCAACCCATGTTGGGTGTGGTATTTCAGGGATTTTTGTGGGAGACGTGGCCCTTACAGTTCTGCTTAGGATGGAAAAACACAGAGAAGGGTTGTGTTGTCTCTTGTACAGCAAGCACATTTTTTTTATATACCTATCAGGTTTGCTGTGAATAGAACCATAACTTTTCCCTCCTTTTTAAGAAACTGGTTTCTGTGTTTTTGTATCCATTCCTTGAAGTCTCATAGTTGTTTCTCTTTTCTTTCTGGCATTGCAGTAAAAGATCCGTCCTCCAGTAAGAAACTACCTCACGATAAGATATTCATGGCTATTGCTTCTATGTTCCCATACAAGGGCACCACCGAGGAGCTTAAGGAAAAGTAAGTGCGAGCACAGCGTGGGACAGTGAGTGAGGACCAGCTGTGGTCATATTGTGGGGCTTTTAAAATGGATGTTTTAAATTTACTTTATACGGATTGAAGCATTCTGATTGGAGGCTATACAATGCATTATGAGGGTATCTATAGTGCATTATAGATGAGGGCTCTAAGTGAAGTGTTACCATGATGTCATCTCAATAAACGCCTATGAAAGCTCCATACGGTAGTGAAGTGAACAGCGTTTTTGCCTCACACTTCTAGAGGTGTGTTCTGCATTCTATATGGAGCATGGCAGGGGTGTACCCTGGATGGGATGCCAGTCAACACAAGCACACTTTCGTACACTATGGGCAATTTTGAGACAACGGTGCACTTATTCACGTCTTTGGACTGTGGGAGTCAAGAGGAGTAGCTGATGGAAATCGGCACAACACAGGGAGGACAAACACGACACAAAAAGTAGCTGTAGGACTTGAAACCCCAACCTGGGGGTGTGAGGTAACAGCCTTGCCTCCCCATTGACATCCAGTCCAGGTGAACTTCTCACTTTTGAGATTGTTGCTCAAGTTGAGATTGTTGCTCAAGTTACCCAGAAGGTGGATGCTCTAAGCACGTTTAAACATGTGTATGTGC
The DNA here is from genome assembly GCA_026777985.1 of Mormyrops attenuatus. NCBI lineage: Eukaryota > Metazoa > Chordata > Actinopteri > Osteoglossiformes > Mormyridae > Mormyrops > Mormyrops attenuatus. The sequence goes on along the minus strand of JAODKC010000048.1, from coordinate 13,317,252 downwards.
CTTTGATTTGTTGGCGTCAATCCCAGATGTACCGTTATGCCAGATGTCTCTCCTGATGACTTTAGATCACTGTGACCTTAGCTGACTAAGCTCTTAATAAAAGCTTATGGATCGTTAGAAGGAGACCAAAGCTCATTGGTCAAACAGTCTTTCCCCCCCATGGTTATTAGCTCTTATCCATGAATGACAGGCTGCTTTTCATTGACATGTCACTCTTTAAAACCCCTCCCATCTGCAGATACAAGGACCTCCTGGAACCCCCCAGTCCAGTTAAGCTACCCCCTCTTTGCACCCCCAATATGGATGGACCCTTCGCAAAGTCGGTGCAGCGGGAGCAGTCCCTCCACTCCTTCCACACCCTGTTCTGCAGGCGCTGCTTCAAATACGACTGCTTCCTTCACCGTAATCCTCCCCCGTCAATTTCCGTGACACTTTCTCTGTCGGTCCGCTGGTCTCTCCCGTTTCCTCAGAGTAAACTCTTGTCCTCTTGCCGCCATTGTTCAACGGCATGGCATCTACCTAAGCAAGATACTGTCCCATGCTCTGGCAGGCTGCACTGACCTCTCCGTCCTTCCGTGCAGCTTTCCATGCAACTCCGAACATGTACCGGAGGAAGAGCAAGGAGATGCACATTGAGACCGAGCCCTGTGGCACGCAGTGCTTTTTACTACAGGTGAGAGTTGGAGAACATAGCTGACGTTCTAGCCGTGGCTGCCAGTATCTTCCAAATTGTGTTGGAGCCTCACTCTTTTGTTGAGTGTGGAGACAATGTTGGAGGATTGATAGTAGTGATATCCAAATGAAGCTTAATGAACCATTTGTTATATTTTTTTGACCCACTAGATGGAGCTCTTGGCTTGCTTTGGGGCATGCTTTGAGCTGTTTTCTTGAACAGAGAGCACCATCTAGTGGGGGTCGGAAAAAACAGCAAGTTGTTCATGAACCTTCATTTGGCCATCGCTATTTAATTGGACTGAATTATATGAGACGGAGCTCAAGGTATCACAGGAAACCCTCTTCATGGCCAGTCCGTGTGCTTGTGGAGTGGAGGTTAGGTTACGTCACTCGCAAATCCCTCATCTTCTCCCTTCTCGTCCCATCCAAAGAAAGGGGCAAGAGAGTTTGTAGATCAGAACATGCTAAAGTCCCAACGATCACGGCGTCGACGCAGACAGCCCCGGCCAGCCAGCTCCAGCTGTCCTGGCCCATCTGTTTCTGGCGGGGAAGGGAAGGAGACCGAAAGTGACCATGAGACCACCAGCTCTTCAGGTAGGTCCACCATCCTGCTGGCTCCACCTTGATAAGGAAGATTCAAAGCCTTTGACCTTGTTGTGGCAAATGGCATCTATGAGAACCTCAATCCATGCCATGTAACTGAAGAGCAAATTTCCAAAACTTAATGCATTTGTTGTTGTTTCTGAAATGAGACCACCAATATCCTAAAGTCTGCCTTCCTCATCCTATGTTACAGTACTGGGAACCAAAATTCACTCAGTCCTCATGTAGTTCAACAAAGGACTTTCATAAGATTTCCAGGACTCACTAAGTGCACAGAAGTTTTCTCAAAACCTGTCTTGTGGACCGAGTGATTTTTGGTGATTTGCTCTTCGATTTAGACCTCGCAAGTTGTTCTCTCAGTTGGTGATTATTCAGAGGGACACTCATGCTGGCTGAGGTAACGAGCTCTGGCCATTTATCGCAGAGGAGAACTCGCGGTGCCAGACACCCTCCAGGATGCAGCTGGCTGGGGATGTGGGGGAGGACTCAAGGGAGGAGCCAAGGGAGGAGTCAAGGGAGGAGCCAGTGGAGGAGGCAGAGCTGGGGTCGGGCTGGAGTGGAGCAGAGGAATCGCTCTTCCGGGTGCTGCATGGGACTTACTTCAATAACTTCTGTTCAATCGCACGTCTCATTGGCACAAAGACCTGCAAACAGGTAGGTTCCCACGGGGGAGGCGCCCTTGCACAGATTCTACACCAGTGGGTGTGAGCGTCAAAAAAAAGATGATTTTTACGAGGGCAGATTGCTTCTTTTTCACATATTTGGGTTACTTTTATTAATCATCTCATTTATCCAGGAAATTAAATTGCATGCTGTTTACAAAAGAATGTTTTCACATTCACATACATTGAATTCATCAGTCTGTTTATGCTTCACTGCTGACCATCCAGTTCAAGGTCACACATACCATTCAGTTCCACCAATGCATAGCAGGTAGCTCACACGTATAATTCAGCAACTAAGAATACCCTCCACCTACAATTTTCTGTAACCACTTGTCCTATTCATGGTCACTGCGGGTCCAGAGTCTATCCCAGAGGCTACATGCGCAAAGCAGGGGAACAACCCAGGATGGGATGCCATCCCATCACAGGACACAATCACACACCATTCACTCACACAAGCAGCCTAAGCTTTCTAATTGGTGAATATTTAGATGTCAAAACAGCAGCCTGCCTGTGTGCAAGAGGAACTTCAAGGACGTAGGCAGGGCTGGAAATTAAGCTTACCCACTCACCTGAGGCAAGTAATTTAGAATGAGGCCAAGTACAGTAAAGTGAACAGTAACCTGCTGGCTAGTAAAAAAATAGCACGTCAGACTGCATTTATTTTACTGAAATAGCCCAGTTGGCTAGTAGTGAAGATTTTTACGTTCCACAAGAGACGATTCCAGACCCTTTGTTGGGGAACTGCAGCCACCCCTTTTTTTATCTCAATTCCTCTGAATTTTTCTAAATCTATTTAGCAATCTGCCCCTTATTTCATACACATTTCATCAAAATTTTATAGTGATTGAAAGTGGCAACCCTACTGGGAACTGAGCTGCCCTTAGGGTCAAATCCTAGATTCGCTGCCGAGTACCATCCTTGGATGTGGGCCATCAAACCCCACCCACTGCCACAGGATCCAGGAAGATTAGTTAATATTTAATGAATTTATATTAATGTCAGCTGTACATCAGTGAGATCCTGGTCGTGCCCTTGTAGCCTCAGAAGCCTTCAGTTCTCCTGTTTAGCACCTGAAGGTGGATTATTGAGAACCTCATGAATGACGAGCCTCTGGGGAGAAACAAAGATGAAGTGATGAGGAATCACTCTTTTCTTATTTTGCATAATTCAGCTCTGTGGTTCTTCTGACAGGGGCCGATGTAAATGGTATTTGTCATGTACGACACCCACCCCCGGCAAAAAAAAAGAAATTGGCGCAATCCAAATCTATTCTCAGCAGGCATGGAACATAACGCCATGCTCTGCTCTATTGGCGCTATGCTGACACCGCGTGGTGAATCCTGCCCTTCCCATTCCCACGCTGCTCTTGTGAATGTCGGCTGAGTCACGGGGGGGGGGGGAGATGCTGCTCAAATTCAGGGCTGGCGAGCGCCGAGTGGCTGCACAGCTGCCTCGTCAGACTCCCTGCGGCGTGCGACACGCTATGCCGCGCGTGTCAGTGAGTGCACGGTTTCCGCAGCGGAGTCTTAATGAGAAGGTCACTAGAGTTCCCTGTGTCAAGATAAATTTACCACACGCTCCTTACATTCATTAAATGTTAATGTTTTGTTTAATGGATACATTTTATTAACCCCTGAAGGGAAATTAAAAATTTATAATAGTAGTTAGAGTAGAATTAAAGTAATAGTAGAATTAATCATTTAATAGTAAAAAATTATTCAGTACTACAGTTTTACTGAATATTGAATAGCTTTTCAGGCATTAATTTTAACGTTTTATCTGAAATTTACTCATCACTTTATCTCAGTAGATGGGTTAGGCTGTGCCCCCCCCAGAGACCCCTGAATAGGATAAGTGGTTACAGAAAATGAATGGATGGATGGATGGACATTGCCTTTGGATTAACCCTTTGATTTTACCATTGTAACAGGCTGTGATAGAATAGAATAGAATAGAATAGAATAGAAGGCGTGTGAATCACACCCCAGTGACTAACAATCAACGCTGCACTTGAGATGGTGTTGCTCACGCCGCAGCTTGCGGTCGCTTTGTTGAATTGCTACCAATATTTCTCTCTTTTTTTTCCTTTTTAAATGACAATAGGAGACATTACCTGTGGCAGACGAGTACAAAAACATTTGCAAATGATGCGCGGAAGAAAGAAAACTAAGAGAACAGAAGAAAAACAACAAAAAAAGCAGTGTTTCTGAGTAAAGTTCCTCTGCTCCTGTCCCCAGGTTTACAACTTTGCAGTGAAGGAGGTGCTCATTCATCGCGTACCCATAGAAGACGGCAGAATCTCCCCCCAGAAAAAGAAACGGAAGCACAGGCAGGTCTTCTGGCAGCTGCCGACTAACTGCGGTGTTGGTGGCTTTCTGGCAAACGTGATCGAGCTGGCCTGGCGTTTTCAGAATATTGAAATATAGAACGATTCTGTATATATGGATGGCATAACTAAAAGGACAATCTATACCATTATAGAATTCAATTAATGTGAAAACAAAAAAATCAATATTACCAAGCATTTCCTGGACCAGTTCCTAATTTGTCTTATTTTTTGTTGTGTATCTATGAATCCAGTGTACATCATATATTATGTTACAGTTTAATTTAGTATTTCCTCAGCTAAAAAAACTGCACTTTTTTAGGTTGTGGGCAAAGATTCAGCTCAAAAAAGGTCTGTTCAAGTTTCTTTTTTCCTTTTTATTTATTTTTTCTTTGAACTGCATGCAATGTGTTTCACATAAACTGCATTTGTATGATGCACAACTTTTTGAGGCATAAGTTGCAGTGAATTCAGTTTCCCACGTTTTTGTCTTCTGTTTGACGCATCCCCTCATCCCCGTGACTGTCAGACAACTCCTCCAATCAGGTGTACAACTACCAGCCATGTGACCATCCTGAGCACCCATGCGACAGCTCCTGCCCATGTGTGATGACTCAGAACTTCTGTGAGAAGTTCTGCCAGTGTGACCATGCATGTAAGTCACCTCCTGGGATAACAGGAACTTTGGCCATCTTTCCTGACACATCTATTGCCACTCAAGAAGGTGGGATGATTTTTAGGCTTTATTTTAGTTTACTGATGACTAACTAAGGGCAGCAAATCTCTGTTCTTTTATGGAGGGTCCCCTGTTTTGCCAATAAATGGCTTAATGCCTGGTGTACACAGGCGTTGACTCTCCTGGAAATCTCAGTTTTAAGTGTATGACTTCTACCCAAGTATTCCTCAGTTATCAAGCTGTTGCATTATGAATTTCTGTTTTTGCATCTTTTTGAAATATTGGCAGACATTTTTGTTGTAGATGTGTTGGGAAGCTGAAAGAGGAAAACAGACATTGTCTGTCTGTTATTGTCAGCTTGCTTGATTATCCTGCAAACTAAAGAAATGTGCCGTCAACAGGTAGAAGATAATAAAGATATAGTTAAGGCTTAGGGTCAGCTGTTTTGAAATCTTTGGTGAATTATTAGTATTATGAATAATTAGGGCAATTCCCTGTCCTAAATTTTATACCATCACTTATTATCAAGTCTTGGACAAGATATAGATCCCTGAATACAGACCTCATTCTGTCTACTTAAAACCAAAAACAAGAATTCCACGATAAGACCATGCTATCAGCGGTCAATTGTAGAGCTGACGGTAGAGTGATTATCTGGAGATGTCTTGCTGCCTCGGGGCCTGGATGACTTGTCATTGAAGGAGCTATGAAATCCACACTGTCTAAGGAAATTCTTTTTATAGCACGGCAGGCTGTCTGTCCGTGAGCTGGAGCTGAAGTACAACTGGCTCATGCAACGAGAAGACGAGAATCCCAAAAATACAACCCATTCACCATCAGAACGTCTGAGAATGTCCTGACCTATACCCGTCCGAAATGTTATGGCAGGACTTCAAAAGAGCCATTCATGCTCAAAAACCCACAAATGTTTCTGGCCGGCAGCAGTTCAGTGTGTACAAGTGTGCCAAAATTCCTCCAGGGATGGGAGATCTTTACAGTCCATATTTATACATGTAATATGTAATGCTTTTTTCTGTTGTCTCCCCCACTAATAATAGCAATTTGAAAATAATTAGGGGTCAATAATGCAAACAAGTGGCAGATGATTTTTGGGACAATTCTGGAGGAGTTTGAAGAATGAGCTCTGAGGGTCATGGAATCTGTATAACGGTTTACACATATACTTGCTATTTCCGGTGCCCTTGACCAGCGATAAATGTTGATGCATCTGTAAGAAACAGTTTCTACCTGTAAGCTTAACAGCGGCATGGAGAGGTTCCATCTGGAGGAAGAGGAGGACTGCGAAGGGGGCCTTTTTGCTCCGCCTGTTGGCTTAGTCTACTCTTTCGAGTCACTGGGTCTCCAGACTTTTTCCTTTGTTTTACGTTCTTTAATATCCTGCCTTCCAGCAGTCTTAACAGTGATGTATAAGCATCGTCCCATAATGATTTTCTTGTACCAGGTCCAAACTGATGTTATGTACCTGTCTTAGAAAAATGCAGTCCGGGCCAATGCACAGGAATTGATATTGCTCATGGAAGTTTGATTTCAGGCAATACCTTTGTACTTTTAGCATGTTGAAGAATTCTGAACGGCGCTGGGTTGATGTTTCTGTATGTATTCTGCTCTCTTGAAAGTAGATAAGAGCTGGTACGTTTCTGGGTTCTATTCCAGGTCAAAACCGTTTTCCAGGCTGCCGATGCAAGACCCAGTGCAACACCAAGCAGTGCCCGTGTTACCTGGCAGTGCGGGAATGCGACCCGGACCTGTGCATGACCTGCGGGGCCTCGGAACACTGGGACAGCAAGACCGTGTCCTGCAAGAACTGCAGCATCCAGAGGGGCTTGAAGAAGGTGGGATCAGGTGAAGGAGATAAAAGGAGCTACTGATTGTCCTTTTCACTGATCACAGATCAGTTTGCACCTGTTTCTTTTCTGGATAAAGAGAAAAGATGTGTCAGTGTGGTAAATGTTCCTGTTAGGGATTGAGAAAAGTACTTCAGATAGGAGTGTTCTTTGTGACATTGCGTAAACAAGCTGATATATCCATAATCCCTTTGGCCATTGCCAGCATCTTCTGTTGGCCCCTTCGGATGTGGCAGGATGGGGAACCTTCATCAAGGAGGCCGTGGAAAAGAACGAGTTCATCTCTGAGTACTGTGGAGAGGCAAGTCCCACTCAACAGCTTTGGATCCTTGGACTACATCAGCTTATTAAATGTGGAATGGAATGGAATGGGATAGAATAGCCAGTCTGTGTGTCTCCTGTGTCTCTGCAGCTTATCTCCCAGGACGAGGCGGACCGACGAGGCAGGATCTACGACAAATACATGTCCAGCTTCCTCTTCAACCTGAACAATGGTACCAGATCCTCTCTTATTAAGTACAATACTAAACTATACTAACTGTACTATATTAACTACTAACTTCAAACTAAACCTTCGGAATAAGCCCTTTGTTGAAAGGAAAAAGGGAATTAAATTTTTGCTTTTACACATTATTTTTGTCAACTGTCAACATCTGTTTATGCTAAATAGCAGGGCTTTATGTTGCCTGTTAAAGATTAATAGCATTGTTACTATTATTTAATGGTTAATGATGCCATTTGAAGCTAGATCATCTTTTCCACATCTGAGTAGACTGTAGCAGAGCACCTGCTGCCTTTGATGAACACTGGTTCAATCCAGTTTTAATTCAGTTTTATTTATATAGCGCTTTTACCAACGGTCATTGTCACAAAGCACTTTACATATAACCGGCCCGAACCCCACCAAGCAAGCCTGAGGCGACGTGCTGACCCTGATAGAATGTAAACTGGTCTTCTCCGCAGACTTTGTCGTCGACGCCACGAGGAAGGGTAACAAAATCCGCTTCGCGAATCACTCCGTGAACCCCAACTGTTACGCCAAAGGTAAGGTCCTCTAGCGGTGAAGGAGCTAATCTTGAAGCTGTATGAATCAACCTGGGTCCCTTCACTAATGTGCATGTCCCGCTGCAGTGGTGATGGTGAACGGGGACCATAGGATAGGGATCTTCGCCAAAAGGGCCATACAGCAAGGCGAGGAGCTCTTCTTTGATTACAGGTAGGATCTGTTTTCGGTTGGTCTTGAGAGTCCCAGCACAGTGATCAACAGGGGTCACCAGACTGGTACTTTAATCTAGGTTAATTCTGTTTTGCTCTTTCCAACATGGTGGGCCCAGAAAGCTCAAAATGCTGGCCTGGTGTTCTCCAGGACCAGGGCTGGAGACCTCACAGTTACGTCATTGCTGCACCCCTTAACATCCCTTTTGAAAAGTGAAAGTGAAACTAAAACCATTAGTTGTTACGTGTTCATTGATGGGTTGTGGTCTATAAAGCATGTTCCAGCCCTATAAATACAATTGTGAAGATGCAGAATGCTTCACTGTTTTATGTTTAGGGACTAGTGATGGCAGGCAACTGATTCGTGTTCTTTGCATTTTCCCTGTTGGTTTAGGTATAGTCAGGCAGATGCCCTGAAGTATGTCGGGATTGAGAGGGAGATCGATGTCATTTGACCACCCTGCGCTGCTCCGCTTTGTCCCCTCTGTGACTGAAATGCCGGAAAATATTCCCATGGTGCCATGCACCCCATGGTTTGTCAAGGACAATGGACAAACAGAAAACTGCAAAATATTACATGCATCCACCTGGAGGTCATTATGCCATTCAGTGCGTCATGGAATGTTTATCCAGCCAGGCAGCAGCCACTCAAGTTGTGATATATATATATATATATATATATATATATGTGTGTGTGTGTGTGTATACACACATAACACAATATTAATTAATAATACATATTACTAGTAACAGTAATATGTAGTATATTGCATTTTTTAAAGCTTTTTCTAGGGCAAGGAGATCAAAACAAATACTGAAATGTTTATGAATCAGATCAGAAGTGTTCTGTTTTGTTTTGACCGTTGGGATGGCATAAACGAACATAAGCAATGTAATGTATATGTACGCCACTGGCATCTTCCAAGCCAGCGTTACCTTCAATAACTTGCTTACAGCTACTTTTCTTCCTGAATTGGTCTTATGTCGTGTCATTTGGGCACACTTGTAAAACAGGATTTTTTAAAGATAAACTTTTAACATTAATTCTGTAACATGACCCTTCTACCCCTTTAATGGGACTTAAACCAGCAACCATCAGGTTATGTTTGCATGTACTTGTGACTTTTGTCTTTAGTCATTATTATACATATTGATTAGCCAATCAAAGGATATTTCCTTTGAGGAGAATATTAACCAGAAGCTTACTTAGTTAAACATTTCATAAGTAGCCAGACGCTAAACAGAGAAAACATGAGCAGAGAGAACATGAGCAACAACTAGCATTTAAAGGGCTGCAGACCATTCTGCATCACACAGGGTAACACGGGTTTCTATTTCATTTCTCTGATTTTTGTAAAGAAGTTTACCAAGCGGCCATATTGGCTGTACAACATCCCAGCAGCATCTAATATCTATATATCTAAGTATATGTAAAATAGTGTTAGTGATTGGGGTGATCGACAGGATAAAGATGTTACATTTCAGTAGAGGAATCTAAGCATTTATATGATTTTAGTGACTAAAACATTTATGCATTTATTATCTGAATAATTTATTGTCATTTTCTAGCAGTGAAACCCCACAGATTCCTTATGGGTTGTTTCCCATTTAAAACGGTCTTCCTCAATAAAGAGAAACCTTTTGGGTTAAAAAGGTAAAGAGGACACACGCCCTCCATGGAGAGATTGACTGTCCAAAAAAAGATAAATCTTAAAGCAATATCTCATGTGTTCCTTGCTGTGTACCGGTGTGTTCTGGAGAGAGACAGCACGTACCTCCTGTCCTCCAATGGACTGTACTCACACCTGATACCCAGAATCTATTTGTGTTCTTGTTTTATCCACTATTAACGTCAAACTCTGCATCACACAAATGACCTTGAAGTCAAAGTGATGAAATGTATGTATTCATTTAAGTAAATTGAGGATATTTTAATAGTTCACTATCCAAAGTGTTGCTCTGCATTCAGTTTTTGTAAAACTTTGGTCTGTTTAATTGTTACATTTTAATAGAAATTGTTTGGATATGAATCTATTTTTTCTGATTGATGTATTTTAGCAGTTTCCATCACCAAGATGTGACATTCCATATCATCATTTAAATCATAAAGGTATACATTTTTTAAAACTTTGTTAAATGTATAAATGTTACAGTTTTATACCACAGTATAAACCTTTTAGAGAAATGTTATTCACCGTTATTGAGTGGAATCATGATTTTTACTTGTATACTAAATACGGATTCGGAATGGGGCTGTTTTTTTTTTGTTGTCAAAAGGAGGGTGTTAGCAGAGGGGGCACATTAACAGAGAATTGATTTATTGGATGGGGGTGGGGGGGGGACATTCATCTTCATGCTGGTTTGATTGATATTTTAGCCTTCATGCTACATGTAGAGTTTTTGACTGTGGTCAGCTGGTCTTGTCAGTTCTGGTTTTTTTTCTGCCGTTTTTCTAGGTCAAGTTTCCCGTTACCCAAAAATGTAGCCGATAATTTTCCAGCAGGTGTCCTTATAGAAAAAGTAACATCGCATAAATTATTTATAATGCTTTAAAATCCATTAAAATTACTTTAAAACTATCTCATGAGTGCGCATGTCCTTATTAAAACTTATCCGTTCTTTACAGATGCCCGTAAAGGGATAGTTTGGAAAAGCAGACATTTACAAAAAAAATCCAAAAAGAAAAACCTTGCATTTAAGCCCATTCGGGTTATGAATATGTTTGCATCAATTTAGTTATAATTCATCATTAAATATCTGCCTATTGTATACAACACAGTGTTTATTGGTGTTTTACTGTAGATGATGTAGTATGTTTAAAAAGAAAAAGACACATTGTTACATTTATAACACCACTTTATTACACCCACAGCAACACTCCACACCTCCTTTGAGATGCACTTGGCTTTTATCTCCGTACACAGAAACGAACAATCCCTTTGATATTTACTAGTGATCTGGAGCAAAACGCAATCCATCCCACCTCTTGCTCTTGGTGGGGGGGGGGGGGGGAAGGAAGGTAGATTTTTTATTTTTTTGTATCCGTGCAAATGCACGTCTTGAGTCCAAATATCAGTTCTTTTTGGTAAAGGCGGTGTACAGGCACCAACAGATTTGGTGGCCACACAGGCACAGGGGAGTGATGCGATTATGCAGTGGCCGCGCAGCCTGTCCCGTTCTTTATTGTACAGCATCCTGTTAATTCCCCATTAGCTGCGAGCGACATAGTACCTAAGATAGCCACATGGATAGAATTTCAGTACATGTATGGCTAGTAGCCTGGCTCCCCTTTTCTGCTAGTCGCAATCGTTTCAACGTAATGTGGGTCGTGTTTTTAATTTAGCCTTCAGCCTTACATCTTTCCAAGCGCTCCAAACCTGTAAATGTTTCTAAATTCTGCCAGTGAGTAACAGTCACTTCACCTAGGTAATGTAAATGAGACATTGTTAGGAATGAGAATGAAATTGACAACGACCTGGATTTCGGTTTTTCCATGCACATCCTCAAAAATATATCCCTTAAAGTTATCTTCAAAATATATATCCTTTTGCGTAATACAAAAATAACTTTCATCTTGATTCCAACAGTACTGATTTGTTTTTACTGCTCTGATGGTGGGAGTAAGCAAACAGCCTCTATACCTTGACAGTGTATAAGGGATGCGGGGGTTTGTGTTGATGACGTTTTAACGTATTATGCTTAAAATCTGGATGCTGTAGGAGTCAAGCACCATAACGACCATTTTCTACATCAACATATAATAAAGAAATATCAAAAGAGACAAGAATGGGTCGATCCTAAATAATGAGAAGAAGGTAATAAGCAGTAATCCATTAATTGCCCTTAATTGACTTTCAACTGTGACCAAATAAATAAATATCATTATCAATGTTACAGGCTTGACTACTGAACAGAATCTTAAAGCATAATTTTGACTTATTTATAGCTACCTGAACACCAAAAGTAATGTTCGAAACTGTGGTTCCCCAAGAAGAGTTTGCTATCACAGGTTTATCCAAAACTGTTTTTAAATATTCATACAGTTAAATATTATGCTCGCTTGAGGTGAGAGCCAGCAAACGTAGATACAAGACCACATCCTGTATCACAGCAGGACCTGCAAGTTATAATTACCGTCACAAATAATTATGAAAATGATTCACTTGAATTTACAGAGGAAAAATAGCACACATGAGCTAAGATGGAATTCAAAAGAAATCTACTGCAAATAAAGACCTTGAACGACAGAAAAAACAAACAAGTGTGAATAAATCCTAATAATTCTTTTATATATGTATGAGGCTTCATGTCACAGCTGTGTGAAAGTGCATAGCAGTTTTCCGCTTACACAGCATTCCCGCAGTCAATGCACAATCTAATCGCATATTTATATGTAGGATTAACAGTCATTTTCAAAATTCGGATGCATAAAATGGGTAAAATACACAACCATTTCTAACAACGTGGAATGTTCTTTGTAATTATTAATAAATAAGTCAGGAAACAACCGTAACTATCACATAAATGATTCATGTCGTTTATATGAGAGCAGGTGTGATAATCTGGTGTTTTGCAGTGTTCTCATCGCTTTCACACATGACTCCAGTCTGAATGCCAATATCTTACAGCAAACTGATATTATTTACTTCTTTCAGTTCTCAATTGTTCTCAGTTATTTTTTCTGACAACCCTTACAAAAACCTTATTAGCATGTAAGTGCCATCCAATTATAGATTTCGAGTCTTGGCGACCCCAAGATACGGTTCTCTGACTGCCAGCTGGGCTCGCAATTAATTAGAGCTTAAAATACTGCTAATTACCAGTGTTATTTTTCATATCTTTTGCTCATCTCGTATAACACTTCCAACATTCTTGGGGCTTGCTGTGAAAAATAATACTGCAAATGTACTTAGCGAAAATCCAACGCTTCTGGTTTCCAAGGGAATGGCGTGTTGAATCGTCTAACCCTCAGCACTCTCTCTGCCGGCAGACGGCAGCAATTGTTATATCCCTTTGTTACAGCAAACAATGAACCACCGAATGCATCTACATCTGTATACTGGGTGGTTTTCAAAATCACGCGACGCAGAACAAGGAATCCTTAAAGATCATAATCAATGTCAATCCAGATACCACTGGGTTGCTGTGAACTATCAGGGCTTGACTCCTGTGCATTGCTCACTGCCATTCATAGGAGTTTTACTTAAATAAACATGTTCTGAGGGCAGAAGAAAAAATGATTGGTTCAGTGAGATAACCAATCAGACTGCAGAGGAGGTGGGTCCTACCAACTAAAGGAAGTGCCAACAACTAATCAGAAGTCCTGCCTCCTCTAGTTGCTTGGACCAACCTCCTCTACAATCCGATTGGTTACCTCTCTGAACCAGTCATTTTTCCTTCTGTCCTCAGAACATTTTTGTGCAAGTAAAATTCCCACGAGCCTCACTGCCACAATCTCCAATGCGCATTTCCTACTGCTAATTCCTAAGGTATGTTCTCAAAAACTCTCGCTGGTACCTCAAATGCTCCGCTGTAATATTGCTGGTGACTCCGCCATTGTGCCCTTTGTGCAACATGAGCAGATACCAGCTGCATGTCGATCAGCTGATGTATGATCTAACAGTAATAATAAATATAATATAATAATAAAACTAATTAAGATAAAAAATAAACCCAAAATCATTTGGTTTCTCCCTGTGGAGTAAAACAGCAATTGCATGAAAAGTATGACAAGACTCTACTCCATGTGCTGTACTGAACTGAAGATATATCATTCAGCTTGATTCATGGTGTCCCTGGAGAATATTTGCATTTCTTTTAATAAACACTGAGCAGCAAATTTCTATGAGTGGGACTTTATTCTCTACGTCAGTCTTTCCCAATCCGATCCTCAGGGACCCACAGTTGGTCCATGTTTTTTCCTCCCTCTGAGCTCCAGGCCAGGCAGTCCACATTTTTGCATCCTACCAGCAGCTGGGAGGGAGCAAAAACATGGACCATCTGTGGGTCCCTGAGGGCCGGACTGACTCTATATAAAATAGCAATAGAACCAACCCTGGGGCACGAGGGCGACAGGTAATTTGCCATATGCCACCCATTTAGGAACACAATAAAACATCCGTGACACATCCAGGTTGCCTAACCAAATTATGAAATTCTCCAGTGGATGGTAAAGTATTTTTTTTTACTTATAAGAACAAATCAACCCCTCAACAGTGCAAAGGTGATAAAAATTGTACTTTTTGCATGTCACAGATCCTATTGCTCTGATCACAGATCCTATTGCTCTGATCACAGATCCTATTGCTCTGATCACAGATCCTATTGCTCTGATCACAGTCTTTTAAGATGAGACCTGAATTACAGTGTGAACCTACTGTGGTTTGCGTTTCACAAGGATCTGATCAGACCTCTTCCAGCGGTGAGATATCGTACCCTGTGACAGTGATTTTCGTATAGTGAGCATTTAAAGCTCGTTGACTATGTATTTCAGCAAAAAACAAGGATCGTGTTGCCTGTTGACTGACGCCAACTGAAATAAAGGGATAACCAACCTTTTCATGGAGGACGATAGACCCACGTCAACCACACTTAAGACCAACAGCACTGGTGCAAGTATACAAGCTAATAACAAGTGCATTAGCCTAAAGACCTATTTGACTCTCTTTATTCATACTAGACTTTATTCGAGGACTTCCTAGAGATACGTCTATTTATTGCACAGTGACTGAGGTGGGAAACACAAAATTTCCCATTATGCAATGCTAATCTCTAGAAAGCTGTCTTTCATTCCAAATGTACAAGAGCACCATTTCAACTGAGCACTATAGAATTGATAAAAACCACAAACATAAGCAATTGGTTCATTGTTATCACAAAGAAGAGATAACCTATAGGTTTTCGGGTACGTCTGAATACTCAAGGCTGAATACTCAAGGCCCGAAGTTCAAATATGAATAGGTTTGTGGCACAGCATAATTGTAACCGTTAGTCTATAGTACTGGCTATGTTATAGATATATGCTTATTAATAATTGGACTTGTTATGACAGTCCAGTTAGCAACGAATGAGAAGAACCCAACCGTTAAAGGAAAAGCTTGAAACGTTTCAGGCACTTCAGACAGTCAACCCTTAAAATCTGGGCTAAACTGGTGGTTAAAGTGGGGTTATGAGTGAATCAAATATATAATATATTAGATATATTTCACACAGTGTTAGATATGTGCATTATACACTGTAGTCCTATTTTTGTTCCTCACACACAGCATGGGAGAAAAAAGAACACATTCACAAAGATGAAATTAAAAATTTTAGATGGGCAACAACGGAATAGAAAATTCTAAGAGGCTGAGCAGCTGTTGTCCCATACTCACTCCACCCCAGGACGTTATTCGCTCCTTGGCTCCTCCTGTATCTCGGCCAAACTCCTCTGCCTGCGGCCGGACTCCGTGAGGGCCCGGGAGCTGCCCGGCGACCCCGTGCTCTTGGGCTCGTTGGTGTGGTAACTCCCTTTGTAGCGGTACAGGTACAAGTAGAGAGCGTAAAGTCCTCCAAACACCAACACCAGCAGGAGGAGGATCATGACTGAAAGAGGAAAATTAGCATTCTGATTATAGCTGATCAGTTATTATTAGTGTTTGATCTTCTATCGTTTCAATAGCAATACAGGTGTAGGACCTGGAATTTTACAAATATTTATTGCATTCTTCTGAATATTGCACATTTTCAATCTAGACTAGTGCTGCATTTTGGGCTTCGTAATGTGATTTTACGCACACAAACTTTGACCAATAAACTTGCACACGTTCAGCAGGACTTACATGCCATAACTGGTGGACTAGGCAGATCATCGTGAATGTAGACGAATTCTGTAATGACAATGACCAGAAACAGTGCTCTAGCTATAAAATCTGAACAGGTTTTGCTAAATTAATTATAGGAATCCTGCAGGTTCATAGAAAAGGGTGCATCCACTGTGAGTGTGATGTGGGGATATACTTCCTTTGCACTGGTAAAGTGATAGGACAGCACAAATCAGGGCTTCTGAAATCCCACACTAGAGACACTCGGCATATTCCCGTTCTTTTGTTTTTTTGATTGAGATATTAACTGAAATCGTCACACCGTTCAAGTGTCACAATGCATCATTTAACAACTTGCTATGCATTTCAGTCTTGCTAATTACACCGCAGACACAAAGCTAATTTTGAAAAGCACATGTGTCATCAACAGGAACGAGGTTTGACAGGGCTGCCTAATGAGACGTGGACTCACCAAAACCTGTAAACCATGGATCTGCTTCCAGGGGTACCTCACCCATAACAGAGGGGTAGGCCCCACAATTTGACTCTACCACAAAGCCCTGGACGGTCACTGGAGGGTCTGTCTCATTAGGCCGGAAGTAGGTCTTTAGAGGGGCGTAGATGTCGTATCGTACCCCCGACAAACAGCCCACAAACCCAGGACTGTTGTGCCTCTGGACCTCATAATCGATCTCCCCCATCTCTGCAGCAATATAAAAAAGATGCCATTTCAAAGACCACTTCCACTAAAGAAAAGCTATACAAGAACTTTTCAAATATCACTCATCTTTACTCTTGAGAGGGAACTACAGACAGTATAAATGATAGAAGGTACAGATCAGAAGCTTTTGTTGCTATGAGGTTACTGAAGGTTTCTTCAGGTGTCCTTGATTACAGCCGATTACAGTGACAATACTTACCCATCACCCGTCCTAAGAACACGGCCTTTGGAGAATCGAACCGAAAATCCTGCAAAGGGAGGATCATCGCCCAAATAGGATCCAAATAATCGACCTGTGTGAAGTACACCAGTTCACATGGACTTAACTGTGGAACCACGAACTGACAACATGTGGTCAAGTGCCACTTGCTGATTAAAGTGGTTCAGTTTGCAGAGCCAGCTGACTAATTTCTAGAAAGCCATATTGGAGATCTCAGGTGGGTTCTGACATTCATCTTTTCATAGACAGGAAACAGTTGTGATGATATTAGAAGCAAGGGGTCACAAACTGTGTTTGTGAAGATAGTCAGCAGAAGAGGCAAAACATTTCCACATATGCTGTACAAAACAGACAACACATTTTATGGATATATAATAATTTCATATTTTAAGGAAGTTTGATGTTTATGGGGATCCCATCCATTTATCCATTCATATTCCATACTGCTTATCTAGTTTAAGGTCATGGGGCCCTGAAACTTATTTCAGGAAGTACAGGACACAACACAAGGGACACGCTAGATAGGATGCAGGTCCAATTGCAGGGAACACACAAACAGACATACAACTACACACTTTAGGCAATTTAGAAATCGTAAAAGCAACAGAATTATGAAAAGCTTCTTCGGTACGCATGCATGTTTTAAGCAAAGCGACATGTCGCACCTGCATCCGTATGGTTCGGTTGTGCCTGGTGATGTTGACGAAGTGTGGAAACCCGTCGGCCAGGTTCAGGTCGGACAGCTGGAACTTGTAGGGGATCAAGCCAAGCCGATACTGCAGGTGCAGGCTGCCTGGAGAGGGATGAATGACAAGTAAGCAAGGTTAAGCGGCACCCAGACAGGGAGACGCCTGCCTCTGAAGTCACCTTGGCTCCTGCAACTGGGAGCATCTCTAAATGTTATTTTTAAACCGGAATCTCTTCAGTGTTCATGGCTATGACCGGAATATTTATTCAGCAGGTGATCGGGCAGTACACTGATGACAGTTCTTGCCAGAGGTGTAGTTAGAGGTGAATGGATCGGGGGG
>JAODKC010000048.1:13260523-13278829 GCA_026777985.1 Mormyrops attenuatus | reverse complement strand
CACCACCCCCCCCCCCCCCCCCCCCCCCCCCCCCCCCGCCCCCCCCCCCCCCCCCCCCCCCCCCCCCCCCCCACGGGGGGGGCCGCGACCCTATGCTCAGTACAATGATTAAAAACAGCCCATGAAAATCTCAGCACAGAATTTTATTTTTGAATCTCACACAGGTTGCATTCCTACAATCCTCAGTAATTACTAATCTTTTCTGATTTATGTTACCGATGTTCATCATTCCATAATGTGGTTGTCATTTGAACCGATATGTCATTTGATTTGGGTGGAAAAAGGGCATCTTACAAATAAATAAATGCAATATGTGGTGATGGTAGCTTCTCTTTGGACGAAGGTGACCACTGGATTTGCAGCAGACAAATCTCTATTTCCATGATATGAAAAAGGCTTTGGGATTAAGAACCGGGTTTATGGGGCAGCAGCCAAGCGATTCTGTCCCTGGGATGAGACTGTGACCTACCAACACGGGATTTTCTGTGTTTTCAAGTAAATCCGATCAGCATTTTGTAAACTCCTTGCCTCCGGCGTCCTGCCACAACTGGCACAAAAAAACTTTTAAATTAAGAGGTGGTCAGTCCCTGTCCTTTAGATCTATAGTCCTGTAGGTTTTGGGACTGGGATTTACATATAACTTTATAAACTCACAGATTTCCTGATGGGTGTTTAACTGATGTGCATCAAAATCCCTCCTTGCGTTAAAGTCATTATGTGAAAAAATCCTCTTTATTATATGAAACAGAGAAAAAAACATAATATATAGCCTGGTACTTCCCAGTACTGAAATAGTCTATAGTGGAAGTAACGGTTTAGAATTCAACACCAGGATGTGGTTGCCGTTTGTCATGTGACTCTTCAGGAAGCTTTGTGATAGGCCGCTTATTGAAAGGATGATATTGAGGCTCTTACCATCACATGTTTTTTTGCATGTTTCTGCAATAGTGACTTGGGGGGGGGGGGGGGCACCGCTATGTGATTTGAGAAGGATTTGACCATTGAAGAGGTATTTTGGAAATTTGAAAGTGTGGATGCAAAGAATTTACTTCCTGTCCCCTGATCGACAAAATCTACTGAGGGACCCTCCCCTCCCCAGACTCATTTCTGGCTGCAGTCCTGCCAGTTAAAAACAGGAACCTTTATTGTGATTATTTAACTTAAGCTGTGTTTTCGTACCCAGATGCTCCTTATTCTGTTTCCTGGGGCCTGTGCTCCATGTCGTTCATCTATTTTGACATCTGCAGCATCTCTTTAGAACGCCATCTGCACCACTTCAAGGTCGTGGGCCAAAGACATCAGACGGTCCTCCTTATAAAGGTTACAGTCTATGGGCATCCAAAGCTTTTGGTCTGCTCTCTGTCTTCTGTAATGGTAAATGAATCATAGTTGCAGCAGTCGGGTGAAGACAGTCCTCCAGAGAGCAAATCTTACACCCTATATTCCTAATTTGGACCTTGCAGCAACTCAAAGCTCAAAACACAGAAACAGGAACATTAAATTAAATGCTACAACAGAGTGGTAAACATCATTTCCTGGGTCTGCTTTTTGCCAAGATAAGCTACAGGCTTTTGCATTTGCCACATAGCCGTTTATATTTTCTTGTTTTCTGTGTTAATTGGCTGTTGCACCAGATCAGCATGACCTCCAGTCTTCATGTTTACATTCAACTTTGTTTCAGCATAAGTTTACAGAACATCAGTGTTTCTGGAAAAGGTTCTTTTTTGAATTTTCTGTAATGCATGGTGTGGTGCCAAGTTTTCTACAACCAGTTCTGTTCCCTTGAAGGATTTTCTTGAACTGTTTGCAATTCTGGTTTTAGATTATGTTGCTGTTCATTAGAAAACTTCAGTGGCGTTAGCAGCAGGAGTAGGACGCTGTGGGGAATTTGGCTACTGTTTCTTAATATTATCACTAGAGGGCGCCAAAAGCTTTGTTCTTTGGGTTTGTATTATTAACCTCACATTGCACGATATGGTTTTATACACTATATGAACAAAAGTATTGGGACACACCTCATAATCACTGAATTCAGGTGTTTCATTCAGCCCCATTGTCACAGGGGTATAAGATCAAGCACCTAGCCAAGCTGTCAGGTTTACAAACATTTGAGAAAGAATGGGTCATTCTGAAGAGCTCAGTGAATCCAAGTGTGGTACTGTCATAGGAGGCCACCTTTGCAATAAGTCAGTTTGTGAAAATTCTTCCCTGCTAGATAGAGCAGAATAGAAACAGAAACTCAGCCATGAAATGTCAGACCACATGAATGTCAGACTGAATAACGGCAAGAGTTCCAGACTTCCTCTGGTATTAACTCCAAAATCTGTGCACTGGGAGCTTCATGGAATGGGCTTCCGTGGCCGAGCAGCTACATGCCAGCCTCACATCACCAAGCGCAATGCCAAGTGTCAGATGGAGTGGTGTAAAGCACAGCGCTACTGGACTCCAGTGCTACTGGAGCAGTGGAACTGTGTCCTGTGGAGTGACGAATCACGCTTCTCTGTCTGGCAGTCTGATGCATGACTCTGGGCTTGGCGGATCCCAGGAGAATGTTACCTGGTGACTGCATTGTGGAGGAGAGATAATGGTATGGGGGTTTTTTTCAACGGCTGGGCTAGGCCCCTTAGTTCCAGTGTAATGAACTCTTAATGCTTCAGCATACCCAGACATTTTGGACAATTCTGTGCTTCCAACTTTTTGGGAACAGTTTGGGGAAGGCCCTTTTCTGTTCCAGCATGACTGTGCCCCAGTGCACAAAGTGAGGTCTGTAAAGACATGGTTGGGTGAGTTTGGTGTGGAAGAACCTGACTGGCCTGCACAGAGTCCTGACTTCAACCCCACTGAACACCTTAGGCATGAACTAGACCGGAAATTGCGAACCAGGCCTTCATGTCTAACATCAGTGCCTGACCTCACAAATGCTTTTCTGGATGAATGGGCAAAAATTCCCACAGACACACTCCATAAACTTGTGTAAAGCCTTCCCAGAAGAGTGGCAGCTGTTATAGCGGCAAAGGGGGGACCGACTCCATATTGATGCCTATGGATTTGGAATGGGATGCCATAAAAGTTCCTGAGGATGTAATGCCCAGGTGTCCCAGTACTTTGTCCATATAGTGTATGTTTGCTTTAATGGCATCAAATGGAAATATGAAATATGTGTGTATTTCTCTAACTAAAATATTTCTCACCCCAAGCCGATGCTAAATATCTTTATATGCTGATATTTTGCACTGTTGTACTCTGGAATTCCATCCAGGCTGGACCCCAGTGTGTGTCCTGTGCTGTTTGTGACAGGCTGCAGTTCCCCATGTCACCCTGACTAGGTTAAGCATTGAGATGCATGAACAGAACTGCCGTGTGCATCTTGGATTGGTGAACCCAGGTCTCATGATATCAGAAGCACAACAGTCCTCCCTTGGGCAACAAATGATGTCTTGTGTTGGCTCTGTAGCTGTGATATTGATCTTGATAGCCGTCAATATGCAGCTTTATTCTTTAGAAACCCCCAAGTCTTTGCTCAAGTGACCTGAATTTAAGCTGAAGCCGAGAATGTAATAAGACACCAGCCATGAGAATTTTTTTTTTGTAAAAATAAATAAATAAACAAACATATATATTTTTATATATATAAATATAAATTTACATACATATATAAAATACACACACATATTTAATATGTTCAATCATAAATTATGAATACTTTGCATAGGTCATATATGGGGTATGAAAGATTAATAAGGCAGAATAAATATCATTATATGTTATTATGAATATATCACCCTTTTTTTTCTTCACAGGGACCACTGTGTCACTGGAATGTGATTGGTTGCTCTAATCAGCTGATAAGTCAAATCAACTCAAATCAAAATCAAATAGGCTTTTATTGTCAATTCCCTGTATGTTCACAACAGTAAGGGAGTCGAAATGCTGTTTCTCTCTCGTCAAAAAAGGACGGAAAGTATAAAGTACAACATTTAAGACATAAGACATGAGATAAATACGATAAACATTCCTGTACAGTATACAGTGCAATATATGATATACAATCAGTAGTGCAAACAGTGATTTGAAGTGAGTAATTGGTTGCTCTAATTGGCTTATAAGTAACTCCAACTATTCACCCCATTTCAAGGCTCCAGGTTGCCAGCTATTGATTATTGGTACTTTGAAGTTGTTTGGTTTTTCTTCAGTTGCCTGAACATGCCTTTATTAACTTGTGAATTGGCCTCCACTATCAGCCCCCACTCTCCAAAATCTCCATTTTCCAATTCTTGTCCGTTTTAATCATTACCAGTTCCATTACACTTTCAAAAATACACACATCCAGAAAGCAGAAGGCTTCCTCTGATTCATTCTTAGCTCCCTTGAATATCGATTTGTCTGTAACCCTGCGCGATCCCTTACGTGTTAAATCAACAAATGGCCTAACAGCGATGCCTTGGATGACCACTAGGTGGCACTAATAGCGACACCTTGTTGCAACGCAATTCAAAATTAGCCAGACTTTAACGCATTAAAGTCTTTGTTTAATAAGTTTGTCGTTACGTTTTGGTACTATTCCTGCTACCTTCGTATTCCGCAAAACGCTTCCCATGTGAATGTATGTAAAATGCTGGCGTTAACAGTGGTCTTTCTATTGTTTTTGTTTATTTCCCTTTAGTTTGTATTGTAATAATTGTAGATTAAATCTAATATAAAACAGAATTTTATTGTGACAAATTAATTAGAACCTTTGGCAGTATAAAGGCAATACAAACTGAGAAATTAATCTCAAGTTTATATGAAATGTCCAGTCTTTAGTTTAATCTAAACACGATGTTCGATCTAACATTTACTCATATTAAAAAGTAATGTAACGAAATATTTTAGTCACAAGATGGCGCCAAAGCTGCAGTCTTCAAAAAATATCGCTCAGTTTAGCGGTGAAGGATTTTTTAATGCTAGTGTATCACTTTTGTGTTTTGAGTTAAATTTTGTATTTCCCTTTGCCAATGATAAACAGTTTCCTTTTCATAAACTGCTTCTGACCCCCAAGGTCACCAAACTAAACTCACATCTGCTCCAGTCAGCAGCTGCAGCCTCACACGACATTTACAAGTGACATAGGTCACGTTTGAAAAGCAAAAAAAAAAATGTTTACAAGCCGAGTCACTGGGGAGCCAGTTATGGCGTCCACCTTTTGTAGGGTCACTGCCAACATTGTTGTCAGGGTACAGAACAAACAGACGAACAAACTCAGAGTAAAGCAGACACGGGCGTCGCTGACAACAAATGTTGACAAGCGATAAACATGACAAGGCTGCATGAGGAAGTTTTCGCAGCTGTCTGTCATACCGACAGCTCCACATCACTCATGTCTCAGCCACAATTACACATTTGTTTACCTGTACCTATACACATACACGGCAAATAAAAAGCATTAAAATCCTGATCCCTGATACGACAAACTATCATACTTCCAGCAAAACATATTTAAGTAATATAAGGTGAAATTTTTACATTTTCAGACATCCCCTATATCCGGGATACACTGTCCAAAAAAAAGTACTAATTTCTACCTTTGTCACTGGGGCTGTACCCCCAAGGGTCTGCCAGTTTTTCCTTAGCTATGGTTGCCACCTCACTCCCATAAAATCTTGGTTGCCCAGTCATTAACCAAAAATATTGGATCTAGCGACACCATTCCAAAGGTTTGTTTAGGTCTGTTCGATAGGGATTGATAAGGAAATGGATAGGGACATTCTGTGTCTCAGAATAAAATTGGTTTTTCTAGGACAGACGACCAAAATCCAGGATAGTCCCAGAAAATCCTGGGCGGGTGACAATCCGAGCTGTAGGTGTATGTACCTTTTAGTGTAATTTAAGGTACAGAAATTTTTGTACCATTGGGGGTACATTAATGCTGTTCGTACTTTGGGGAACAAAACTGTATCAGGGCTATACCCTTTTTTCTGACAGTGCAGACCACTGGTAACCCTGAATAGGACACGCAGGCACATAAAATCCCACATATAGCTACTAAAACCTGGTTGGGAGCAAAAACTTTGCTTTTTGTCTCCACCCTTATCTACAACTCTTTTTCCCAGTGGTTGATCCTAAGTCCTGGGTGGTGGTCAACAATGTCGCCCTGACAACCAGATGTAATTTCCAAGTTAAGGAATCAGCCGGCTACTATTTGCACAACTGTCGCAGTGGTGACGCCGACCTCTGGGCTCTAGGCTGTGGGCTACAATCTGGCTTCATCTCTGTACATGTGGAGTTCAGCCCTGCTGAATCATCCGCATTGATTGCTCTATAGTTAAAACGCTGGTTTGTGTGAGGGGTTGGGACTGGGTGTAAGTGCTCTCTGGTGGATATGCCATACTATAAAGGGTTGTAATTGGATAAGAGGTTAATGAAGATGGAAGGATGTGTACTTAGTCACATGGTTAATGAAAATGGAGGGATGTGCATCTAGTCACATGGGTAATGAAAAAGGAGGGATGTGCATTTAGTCCCATGGTTAATGAAAATAGAGGGATGTATATTTAGTCACATGGTTAATGGATTGTGGAGGGATGTGCATTTAGTCACACAGTTAATTACAATGGAGGGATGTGCATTTAGTCACTCTACAGTCTCTAAGGCATTGCAGCATTCCAGGGAGCTCTGTGAAACAAAATCTCTCTGAAATACATGAAACAGAGCTCGTTTAATAAGTTCTTAATCAATCGAAGAAATTGTGTTAGTATTGGGGCTGCATTTCGTATTTACATTTACCTAATTTATGCACTGCACACACTTTCTACAAAAAGCCAGATCCACGTGAGACCTTAAGAGTGTCGTTATTTGTGCCGTCTATTCACCATGTACTGTAAAGCTATGTTGTATCTGAGTACAGATTTGCAGCAAACACAGAGATGTCCCTTGTGATAAAGGCCATCTCTCTACTGATTAAAAACCCCTTTCTCAATAGTAACAACCACCGCCCCCCTTATCTGCACGCTCTGTCCCCACATCGTACAGCTCAGGATAAAATTTTGGTTTGGTTGGTAACATCACTGCTTCTTTTCCATGGGGGTGCCGGTGTCACAAGAAGGGACTGTCAGGAATGAGATTAACCAGGTAAGTGCGAAGGCTGTCCTGATTGGCCCTCCTCGATCCAGTGCTGCTGGTGTGCGAACTGTTACCACGTGTCAGAAATACACACTGAGGCTCTCTAGATTTTGCTGTATGTGTGAAACATAAACACAGTAGGTGGAAGGGCGAGTGTAAATTTCTGACCAGGCAATAACAGCTTGACAAGGTCAGGCCGTGACCTCATCCTGAATGCGACAAAATCAAGCAGAAGTTAATAGGGGATATAGACATCCATTGGTGGTTGGATATTGCTCTATGCTACTACTTTATGTTAGGCTATTTTTGTAATTTATTTTGTTTTACTTTAATGTGATCAATTAGGCCGAGACAGATTTCTTGTACTTGGGCCGTTCCTGGTGAATAAAGTTGATTCTGGTCAGGGATGGTACTGTGGCTGTCTCAGGGGATCTTTAGCCCTAACGCTAATAATTTGAATGAAGTGGGCAAGGATTGACTGGGAACAAAAAGTAGCCCAGGAATTTGCTGGGAAGGGTTGACCTTGGGATATTCTGCAGATCACAATCAACTGGTTGGCCACCAAATAAATAACAGCATTATCCATTAATTTTTTCCCGCAATCGACCTGGTAACATGCCGAGATCAAGTGATGGGTTGTTGAGCACTCCTGCTACATAGGTTACATAAAGCCAGGGCGGGGGAAGAAGAAAAAAGGAAAAAAAAAAGTTTGGCCAACAGCAAAAATTCTCGAACTTCCTGATGGCCAGTCCTCATCTGGATGTGGTCAATTTCAATCAGAACCCCCCCCCACCCCCAGTAAAAGCTTAGACCCCCTCTTCATAAACCTCTAGTGATGCCCCTGATTCTGACTCCCCCTTTCTGGCATCTCAGCAGGTGTCTGCTACTCCCACAGGACCCCCAACTCGGTCGTCGTCACATGGGCCCATAAGCGGAGTCAGCTGGGAGAAGAGATCCTGGGTGTTTCTAAAAACCAAGACCGCTCTTGCTAACGTGCCTCCCAAGAACAAACTTGGGGCACAATGAGTCATGGGACAGATATTGTTCAATGAGGATGCAAGTGATGTATCCTTGATATTTGGAGAGGGGCAAGAATGACATTTGGGGATTTTTTCCATCCACTGTACTTCTGATCTTGAGTATTGGAACTTGTCTTCAGCAATGGAAGATGGTATAAAACAGGGACACGAGAACAAAAGTATGGTCGAGTGGGCATATTGATAAACACCCCCCATGTTCAGGGTTGGTCTCTCTTTGGAGGAGGTGTCACTGGCAGACAGCTGACACAACAAAGAGGACAGCGAGCACCTCTGCGGTGCATGGTCTGCACAGCTGTGCTCTTGTCACCACCAGGGCTCTGTGTTTGTTGTGTCACTAGTCCACATTAAACCACCAATCATCTGAAGATTTGGGAGCGCCGCTGTTCATAACTACATTTGATAAATTAAAGCAGTAATTGTCTTGTTTTGTTGTTTTTTTGTCTGTGTTTCTGGGACCTTCCCCTCTTACTCTACACCAGTGAATATGGAACACAGGAAATATTTCTTTATAAAGGCCAAGGGGGCATTTATAACAGGCTCTCAAGCATCATGGTGATGGCGTCATTCTCAGGTTCATGCTTTAGATAAAAATAATTCACCAAATTCTCCAATCACCAACAACTGTGTAATATAAATAATACATATTGAATACAAATTTTAAATATCTAACAAATTCTCATTTGTGATATCTTTCAATGCACAAATGGAAAGTTCAGGTCCAGCAAATAAAAATCCAGGCAAGATTTTCTTTCAGCATACCAGTACTCTGTGACAGTGACTCTTCATTCTCAACTGGATGGTTGAAACAAAATGTTGGTCTGGATTTTTACTTTCTGGACCTGAACTATCCACCTCTGGTCTTAACCATAGGTATCAAACTCTAGGAGGCGTCTGGCCATGCAGGCCTGGGTTTCCTGCCAACACAGGTAAAGAACAAAGACAATCTCATGTTGCAGGCAGAACGTGAACGGGAACCACAGACGATTCTGCGGGGGGTAGTGAAACTCCAGTTGGGAATGAATCACTGCATGTTTCAGTTCTACACTGTGTGGTAACCTGCCGATCCCATAAGAAAACACAGAGCGTTTCTGCGTTAAATCCAGCCCCATTCCAAGATGTCCAAGACTCTGCTCCCCACCACCAGTGGGACAGCGTCCCCCTTTCCACGCTACCCCCACCTCCACACAAGCTGATTCCTTACAGCAGGGGTGCCCAACTCCAGTCCTGGAGGGCCGGAGCCCTGCACATTTTTGGGTTTCCCCTCATTTAACACACCTGATTCAGCTGATTTTGCTAATTACCACACAGCTCTTAAGCTGAATCATTTATGGTGAAACAGGGAAAGAACTAAGCTACACAGGGCTCCGGCCCTCCAACAACATGGTCCTGCCGCTGATATCCCAGCAAGCCTCAGTCATGTTCTCCAGTTCAGCATTTTTGGCCTGGCCTTTTCCTCATGTCACCTTCATTGAAAGTCCCATCATAAGTGGTTAAACATCAATGTGAGGGGACATACAGTGGTGTCTTGTATTCGGGATCTTATTAGGGGAACTTTTATTTTGATGGCTGGGCTTCAGGAGAGGGCTGAGGTGTCGCCTCGGCACCCGGTTGCGGTTATCAAGGTTATCGTCTCCTGGATGTATAAATAGCGCATAAGTGTAATGGACGAGGAGTTCAGCCGAGCTTTCTGTTAATGGAGATGGGAGCTGGTAAGACGTGGTCCCTAAATTTATTAAGATGTTTCTCTTACTATGGTGGGTTTTAGAAAGTGGGCTGAAACTGACGGGTAACGCTTCTGATTGGAATCGGTGGGTGTTTTCCCAGCTCTTATGGCACGGATGCTGTGTGCGAGAGCCTGTGTGTGTTGTTCAAATAAACGTAGCTGTATTTTAAATTTTTGTTGTGTCCTTCCTCACCAAATCCGTATTGTGTCCCAAGTCAGTAGAACGAATTTTTTGTAATGGGGGTATATGCTTGTATCGGGCTTTTAGCTTTTTAGCTTTTAGATCTTTTATCGAGTGATTTTACTTCCGTGCGAGCCCTTACATCAACATTATAGGGGTGGAGCAAACTGTCTTCAGTAATAATCCTTCTTTATTCTGTCAAGACTACATTTTCAAGATATTTCAATCCTTTTCTAGCTATGTGACTTTGGCAGCTATTTTTTTTCTCAAAGAAGACCTATCTGTGAACTGAGGACCTGTTTAGCTTCTTCTCATCATCCAGAGAAAATCAGGTCATTGTTTTCTGATCGAGGGAGGCAAAGGTTGTGGCCACACCTAACATTTACGGACAGTTCAGGGACAGATTGAGCGCGGGCATTCAGCTCCAAAGACGCGGGGAAATGAAGACCACCACAGTGAGACCTACTTTCCTTCATATTTTTGCTCTTGGAAAAAGTCTTGTTGCCTAGCAATGGAATGGGGGGGGGGGGGCAAGAGAGAACTATGTGACCTTTCCGAAACTGATACCCACAAACACACACAGGCTCATACATGGATCTTAAACTTTTCAGACGTACTTCCGTTGCCACCACATCTTTGCAACTTCTTCATCTAACAGTCCCACTTTGTAACAGCACAATGCAATCACAAAGCACTCCTCCCCCCCTCCGCCCCCATCCGGAAAAAGCTGTCTACATCACTGTGGTGTCCCCAGGTAATGTTCAACACACACCGTTTCAACCACAGACCTGGGTTACATCACAATGTGGGTTACATCACAATGCCAGTTGCTAGGCACTTTACTGTGACTGTAATCGCACAGAGGAGCCAAGGATTCGGGTTCTGTGTGCTTAATTGCAGGCGTTTATGGTGAGAGGCCATATGTCCGGGCGTGGCTCGTCAAAGCCCCGAAGGCCTTTCCGAAACCTGACGCACACCTGTCCTGCTGGACCACGCACACCTGTCCTGCTGGACCATGGTCCGCCTCTTGGAAGGTGGGCTGACCTACCCTGCCAGGAAATGCACATTGAAATGTGCAGAGTTTGTCAACTGACAGCAGGCCAGCTGGGGTTTGTGCTTACAGCAGGATTCTTTCCTTAGGCCAATATCTTCCATGTGTAAATTCTTAGCCTGTCCTCAACTTCTGCCCTTTATTTACTGATCCCAGGCTATGGGTTCATGGATACCCTAAAACTAGGTAATGGTTCCCATTGATGCTTCCCCTGCTCCACTGAGCAGCACATTTTACAGCCTGTCCTTTCAAAGCCGGACCGTGAACTGCCGGCCCCTCGACTCTATGTCCCCCTCCTACTCTCCCATAACTGTCGTCCCCGTCGAAAGCCCATGGCCAGCCAGCGACAGACGGCATCATAATGCTGAGCAAGGTGCACGGGCAGATGGTCTCACATGCCAGCTGGGGTACAGACCTCGTAACCAAGCTGTTCCTGGTATTACCCCACTGGGGAGGTACCAGGAATCCCCGGCCTGATCCAGCAGAGGCCCGCCCCTTACAAACAGCCAGGTGCACACCAGCGTAACCCAACGAAGGTCTGAAAAAGTAGCGCGACTGCATCGTCGACGGATGGCGCAAGGCCGGAAAAGCGAAGGGTTTCGCCTCAAAGTACGGGGGGAACGTAGGACGTGCGTGAATGGACAAATGGGGGCCCGAGTGCCTCCAAGCAGCGGGCACGCTAAAAATAGGCCAAGGTTTCTGGTTCCCTGCCCTACCCTCCCGATCTCCTTCCAGGTGTGTGCGTTTTAAATATACAAAAGCCAGTCATGGTCACATGCAATCCGACTCCATAACAAAAAGACAGGCTAAATCAGAAAAAAAAGCGAAGGTTGTTAAACCTGGACACCTGACCTGGCATCCATTCCTGCTGCCAAATCAACCCCCCCCCCCCCCCACCACTCTAAGTACGACTGACAAGGCAGCAGCTGGCATACAGTCAGATATACTCATAAAAGCAACCAGATCCACTGGTAAACTGCGGGGAGAGATTTACACACTATTTTAGAGCTAAAGATAGATAGCAGACAGAACATTTTAGTTACCTTAATTCTATAAAACCTTATCTCCTTATTTTATTCCTAAATAGCTAATCCCGCACACTGCTAAAGAATCATTTAGCTGCCTTACATGTTCATTTCCTTTCTACTCTCGATGTTTCATCCGGGCTTGTAACCCAGCATCCTGTAGCTCTGCTGTGCACACTTCTTCCATAACCTAGTCTCTCTTTCTGGATGTTGTTTTTGCAGCCGAGGTTTTCACTTAGATATCTGCTGCGTGGCTTGAGTTTCGTGTTTCTTTTTCGGGGGAAGCCAACGAGGAGAGTCTATGAGAGTTATAAACCAGTGCTCAGTTGCTAGAGGTATGACTGGAGAGAGGCAGTTGAATATGGAGAGACCTGCTTGGAATTCCGGAAGAATCCACCTCATGCTACATATTAAAAACATATAACTATAATAAAGGTTCGCAATCGCATTTTGGCAAAATCATTATTTTGTCAAAATTTAGGTTGATCTTTTAAAGAGTCTTTGAGGTGGACAGCCTCATAAAATCTAGTATCTTGCTTTCCCATCATCTAAATGTGGTAAACTGAGCTTTATGCCTGCTTCATATACGTACAAGAGGATATCAAATACTGGTCCGACGCTGTTCTCCCATGCTGCACCATGACTTACTTCAGACCTCCGAGAAAGAGAACGCCCACCCCCTCCCCCCCAGCCTCCCCATCGTGACTAGACCCCAGCTCAGCCCCACAAGCAGAAAAGCCAGCCACGGAGCACCAGAAAGGGTCACAGATGCAGAAAGAAAAGGGTATTTAGGAAGGCATAGCTATGGAGGTTTATCTCTTGCAAGAAAACTTGCAACATGAGCTTCCATGATAAACAGGCATTTGTCAGAATTAAAGACTGCATAGCCTGTGAGTAGAAAAGCTACATTCCATACTCTATTATGTAACTGAGGTATGGATAAACGCTGTCACACATTCGATCTTCTATGCCTTCGTACACTTGTCCCCGGAGTTACAATTTCTCGCCCTGGCCACGTTCAGTACAGCCAGATTTACCCCATATCCTGCTATCACCTCACCGAGCAGTTACAAGTCACATTTCCTTGCTATGTGATCCTTGTTACAATAAACATTTGAAATTACTTTTAAATTATTTGCGGATATTTGTGCCGCAAACCTTTGGTATAGCTTTTCGCGTCTCATTTCCAAAAACAGCGGTACTACAGCCAAGTGGGGAAGCTTTCGTCTGTAAATCTGCTCCCCTCTCATCCAGGCCACATGCTATACTGAGAGCTGGACCTGAGCAGAGACTATAAATACCTCAACATTGGGAGGGTCAAAAGTTCAGCGGGGGGGGGATGCTTTTCCTCTTCCTTTCCTATTCCTTACCCTGTCATACAAGCTGTCAGCTACGAATAATCGTCTAACAGATGCTCACTTTCCCTCACGGGTCACGGTCAAACCAAAGTAAAAATTTCGCCTCAAAGGAAGAAAATTGACTGGTCGATCTACTATGTGGAAATGTATCAAAGATAGATAAAAGCTTTAATATTCACAGCACCGGGTCTGGACCTGGAGATGTGTGAAGCTTATTTTTGTTGGGCTTTAAAAATTATAACAGATTATAAACAGATTATAAACAGTTAATCAGTGTGCAGTTTGCAAAGCAGCCTTTGTTAGAGAGCTTTCAGATTTTCCCCTTAAATATAAAGTGTTTCTTTGTTTTGTTGTTCGGCGTTTGAAGGATTCTCCCGTTAAACAACGTCTTCACATTAAAGGAGATTACATTATAGAACAGATGAGAGAGAAAGACCCATTCAATCTGATTAAAATGAAGTTGGTGCGCTGGAAAAATTATGCATGCCGTTGTGTGATTAATGTATGGGCACAAAGTGATATCCGACATTAACTTCAAATTTAGCCCAAAAGTGCTGAAAGTGAAGGAGAAACATTGTTGATATCTCTGGTTGTAATTCTGTGTAGGTTCCACTGAACCAAATTATTTCTTCTGTCCCTCTGACCCTCATTCATAATATGACCTCACTCGTCCACGTTGTCATAGCAATGTTAGTAAAACACCGTAGCATGACGATTCAAGCTCTTCTGAGGAACCTGCTTAAGTCCCCTCAGCTTGGCGTATGATTTCATTCTGTGGGCCTTGGGGGCCGCAACCTCAAGCAAGCACACTCATACTTTGGGGTATATCAGGTATAGACACCCCCTGGCAGAAATTCAGTGCATCTAGGCTCCAGGACAGAAAGAGACAGAGTGAGAGGGGCAATCTTAAGCAGCCCTGCACAATCTAGGCCCTTCTAGTTGCAGAACACAAATCTTTTTTCGTCTCTTTAAGAGCAAAAATCTGTAAATAGTAACCACTTCCATCCTTGCGAAACTTTAGCCTCTGTGACCATATATAGAAAAAAGTGTGGTCCTTCTTGATCTGTCAGCTCTTGTGGGTAGAGTGCATGTTCCAAAAATATATCATCTGCAACAGGTTTCTGTGAGCTGGGCCTACTTCTCTATTGTTCTGGAACACCGAATGGATCTGGCTGCTGAAAAGATAGAAAGAGGAGACTTTGGCAGGGAGAAGGGAGAGCAAATAGAGTCTATTTCGGGCACATGATAATGACGGTCATTGTGCATGGATGCCCCCCCCCACACACACAGACACACAGCTACTCACTTACACATGCAGTGCCGTGAACCTGTGACTCTTCCTGTTAATTTTTGTCTGAGCTACAGCTTCTTGTGCCCAGGAGAGAACAATAGCGACAACTCAGCAAATGTACTGCTGAAGAGTAATCCAAAAATCCATTAAGTCCCTCAGTTTTAAATTCTCCTTTTTGGGCAAAGAGCTGTAAGTTTCTGAAACGTTCGGATGACGTAACCTATCCGGCGACATAACTGGTTTTCTAAAATTACAGTTTTAATTAGACTGATGTAGTGAAATTCCCAGTCCTGAAACTGTGTTCAAAATGATTGCTATATTCATTTCCTGTATACGGTGAACAAGTACGAGTACGAGTACATTACACTACAAGCTACGAGTACGAGTACATTACAGTACAAGCTACGAGTACGAGTACAGTACACTACAAGCTACGAGTACGAGTACATTACACTACAAGCTACGAGTACGAGTACATTAC
This sequence comes from Mormyrops attenuatus, assembly GCA_026777985.1. NCBI lineage: Eukaryota > Metazoa > Chordata > Actinopteri > Osteoglossiformes > Mormyridae > Mormyrops > Mormyrops attenuatus. The sequence goes on along the minus strand of JAODKC010000048.1, from coordinate 13,263,581 downwards.
ACTACAAGCATAACTTATCCTCTTTACCGAGGAACTTTTTTTTTCCATGTCGGGATGGTTTATAAAAAGCATTTCCACGGCTTCCATATCTTTTTGAATATTCCTGTCTGTTGCTGGTTCATAAAATCAAGAATTTACCTTATTTAAAAGATTATTTAAAAGTGTTCCAGACAGTGCCTTTTTTTGTCCAAAAATCTTTTTACTTTTCAGCTCACCGCTTCAACTGCTGGTTGGTTGAAGAGCTTGATGTGATGGCAAAAAACTGTAAGATCAACAATAGATTGTTATATCATGTTGCTTGAGAGCTGTGGCAGTGCACTGGCGAGCCAGTTTAACCCTTGTTGTACCAGTACGATATAAAGACCTTCATCGGCACACAGCCATCATGTATAAACAGCTACAGGCTAAACAGTCATTATAGATAAGTATCTGCAGTCTGTGGTCAGTGTAGCTGGTGTAGCAAGGGCCTTGTTAGACACACGGGCATCACAGTCTGACCAGCAGTGTAATTAAGCTTATAACCAAGAGAAAAACAGGCACAAATCCAGCATGTACCAACAGTCCAAGTGAATCAAGCCATTACTAATGAAAAGCGCTGAAGTTGTATGTCAACAATTCTTAAAAATTGAATTAAGGGCAAAACAAAACCCAGGGCCACCCATTCTTGTCAGGGCTGTGTGTGCGTGGGAAGGGGGAGGTGGGTCATTGGCCAGTCTTAACCCTGATCTTTGATGTCCTTTCTTTGCTGTCAGATGGGGGGGGGGGGGGAGGACTGGAGATTCTGGTAAAGAGTGGCCACAAAGACAAAGGCACGGTTTAACATACAACAATCTATTACAAAACAATCTGGATATTCTCAACACGCTGATGCACCCGGAGACTCATATGATCATACATACAATGAAATGAAATGAAACTAAATGAAATGAAATGAAAGCCCAGCACCAAATTCCAGCTGTCAGGGATACTCAGCACATCTCTTGACCCGATCTTCTTAAGGCCCTTTGGTTCTGCACACTCCTGAACCAGTGGAAAGATTTTTATGAAAATGGAAAATGGAAAAAAGGGTATATGCTGTAAGTAATTAGCAAGTTGCCGTGACTGTAAATTTGCTGCACCCTGGGCGTTTATCAGGGCAGTCACGTCACACGAATTCTCTGGATCATGACACAGTCTCTACTCCAACAGCACTGACCTTTTCAGGGGCTCAAGTGCCCCATAAAGGAAGGTTCCCAGCAGTAAGAGATCTCCATCTGCTTCCCATCGAGGAAGTTAATGCGTCTGAAAGGGTGAAATGCTGTATGCTCATAAGCTCGTGCCACATTGAACACACGCTTGCACGTACACACACATCTTTAAAGACGCTCTTAGACATGGAAAAACAGACACATTATTGCCTTCATAAACAATCCCTTGCGTGCACATTTGCAGACAAATTAACATTCATAATCAGACACACATTGTAAGACAGACTAACATCCATTTACATACTCACTACAAAACATTATGTACAGTAACTCAAGATACCTTATGATTGATGAGAGCGGACAATATCTATCCATCATCCATCCATCCATCCATCCATCTTTTGAAAACTTCTCCTGGTCAAGGGTGCAATGAACAGCAACAACCAAGGATTTCAATCTGTTCCCTGTTTTCTTTTTTTGCTTGACTTATCTTTCAATATTTAAACAAAACTAGTCTGGGTTAAATAGTAAACAATGACCATGTCAAATAATCAGACCTCGACTGGTCAAAGTGTAAATAGGGGGACAGTGGACAGTTTATTGAGTTCCTGTGACCTCTAGTAATTATGGAAGACCATTTGAACACAATCTGATGAAAGGGGTAATCTGTTCTTTCAGCTAATATGAATTTCGATGTTTTTTTTTTATTTCCAGGAACCTCTTTGTTAAACTAAAGTAAGAATGAACTATGCATGAAGAGAATTAGTAATCAAAACATCCAGAGATTGGATTATAATTATATTTTGTCATACTACATAAATATACTGCAAATTTCCCACCTGTGAAATGTAGAACATTCTGAGAATCAAAAACAGTTATTTGGGGTCAAAGGGTATTAAACAGGATATTTCAGTTCATCTTTTATTTCTTACCCTTGGCTATAAAAACTCTGAACGAGACTGATTCATTTCTGGCAATCAAAACAACTGTATGACTTAGCATTGATTTAAGTGCTGATTTAAAATCTGGCAGCATTTTCCCGATTTCTGTCGTTCTCATTAGCACAGGGCCAGGATGACTCAGATCTCGTTCTGTTGTCTATTTAACACCAAACAGCTCTGACAGGCTCTGGCTTCTCACTTCCACGCACGGAGCTACGTGGAAGCCATCCCGATTATGGTCAAAGACCCAGCCAGGATTTGCACCTGCTGCCCCGGTGGCCTTGATTTTAAACAAGGCTCTTCGACTGCGAATCAATGACAGGCAAGACGCCAGAGGAGGGATGGAAGGAAAACGTGGACATTCCAGGCACACAAGGCCGGGTCTTTGCAAAAAAGAAAATGCAGTTTCCCGGAACTCAAGTCGACCCCCGCCTCCACCCAGACTCCATCACTGAAAACCTCAGACCCTTAACTGCTGCCACCACAAATCAAGGTAATCACTAGATTGGAGAGCAAGGCAGTCTCTTAGACATATTAGCGATAGTTTCATTACTAACCCTATAACTACATCTCCTAATTTGGTTTAACTAGGTCTGTTTTTAATAACAGTGCAGAAAAAAAGGTTGAATACATGGTACAACAAAAAAAATGTCCCTTCAACGTCCCTAACTAAACATGACTAATCGACAGCTAGGATACAAACTTTTGAGAAAAGTTTCGTGATTTAGAGGGCTTATCAACTGGATCAAATGACAGTTAAACATAAGGGGGGACATGATCCAGGTATATAAGATTCTAACAGGTCGGGATGCTGTTGAGCTAAATTTAAATATTAGTTTAAATACTAGAACTCGTGGAAATTAGTGGGAGAACATTTTAAAATGAACTTGAGGAAGCACTTCTTCACACAGCGTGTAGTTGGAGTATGGA
>JAODKC010000048.1:13161282-13224559 GCA_026777985.1 Mormyrops attenuatus | reverse complement strand
TCAAGAAATGTATAACTTTTCCACTCCCCCCCCCCACACCTACCTTACTTGTCAAACTCTTTTTTTATCAATTGCAAAAAAAAAAAAAAAAAAAAAAAAAAAAACTCCTTACACGAGGTGTCTATCTCACACAGAAATGATTCAGGTTTCCTTCAACCTTTGTTTTGGCTCATGGGAGTTTTACTTACACAAAAAATGTTCTGAGGGCAGACAAAAATAATTGGTTGAGAGAGATTGTACAACCAATCAGATTGTCGAGGTGTGCCAAAGCGAGTATAGGAGGCAGGACGAATATATCTCATTGGTTGTTCGCACTTCCTCTATGTTGCTTGGACCCCCCCCCCCCCCAAACAATCTGATTGGTTCAGAGAGATAACTAATCAGTTTTCCTTCTGCCCTTAGAACATTTTTGTGTAAGTAAAACTCTCATGAGCTTTGTTTTGCCCTCGCTTTCATTTATGAGAAATAGCGAATGACACTCCAGTTTATGGCAGAGCACAGCACTGGACCGATGTAGCCCCACCTCACCCACCCTTCTCAATTCAACCATTAAAAGCCTGCATACCCTTCGGCCGAAACACGGCCTCCATACCAAATCCTTCCCTGGCAGGAAGTCAGAAAGCATACGTGTTCCTTGGTCATGCTCCAAGCTTCTGCCTCCTACAGCAGTGTTTCCCAGCCTAATCTTCAAGGACCCTCAGACAGTCCATGTTTTTGCTCCCTCCCAGCTCCTAGCAAAATATGGACTGCCTGGTATGGAGCAAAAACATGCACTGTCCCCGAGAATCAGGTTGGGAAACACTGTCCTACAGCTGCAGGCAGCTCCTCTCTTATGAAAGCCATATTTTTTTAAAACTGTATGACAGAAGGATGGCTAGCTTTGTCTGTAACTTTGTATGCTGTTTGTATGCCGCACGGTACTTCTGTAGATGTACGCTGTTTATACATGTGACTTGGATGTGCAATAATGCGAGATTAGTATGTATTTAATAAAGCAACACTTCATAGACTGTAGAAGCCATGTTTTCATTACACTTGGGCCTTAACTAAAATTTCTGGAGGATGCTGCTCTCCATGCAACAATCTCAGCCAACGAAAAAGTATGGATTGTACGGACTGTTTGTGGTCACTATTTACCCAGCATAAAACACACGGGTCTTTCACTTGTGTTAAATCTTTATTTGTTAAAGCACAAATTCGAACACTGCATCTGCTCCAAGCAAAAATGCATTTTTGCATTCGCTGTATGCACACCACTTGCAAACTTCTGCAAAGCAGGAAATGATTTGGGAGGCGAAAGAAAAGGCTCATTGCATTGAAACCGCAAATATCCACAATTAGAAAAATAGACACCCTCCGCTGTCTGGACGCAAAAAATATCGGTCTGTTGTACTGATGTGGCTTGAGGTTGTTGTTAATTTTGCATATTGAACCAGGCATTACAAAAAAAGTAAGAAAAACCAAAGTACTGGTGTTACCTGATGGTAACCAGCGAAGTTTTCAATGACCAGCTTAAGACTGATAGACAGCAGAACTTCCAACTCTCAGGTGAACCTTTCACGTTTGCTCTCTTGCCCAAACCCATGAGGAGTTCCCAGGATGCCAAGGGTGCATCGTGTGCTACAGTGACATCAACTACTACCTGGCTAGCATGCTACAATGTTGGGGGAAGCAAAAACGCACTTGATGTCAAAGGAGTCCGCGGTATCGAACGGCTTGCAGTAATGCCAAGCTGAAGTAGCAAGCAGTCATCTTGTCTACAAATAAGGTGTTCTGTTCGCTGGAAGATTCAGGAAGCTGGAACAGCCCAGGCGGAGAGCTACTGAAAAGCTAAACCACAGCAACAAAAAACAGATAGAGTTTATAACCCTTAATTGCTCGCTATTTTGGTGCGAGATCTAACTCCAATTTCATCTCGTATTATATACTCTGCCAGCTGTTGCACAATGCAGGCAGCCACGCCTTACATTCAGGTTTTTCAGGCAAAGAAAAGTTGGCAGACATGTCCAGTCATGTTATGGGGAGGGGGAATCTGCACAAAGTGAGGTCAAACCAGCTGACGAGAAGGACACAGCTCAACACACAAAACCTGGAAATTGCTGTGCTACGCTAAGCAGTCAGCTAATAAAATGTTCACTGGATGATAGCACATCATTGACATAAAATTCCCAGGCTTGAAACGCTGTTGTATATAATGAAGGAATACCTGCTATAGGGGAACTAATGGCTTATAACATCCTACTAGGTCACGTCAACAGAGGAAAACACTACCTTCTTCAGAGGTGCCTAGAAGAGGTCTGGGCTTATAGCCCAGGGGGGGTGATCACTGCTCCTGGGAACCCCAGGAGATATAGTCGGGCCGGGTGGCGGCACTGTACTCATCAATGAGCTGCTGGACCACTTCCCGAGAGTTGTCCAGCTCGTCGAAGTTCTCCTTGAACATATCCTCCTTCCGGAACTGTTCCAGGAAAGCCTCACGCTTGCGTAGCTTGTCATACTGCCGGCACGTGCGTTCAAACAGCTGCAGGGAAACCAAGTCCACCAAATGTGAGGCCTACGTGCAGCTTCGCTCCAGTGCACACGTATTAGAGGACTTCGAACAACAAAATACAACCGTGGACACCTCATAAGAAGACACCACTGCTAATTGTGCCAACATTCCTCGATAAATGAGCAAACATTTATATTAATTATGCCATTGCTGCTCATTAGTAAAATTGCAAAGGGTTCATTTGAGGGGACCAGTTGCTATGGGTGGGGCTTACAGAGGAAATGCTCGTGTGATTGGCCATCATCAGTCCGCTGACACGATGGGCGGAGGGCAGGTAGGGGGACTTCCTTGACAGGGCCACTTGGATGCTGGCAGGACCCCAAGGGATAAAGCTGGCCAGCTTCCTCTCTCGGATTCTCTGCAGGCTCTTATGCACCTGAAAACCAAAGACAGGCCGTCAGCAGATGCCCGGTAAGGATGGTGCACGGAGGAGGATGAGTGATGTGTTAGCGATGGAGGATGAAGGTCATCGACAGCGGGCACAGACGAGCTCCCTGATGATTCGAGGACAGCCACCTGCGTGGGATCCACCTCGCCCTGGATGATGTTGAGGATGGCGATGTAGCAGTGGTTGGTCTGCCGGTCTCGGCCCGTCGACACCATGACGTTCTTGGGCTGCAGCAGCCTCCTCATCACGTCCAGCACCGTGGTCTTCCTCACACTGGCCACCTGTAGCCGAATAAGATTACAACGTTCGGAAGCTCCAAGACTGGACTGTTACAACTATAAGCCAGGTATCTGCTCTGGTTTAGGAATGATTACTAAACTCCATTGCAAATAACTTTGTTGGATCCAGACAAATGCAGACTGGATTAAGAATTAAAAAACCTGATTATAGCCAGCTGGAGACTGAGTTTGACACATAGTCGTATTACAAAATATACATGCTGTATATATCCTGTATAAAATCTAGGCAGCAGAAGGAGAAAGAATGTCGCATACCGACTGGTCGGTGGTGAGAGGGGTGTAGCCCGTCATCAGGAAATGAAGGCGCGGGGTGGGGATGAGGGACGCTATCAGACCAATGAGATCGTTGTTCATGTAGCCAGGGTAGCGCAAGGTCGTCGTGCTGGCAGACATTATGGTAGACACCTGATAGAGGAGGAACAGAGTTATGAGCAGCTTAGCTTAGCTTTTACTTGCGCAAAAAATATTCTGATTGGTTATCTCTACAAACCAATCAGATGTGGGAGGTGGGACCAACCAATAAGATGTTTTGGTCCTACCTCTTCTACTTGCTTGGCCCCACCTCCTCCATAATCTAATAGGTTTTCTCTTCAAACCTTTTTTTCATTCTGCCCTTAGAACATTTTCGTGCAAGTAAAACTCCCATGAGTGAATTGAAATGGCTGAATTTAATTGATTTTATTGAAAATTTGATTATTGATATTGATTTGAAAATTCAATGATAGTGTGGACTGTTTTGAAATTGCAAGACAATTCAAGAAACTAATATTTGTAGGACTGTGGGTGGAAAGCTTTGAAAATGATGGTATTTGATCAGGGATTTGCATATAAAATATTACGCAACTGTATCCAGTGAAAGGTTACAGATTTCAGTTCCGTGTTTCATTCCTGCTAGGAGAGAGGCCATGTCTGACTGGGCCTGCAGTCATTTTTTTTTATTCCCCGGCAATCGCAGACCAGGCCGGGCCTGCAAGTACAGAGCCATGGTGGGCACTCACCAGCTGGTTGATCTGAGAAAAGGACGGGTTCTGGATGTGCAGACGGTCCGTGGCGATGCGGTTCAGGGCCGTGTTGTCCAGCACCACCTACGGAGAAAAGAAAAAAAGACGTGGCGTCATTCACTGGAATCAGCTGGGAGGGGAGATAGACGGACCAACCATAACACTGTAAACGACACTACTCCATAAAACATAACTAGTAACATTACTACACAATAACAGCCCACCCAACAAAACACAATGATACCAAATAAAATCTACATTAAACATAAAACAGTAGATATATAAACAAAAAAGGTATTGCTTATTTATTCCACAGATGCGAATAAGCATCCCTGAAATACCAGAAAAATGAGACCTGCATCAACCCTTCAAGAAAGGTCATTTATCTTAATTCCCTACCGATTCAGTCCCTCTAAAAGCAGTCAGTCTTGCAAGAAAGGTTGACATTTGGGGCATCCCCGTATCTGTGACATTTAGGGTTGCAAACTTGGCAGGGTATATATCACTGACAGTACTTACCGTCTGACTCTAGTCTGCAGTCAGTCTTTGCCCTATGGAACATGCTCAACCTTGAAATGTGATCATTTCCGCAAAAGATACGTTTGTGCTTCCCTCGCTAGCGGTCTAAACCCCTTCAGAAAAACGTACAGCGGAAAAACCCATCTTTGCAAGTAGAACAGTATCACAGCAAATACTCCCGTTGTCTTTTACCTCATGTGTTTTCACTTTTTCCCCTTTTCCAGTCTTTTTTCGTTCAGTTACACATATCGTGTACTAAAGCAATTAAGCAGCTTGTTACATGCAACTACACACAGCCCTTCCCAAGATTTGTACAAGTCACCCATTGGAACAAAGTCCAATTTTCTATTTATTTATTTTTTTTAAACCTTGCCATCCACTGTCAAAAAGAGCTTCGACACACAGGTAGTCTGTTGTACAATCTATTGGTGCTTGTCCACTAGCATACAGGAACCAGCCCGTACCTGAGCCGTACCGCAAAGAGATACTAGTTACAGAGAGTTTCCAGCTCACTTCAATTTACTGCTCAGTAAAGGCCTTGCCAATTTTGGAAAATGACAGTAATGTAAAACCGAAAAGACGCTTATTTACCGTACAGAAGGTATACGTACATTACGATTAATTATGTGCTAATTTCGGTTACCGCTCGCTGCGTTACATTAGCAATGCGAGCGGAATTAGCATTAGCTTGTTAAAATTTGCATTACCGATCCATTCCATTCAGCCGTTATCTATTGAATTTTTAAGCAGGGGTCTGGAAATTTTCAAGTTCTGTATTAGTGCATCAATGCACTGCGTTGTGCAATACTGCTACTAATGAATAATATATAGAATATGCTGTTTTTTCTTAGGATAATACATGCACATTCACATAGATTACTAGTAGCTCCATGAATTTTGGCCAATCTTGGTGGTGGAATTTTGGTGGTGATGTAACCAGCTGGGATTAGTCTCGCTTTCTGCCCTGCTAGTAAGCAGGGCCATGTCGACAAGAGTTTGGGTCGGTTGCGACTTGCATAATTCACAATGGAAATTTCTCTCTTTGTGGTACAAGTCGGGTATGACTCGGTTCTTGGTAGCAGTCGATAAATGCCAGATGTGACTCCATTTGTAAATAGTCATTACTGGGGTGCCTATAAAATAGATCCTGACCGAACCACAGTGTTTGTTAATTTTCAGCATGCTTTCCAAATTAATGCCGCAAAATCCTAATTACTTTCAAAAGACGCAAATATCATGAGGGACTCCTGGCATCTTTTGAGAATAACCAAAGCCTTTTGATGTTTACAACCAGAGGGGTCTGAACACCTGCCAGAGGACTCAGTGTCATGCTACCTGTCAAAGTAACCTAAAAAGGCAATAATGCATCCGATCTGCGCAGGCAGCAGCCCCATACCACGCAGTCAGCATTCTGCGTCAACCTCTTCAGCGTCAGCAAAGAGTTGTATGGTTGCACCACCACGTCACTCATCTCATCCTGGTTGGGGAACACCGAGTACGTCTGTACCAGCTTCTTGGGGTACCTGAACACAGAGGGGAGACTGTCTAAAAGGTGCCCTTTGGGGGGGAGGGGCTTCAATCACACAAAGAAGCGTGCTGACCTATCATTCAGTTTCTCCAGCAGATAAGATCCCAGGCCTGATCCTGTCCCCCCTGCAATGGAGTGGCAGAGTACAAAACCCTAAAACATGGATGGAGATTGTTTAGCCCTTTAGTACACAAACACCCTCACAAACAGCCAAAAATGAACTATTACCAATATACTTCGAGCTAACTAGTTTCTGAAAATGTGACCAGGACAGTGCAAAACATTGCAGTTTCATTCAAAAGGACATATCAGTTCTTAAGTTATTTACCACAGTGCTACCTGCTCCCCTGGGGATAATGCCTGTCACATTTACAAATGCATTGTGTGTCCATCACACAGGTGGTGTAAGAGATATAGAACAGACAACCATGTATTGTGGACACAGGGAACCAGAGGCAGCCTGTTCAGGTCCAGAACGTAAAAATCCTGACCAAGATTTCGTTTCAATCAACCGGTTGAGTATAAAGAGTCGCAGTGGCAGAGTACTCAACTGGTTAATTGAAACAAAATCTTGGTCAGGATTTTTATTTTCTGGACATAATCTATCCACCTCGGAGAAACACCAGCCTGACCTGACTTTCACACAGTGGAGAAAAAAAACAGAATGAAGAATCATTAAAACTAGGAAAACAAAGTTTAGTCAGCTTCCTTATGTTATTGTGATGAGGTCGGGATGCAAGGTTAGGAAAACAGTAAGCAATACTAATAGTTTTACATTAATTTTTCATTTAAAAAATACATTAACATCTTGGACAAAAGCAAGCTTTTTTGTCCAGAGAAATGAAGCCAAGTGTGAAAATAAGTTGTGAATACACTAGAGCACATGTAAATAACACGAGCTTGTGGCTTCCAGGTGAAAAGCGATCCCTTCAAGTGAACGCCCCGTTAGCTTTCTCTCCTCCAGCCCGTATCGACCAAGCGGAGATCAAAGGCCAGCCACCTCCAAGCTGTCGCTGCCATCTGCCTCTCGGTCGATGATGTCAAAGATGTCCTCGTGGATTTTCTCACCCTGAAAATACAATCGTGACTACTGCTGAGACAGTGTGAGACAGGCTGCTTTTTCCATACGCACTTTAAAGGCATCTTACGCTGGTCTCTTTGACAGCTTGGGGTTTTTGCTATGGATGGACTTGCTTTTTTTTTTTAAAGATTTCCACAAATAATATTAATTATGTCCATCAGTACCAAATGGAAGCGTTACTCGGTGTTTATCTTTAAACCAATCTTTTGGATAATAACGAAAATGAAGATATTCTGCACAAGCATAAATGTAATCTCCCTGCTTTTCAAGTCACGGACTTGATAAGTGTCTCAGTTATCGTGCAAACATGGTGAGCCCGACTCTGCACAGTTAATACCTGGGAAAAGCCGCTGGCCCAGTTGTTCCCAGCGCCCCCTCCGTGTTCTGACAGGTAGATGTTCTCTGGGTTGTACAGATTTGCATATGGCGAGTTCAGGATGGAGTGGATGACCCTGGGCTCCAGATCAAGCAGAACCGCCCTTGGGATGTAGTGTTCATCGTCTGCCTGTAAGGCACGCAACGCAACGCTTCATTTTACAAGGAACCACTGCATTAAAAAATGACGTAATAGCTCCGTCTGCCGGCGATGCGACGTTACAAAACGCGAACATAACCACTCGTCGTTTCTGCAGCTTTCCCCAAAGCTCTTCGCATATTGTGGCATAAAATTAAGATGCCTAAAGGATGGACGTACCACAAGTGTTAAAAACGGCAACCAAACCCGGTATCGAGATGCAGAGCCCTACAAAGTTTTACAAAGGTACATCAGAGCAGCGTATAACATTTAAGGAAAGACTTTACGTTCAGCGGAGGACAAGTTATATAGGGATAAAGACCTGAAAAGACGGATCAGACTAATACCTGGTAGAAAAACACATCTTTGCGGTCGGTGCCCTCGGTGGCGAACTCTTCCACAATTCCCTCCGGGCTGATGCCATGCTCGGCGCACAGCTGCTTCCAAAACTCAAAGCCGACTGCGGGGAAGGAGGATGCGGTTGATGTGATATTTGTCTACCGATCAACGCTTGTAAACGTTACCATTTTAATCATAATATCTAGCCAAGGCATGCTTATGAGGAGTACTCATTGATCTGGCATGCTGACAGCAATGTGAAATATAGAGTCTTTGTGATCGTCAACAAAATGTATGTTGGGTTAAGCGGTGAAATCTGCATCTCGAACCTGCTATGCTGCCTCATTGCTTAAACGCTCAAAAACGGATAGTGTTTTAAAACAAATGTCGGTGTGTTGCTCGATTTGTGCTTCGTGTGTAAGTTAAGCTACAATAACAGGCACAGCGATGTAAGAAAGCTGTCAGTGACATAGATACGGTGATCAAGCGACCCAACCCTCATTCACCAGCAAACAGCCACATTTTAATTAATCGGACGATTACTACACGATGAGACCAGCACACGAAATTTCTTTTAGAGTGATACGCCGTAAAACAGAAAGCATTAATCATTCTCTAGTCCGTCCACGGTAAACGACACCCGAGAACAATTCACCATCACCGGGCCTAATCCATTGGACAAATCAGAAAATGCAATAAATAAACAAGAGCATACTCTGATTGCCGCACTGTCCTAACTGAAGTGTTATAATCTCCCTGGGCATCTTGCTTCATTAACGGAGTATCGAAGTTAATCAACTGACAATCCAGCGCTCGAAGGCCTGCCCCCAACGCGTCTCAATGACCGGCGCTTCCTTTCTCCCGCCGTGGTGACGTCACAAGCCTGCGCCGCCCGCGGCTGTGCGCGCATGCGCGAAAGATAAATGCGTCGCGCATCGAACTACAGATCCGTGCTTTACGGCAGCTTGCGGTAAATCATAATAAAGGCACCTATGCTGTGGTTTTTATTATTGACAATATTATTGTGTTGTTGCTGTTGAAGATTTATCCACCCTTGACTTCTGTCTATCCACTAACAAAACCATCGAATAATCGAAGAATGAACGACCTTTTAATGTCTGTTCAGTTCAATGTAATTTGGTTGCATTATTAATGCCATTCCATTCGCAAGATCGAGTAGTACTTGGGTAAATAATAGTACATTATTCATAGTAAATCAGATTTTTTTTTCTGTTTGCCGGTTCTTTCTGGAAAATACTGAAAACCATGTAACCATGTAACAGCTTGCATGTAAACATAAGTTATTTTAAAATTCCAATTTAAATCGGTGAATAATGTATTTAAACCAAGGGGAAATTTAAAAAAATCAGCTTTAAAGTAACCACTTTAACAAAGTTAATCTGATTCTTAAATGTGTGTACAATTTTAAAACTGGTCTGATTCAGCCACAGGCAATATCGAGATGTGTCATGGGGATAAAACAGTCTTGAGGCTTAGCAAGCAGTGTGGAATGTAACTTAACGTATAAACACAATCCAAGCACACCCACACACACAATGAAGTCTAACCCTAACCACAGCCGCAGATATCCAAAATTAACCCCCCCCACCCACCCAAAAAAAACAACAAGTGACAGCCGTAAGAGAAAAATCCGCTTCATTAATTTAGAGAATTTTGATGAATATTTCAGCATGCACGTCCGGAAGACCTGCGGGCGAGCAGCCAGGGAGCTGTGACCGGCTGCGGCTGCGCTTACGCGGTAGGCAGGCGAGGGGAATTTAAGCGAGAAAACGGGGGACCGCCCGTCAGTTTCGCCATGTTGGCGGCATCCGTAGGGTAGAGCAAACAAATAAATAAATAACCGGTATCGGCGTGTTGAAAGAGGAGGATCGTCCCGGACGGTGTTTAGTTTAAGGAAGCGTAACAGATGCATGACTTGGTGGGGAGTTAGAGAAGCTGCGGCCGCGGAGCGGGAGGGACTGAATAATGTGTGATTCGGGTTTAGGCTGCTGACATGTTGTTTTTCCCCTTCGCCTGTGTCGGGCGGATATGATGAGCGTCCCCGCAGCAAGTCTCCACAGCGGAGCCAGCGCCTCTGACGTACGGCAGCTCCCTACTCTGTGATCGGGGCATCCGGGCAGCCGGGCCGGACCTGCGCAAGGGGGCGGCTTTTCGTGCGTATCGCCGAAGCATCGGCGGATAGCGCCTTTACCCGTAGCCAGGGATTGGATTGGATTGGATTGGATTGGGGGACGGGCGGTCGCACCGGCTTTAATCGGACGTTAAGATGGCGCTGAGCGGGGAGACCGGAGCCACAAACGAGGGACGCGAGTGTGGGCTGAGCTGTGGCCCGGAGAGCGGATCGTGTCCCGGTGAGAGGGACGCGCAAGTGCAGGCCGTCAAGGCATCGCTCCTGTGCAGGTTAGGGCCGTACGAGCCGGTTGTCACCCGCATACAGGGGCTACTGATCTGGGAAAGGCCGTTTCACAGCGTGCTGCTCTACACGGCGGTCAACGCCGTGTTCTGGTAAGTCGACCTTCCTTCCCACCATCCCTCCGCGTTTCGATCAAAAGGAAAGTTAGTCGAACATTTTTGCTTGTTTTGCGAGTCGGGCGCCCCACGTGAGCGCTGGAAGCGGATGATCCGAAGCACTCGGCTGCCTCGACAGGGGTATCTGCCGCGAAACAGCTGACATCTCTTCATGCAGGATAGGAGGCAGATGGCCCCCGATGCCTATTTTTAGAGCGCAGTGGCCGCCTCGTGTTTTCCGTCGGTCCGCGACTCCGTTCCGATCATTTGTTTTGTTTTGTGAGGAATGTAAGGTTTGCTATTCCTGATATCCACTGTAGTTAGTTGATCTTTTGCTAAATGCAGGCAACCGATGGGGCAAAAAAAGGGCCGACGGGCACTGTCACTTCTGTTATGAAGTTCTCCTGTCTCTTTGCATGGAGTTTTTCGGTTGCATGTTCAGCCTGGGTGAAATATTGATCTAATTTTCATAGTATTTTCCAATCCTGAACTGATCAGGATGATATTAAGTATATACAGAATAACACTGGGGAATGAGTTACTTGGAATGATTAAATATAGACTCATTAACTGACGCACTTTGCTGACATTTAATTTAACAACAGATCGGCAGATATGGTTTCTTGCATTAATGAAGGATGTAATCAAGTGTCAGGTGTCTTGCACATGATACTCTTTGGTGGTGTCCTCCGTCCGGAAGACGTTTACAGTGGCTGGAAATTAGGCTTGATATATCTGGGAGCTATGGGTAACCTTCCCGGTCCAATCCAAGCCATCTTAAAGGGGTGGCATGTGGTATAGTAAATGACAGCCATTGCCCCTTAAAGGGAATGTTACACGAGAGGCCGGTGTTCACTGAAACAGGGTAAAAGACCTTACATCGTTACGGTCTATGTACCGTCTTTGCAGTTTGTCTGTTTGGTGCTATATGTATGTTTCTCTGTGCACACGCTCTCCCTGTTGTGCACCGCAATTTCCCCCTGGGATCAATAAAAATCCGTCTTAATCTTAATCATTGTTTAACTGTGATTATTCCAGCTGTGCAGTAATTCTGTTTTAAAATGTACAGCTAAACTTGATTCAGAGGCTGAGGAATTGTGCAAATGTTTTATTCTTGAGTTCATAGTTGGGTCAGAGGAGCTTGAAATTGGGGTCTGTTCAATTCCTTACTGTTTTCCCCCCTCAATACCTCAAGTTTCAATTTTTTATACAAGTAATAAGCAAAATCTAGGTTTGCCGGTTTAGGCTGGTGGTCAGAACGTCACATGTGCAAAGACATGAAGATGACCCTTAAAAGCCTGCTGTTACGTTAGCTTTGCTTTGTGTGCATGCAGAATAGGAAAGTGACACTTAGCCATTTGCTAGTGAAAAGTGAAAGTCAGTGTCATTACCGGTATTGTAGATACTCTCCACTGTGTAATTCACCTGTAAACCTTGCAACGGTTTAGAATGTTTAACCGTATAAATTATATAAATGGCCAATGGCCTTTTTTGTGTGTGTTTGCCCTGTGCAACAGGAGTGTGCTTTTATGTTCAGGCACGTTGAAAGACGCCCAATAGAAGAAGATTACTGCAGCTGTTCAGCTGCCTTAGTTATCTTTTAAAGTGGTAAATCCTGTATAAGTGTCTGGCCACTTTTTTGTTTCAGGTTCACGTGGGAAGGGATCAGTGGATTATTTTCAGGGGGCGGCCACCAGGGGCAACAGTAAAATGGGTCGCCTTTCGAAGAGCAAAGATGAAGGGTGCCACTGACTTTGTTCTACTAAATGCTTAAATAAATACAACACTGTTTGCTTAAGTTAAACAATAATTATAGCTATAATTTCTGGATAAGTAGATGAACATGACAAGTTTAAATATGTTCTGCTAAATTCTTCTAATGTTTCACAAAAGAACAAATCGGACACTTATGATCGCCTAGTGAAAAAGCTACAAGTTTCCCTGTCAGAGCCCTTTTTGGAAGGATTGGCCGTGATGGTTTTCATTGGAGAGCTTTCAGCTACCAGCCAGATACTTGTTGTTATTGCTAACTCTGACTCACTCAGATCTAAGCACCAAGCCTCCACGTATGAAAACATTAGGACTCGTGCGTATTTGGGCAGTTCTGGGAACAACTAAAATTACACTTGCATCACATGGGATAATTGTGTTCCAACATCAGTCTGAGATTGTGGGGGGGGGCGGTCTGATTTCAGGGGACCCGGGTGCCCTGAGTGGTAATGGGCAACATCAGCAGCATTTGTGTTTCGAAGCATAATGGCTCCAGTCGTTGTGCTTTTTCATCACATCTATTCATTGTAACAACCATGTGGTTGTTTTGTTGACCTTTTTTTTTGTTTTTGTTTTTTTTTTTTACTTGCTTATTTGCAGATGTTATCTATATTGTCTTGGTGAATGGATGAGGGGTGTGCTTTTGTTGGTGCCCCGCCCTTAACGTCTGCCAGAAGCGTGGCATCCTCAGCCACACGTTACCTGCTGCGGGACCCGCTCTGACTGGTGGTGCTGTGCTCTTCCAGGTTCCTGGCCCTCACCTCCCTGCGCGTCCTCTTCCTGCTTTCGGCCGGTCTGGCCGCGGCCGTCTGCGTCGACACCTGGAGGAAGAGGATCTGGCCGGAAATTAGAGGTGCACTTGCGTTCCCAGCCGCCGCTCCTGTTCCGGGCAGATGACAGCGGTGCGCCGGTGCTTTTAAGCCTCGAAACGTGCGTCCAGGTCATTTCTGATGCCGCTATGCTGTCTGTCTTTACAGTGAGACGCGTGGATGAATATGAAAATGAAAGGTAAGTAGTTGTCTACTTGACGAAATGGTCAGCCACTTTAGTATTTATATCCCATCCAGCTGCTTCTCAGGGACCTGGGGAGCATGTCCTGGGCTGGGGGTGGGCACCCTGGCAGGGTCCTTCACGGGGCACATACCCTGTGGACGACTTAAAGATACCTGTCAGCATAACTGCAGGAGGAATCTGGCATAACCGCAGTTACCAAAGCGAACCTGCAGACTCGGATCACAGAGCAGGATTTATACCCCCAGTCGCCAAGGAGACTGGCAAGAGTGCTTCTCAGTGAGACTCTATACCACCCCTTTGTACCTTGTACTGTTTTTAAAAAAAGAGACAGTATTTTCCCGTAAATTTCTCAGTTGCTGGCTTGTTGAAGCTGTAAGTCAGTTGTATGAGATGAAACATGACCCTCAACCCCCCCCCCCCCCCGACTCTGTACTGCAGGGGTGCCCAATTCATCAGTTGATCGCGAGTTGATTAACGGATAATACTTTATTTCATTTTATTTCATTGTGATCAACTGAATATACCAAAGTTAGACCATCACTCACCCTGGTTGGCAAAGTCTGGTCGGGACCCCCCTTTTCCCTCCCCAGTGGGCAGTAAATTTGCGATCATGATTTGCTGGTTTGTCAGACTATTTTCTTTGTAAAAGTATCTCTCACAAGTTGTGCACCCCTGCTGTACTGGATGAGCAGTCACGGAAGGTGATGTCCCCTTGAATTTTTAAAAGGAGATTGCATCTCATCCAGCTTTGAAAGCGGGCTGGTTAACAGCTGCTGACGGTGGTTAGCGTCCTTAATGTGACACGGCACCCCACCTCTGCGGGGACCTCTCCTCCCGTTCCACAGCTGGGGTCTGGTGCAGCCCGGAATACTCAGCGTTCCAGAGCTGTGTCACCACATGGCCGAGCTCTGGGTCTCAGGATCGTCCTTCACCACCAGTCTCGTGGACTTTAAGAGGCACAATCCGGGCAAGGTGAGTGACCGGGATTTTTATAAACTGGATACCTGACAGAGACAGACAGACCGGGACTGCTGTTAATCCTCAGTGCCTCACCCTGCATGCCATCTACTGTGGGTTCAGTTAGTCTGTGTCCCCTATACCCTGCTTGGTACTCGAACCCTTGTTTGCTTCCCTCATTAATCGAGTAATTGGCTTGTTTTATGCAAATGGAAGTAACCATTAACCCTTAGTAGCTTTTAACCTGCGGTCTGTCCATGCTGTTCAGTTCTGTCTTCTAGCCTGTAGCTTCTTCAGCTTCCTGGCCATGCTGGGCCACTACGTTCCTGGACTGGTGCTCTCCTACACTGCAGGTGAGTTTCAGCCCCCCCTCCAGTGGTGGGAAATGGAACACCACTGGCATTTTGGAGATCTATGGGTAAATTGGATAGGTTGGGGATTCTGTCTGCGCTGTGGAAGGTCGGTTATGAATGTCCGCAGATGCACATAGACCGCCTCGGGTTCCGTCTGTCTGTCCCCAGTGCTCATGGTGTTGCTGAGCCCCTTGGCCGCGTACCACCGGATGTGGCGGCGCCTGTGCGTGCGGCTGGAGCCGGCCCTGCAGCGGCTGGACTTCAGCGTCCGTGGCTACATGATGGCCAAGCCAATGGAAAACCAATGTGAGCATGGGGCGGGGCCTTGCAAGAAAGTGGGCCTTGCTCTTTAAGTCTCAGCCTCTGACCTTGGCCGGGGGGGTGTGTGGTATCTTTGTGATACAGTTCTCCGCCGACCCATCAGACCAGTTGCCACGGCTGACGCCAGCGATAGCGAGGAAGAACTGGCTGCCTTCTGCCCCACGGTAATTCTACATCTGGTCCAACGCCCCTGAAGCACCCGTCTTGTGTTTTATAAATCTGTCAGTGCCGGTTACCCGCTATTGGTGCACCACGGTCAGGTCGTTCTGACCGTTCTCTCCGCTCCGCCAGCTTGATGACGCGGTGGTGGCCAGGGAGCTGGCCATCACGGACTCTGAGCATTCAGACGCCGAGGTCTCCTACACCGAAAACGGCACCTTCAACCTGTCCAGGGGGCAGACTCCACTCACCGAGGGCTCTGAAGGTAAGGGCTGCCCCTGCCTTTGGCACTGGCATGAAGACACGCGAAAGCACAGGAATAGAAATCTTTCAGAAACTAATAAACCCCTTTTTATTACTTGTCTGCTGCATTTCAAATGAGTGCTAAGTTAGACAGTTGAACTTGGTGTAATTGATTTCATCCATGTTCCCTAACTGCTTCTCCTGTATGGGGTCACTGGGGCACTGGAGCTTCTCCCAGTCTGCACTGGGCACGAAGGCAGTGGAATATCCTGCCTGGGATCCCAGTGCACCACAGGGCACAGTTTCTCATACAGACAATTTAGTGATTCCGGTTAACCTGACCATGTGTTCCGATTAATCTGGGACTGTGGGAGGAAGCCAACTTAAACATGGGGAGAAGCTGCAAAATCCACAAATGGAAGTGATGGCATTCGAACCCCCAACCCTAGATGTCTAAGGCCACTGAGTCCTACCCCTAAGCCACTGTGGCTGATGTTAAATATCACTTCCCGGTCCGTCTTGGTATACATCGTTGCAGTATTTCAGTTAGTCCAGTAGGGGGCCAACACACCCAGGGTGAATCTCAATATGCATGCTTGACTGTACTTTTGTTCTCCTGTACCTGTTTTAAGTCATCATCCATTGGCGAAGACCAGTTCCAATACTAAGAACGCGTACACACGAATGGTAAAAATCCCCGGAAGTCATTCTTGCCCCAGATATCAAGGATACATCGGTTGCACCCTCGCCAAACGAGTCCAATCCCATGATTCATTGCGCCCCAAGTTTGTTCTTGGAAGGGGGGTTAGCAAGAAGAAGTGCAGTCTTTGTGATCTTGGTATTGAGATTCACCCCCAGTCTGCTGGCTATCCAGCCTTGGTAGGTTGTTAACTGTCCATCCTTTTGCTCAGACTTGGACAGACACAGTGACGCAGAGGAGTCGTTTGCCCAAGACCTCCCCGACTTCCCCTCCATAAATCCCGACGCCACGCTGCTGGATGACGACGATGACACCAGCATCGGGCTGCCGAGCCTGGCCCCATCGAGCCTTTCGGGCCGCCGGTCAGTACCGCTGGACGTGGATGCGGACGCCCCGCTGGACTCAGACCAGGAGGAGCTGGACACTGAGCTGTCCCTCAGCGGGCTGCCCTCAGCTGCGAACTTCTCGGGCGACATCAGTGGCATGATAGCCAGCAGCATGATCCAGGCGGCCCTGGCGGGGGCCCTGCAGCCGCGGCCACCCAGCGCCCCCCAGAGAGAAACCGGGTTCCGGGCTGGCCCGCGCCGGGCCTGCCGCAAACAGTCCAGCTCTGAGCTGGACACCGACCTGGAGAACGAGGACTTCGAGATGCTGGATCAGTCTGAGCTGAACCAGATGGATCCATTAGGAACTTCCGCTCGTGGTGCCGGACAACCCCAGACCCAGGGTTCCAGCTTCCTGTCCAACCTTCTGGGAAAACCGCAGTGAAAACCTCTTTTTATACGTGTCAACGGAACCAGCTGGGTTTGGATGGGGGGGGGGTGTGTGTGTGTGTGTGTGTGTGTGGGCGCATGTGATGACAGGGTCCCAGCCACCAAAAGCTGGATTTGGTTCGCCGTTGATATCACTGTGAAGTATTTTACTAGGTTTTTAGTTCAGTACTTTGAGGTTCTTTCCTCCTATGTGGTTTACTCATATAAGATCCCTTGTTTTAAATGCTTTTAGTTTTGTAGGCTGAGCAATAGGACCTTTTTAATCGATAACACAAACGCACAGCATATAACATGGCAAACCCGCTTAACTGTACCACTTGCCAATCCCTTCCCCTCAAGCATCGAGAGAGCAATTCATGTCAAATCCACTTCAGAAACCACAATAAAATGCACACTATACCTTTGCTTTGTCAAAATATTAACTTTACGTGGGATAAATGACATGGGACCAAGCCTACATTCCTGTGTGTGAGAATTTGCTGGAGAAAAATCTGAATTTCCCATGATTTTCTGGTTCATAACAAGCTTGGCTTCTGAGGACAGCAACAAAGCTTGTGTGTTTATCGCATCTTATTTTTCTGTTTGTCTGCATCACTCTGCAATGTACATATGTAAATAATACCTTCATATTAACATTCAAGATTTAGACGTAATGATTCCTCCAAACAAACAGGGACTGGCTTTGGTCATTGCGAGAAGCATCAGGTTTTTCCTCAAGCCATGTGTGACGTGTTCTCGCCGCCGTAGCAACCATCTGAACCGGCTGTTGTCATGCATCTCCGTCTGCGGGGGTGTGCGTGACGACGGAGGCTTCTGCTGTGTTGTCGTGTTAAGAGAATCGGTTTCATTTAATTCAAATGAAGCTCGAATGAAAGCCTGCAGAATTTGCAAAGGGGGAAAAAAATGGAAGAACAGGAAATGAAGATATTTCTTTGTTGGCCTAGCTCTGAGCGTCAGCCCGTGGGGTAATGTTGAGGTACATTTAAGTTTTCGGTGCTCAGTTGCACAAAGCCAGCAGTTACATGATGCTTCTGCTACATTTATGAAAGTTAAGTGGGATGAAAGGTTAGTCTCACTTAGCGCTCAACTTTTCAAAACATAACTATCAAACCAATTACTTTTTTCCCCTTGCAAGACCCATGATTTCATGCGCTTCAAAGCACCCTTCTAAAATTACTTTCTTACGGGTATTTTACTCCAGGGGAAACATGGAAGTTTGTCTTCTTGGTTCTTTGTTCATGCTGGTTAGTAATAAAAGCTGGGAATACTGCCGATCCTGGTACCTAGTTTCACTTGCGATCTGAGTTGCAAGCGCATGACATGGAAATGGGGAAACACATACATAGTACAACCCCGCCCAGCGCAAAGGCCATAGATAGAACTTTGTGGCTTTGATTTTAACCAAATAAATTTTAACAACTAGTGATCGAACGAATGCTGGGTTCGTATCATTTCAATAATACACTCATTTTAAGGCTCACAATCATCAAGAGACAAACTGTCACTTTTAATGACGTTTAACCCATATTAATCAGTATGGTTCCAGTAAAAAAGGAGATGCAGACACTTTCTGAATGAATCGTATACTCGTACAGTGGTTGAACACAGCATAGTATCGTAGTTCATGTTTTATAGTACAATTGCCAGTTCTCACACGTTGGCCATTTGGCATAATTAGTTTACAGGTTAGCATTTTATTTTAGCATATTTCACATTAAGTACACAGTAATGCAACCCAAAGCTTGTCTGAACAAGTGATGTGCTTTTCCCATGCGCATTGTGCGGCCCCTTTTCCGCTTGTGTACTGCTTGTGTCAAGAAGAAAAATGTGATACTTTCACAACAGGATGTGGGATGGGCAGTAACCCTTAGCAGCACTCCTGAACTTTCTCATTACCCCTCTCTGCACACCATATCTTCTGTGTCTAAATTGCGAGCTATGTATAATTTTGGCTGTATGTTTAATGTTTCTTCAGATAGCAGGAATTCATATTTTAATGCATGAGTCTCTCGTAAGGCATCTGGACCCTGGAGGAGAATGACAGTAGTGAAAATCATTTGTTAGGCATAAATATACAAAAAGTCCCATCTTCTAAAATTGTACATTTTTATTTTTTTTATGTAGTTTTTGGTTTATCGGTAGTATTTTCTACGTAAGAGTCTGTTTGCCCATTATTGTTGACACCATGTGTACTGTGTATCGTTGGGAATCAGAATATTAGTACAGTGTGGAGCTTAAACCCCTGTATAAATAAATATTGTAAGTGTTATAATGCATTGCTTATTCCTGTAAATGATGCCTGCAATTTTCTGGTTCATAGTGCCACTGTTCTTATTTTTACTGTGATCTATGAGAGGACTCTCTGTTGGGGTAAAAGCCTTATTTGGACAAAATTTTATACTTTATCTGGACAATAAGTAATGCCTTTAGGATAGTAATGTATTTTTTCTCTCGATCATTTGTCAATTATGTTGCCTTCTATGGGAAGGGACAGTTGTCATTCAGGTAGGCAACTATTGCTAATTATATGTCCCCTCTGTCCCCCAATAGAACACACTGTGAACATGTTATATAACGAACGTAAAAAGTAGAAAACGGGATTGAGTGAGGTAAGAACTGACTTGTTTTACAGATATTGTAATAATGCAGCTTGGCACCACATCACCACGTACATTTCACAGATTTGACAGGGGAAGATAGCTGTTTTTTAAGACGTCCCGTTTACACAACAAACAAAATAGTGGTATAGTTAACTAACGTTAACTAACTAACGTGGAGGTAAAATGTAAAAATTCTGGTTTCATCATTAAAATGTGCAGCAAAATATCTTTGTGATGGCGTGATTCTCCCATGTTTGACAGATTTTTATTTTAATGTTGCCTTTAATGAGAATTGTAAAAAGAAGTGAGTGTACTTTTGTTCAATTCAGACACTAAGAGCTGGATCACGCGTGATGACAAAATCGCCGCTGGTTATTTGAAATGCAATTGCCCAATTGTTTTATTTATGCTGTATAAAGAATTATGTTTGTGAGAAATAGTACAAAAAATGTAGAATAGCCAGATTTCCCTGTACCACAACATAGCTTATTTTAACCTTCTGTTTGACCAGAACAATAATGAGTTTTTAAATCCTTGGTCGTTAAAGGCTATCGAACTAGGCTGGACTTTGTAAAACAGCAGGTTGGTAAGCTGGTCGAGTGTGAAGCGGGTCGCGTACATCACAATGTTTCAATAAATGTCTATAGTTAAATTGAAATCTTTTCTCTGTAACTCGGTTTTGATATGTTTTGATGTGAAAACCTTATTAAAGAGAAAACTTGAAAAACCGATTAACAAAGCAAAAGGATCGTACGTTTACTCTTCGGTGGAGTGCGCCTTTTATTTTCACTGTTTACGTTGGAGGGTGGATTTTCGTTAACAGGGTGATTTGGAAACATCATTTATATTTATGAAGAAGCTACCTGATCGGTCGGTCTCTGTCTGAGCTTTCACTAGCCAATCAGGCAGCGCTTCTCTCATTAATATTAATGATATTCTCGAACCGCTCTGGAAAATGGATAATTTGGGTGCGGCGTGAGACCTGTCGTTTACTATTGGTTGGCACAAATCTAATAACCCCGCCCCGCATGTCTTGTTGTCCCACAATGCACTGCTGCCCGCGAACCTCGAATGTAGCTGACAACAAGGAAGTTAGTTCAAAATGAGTAAAAAGGATGCATCTGGTAAGTTATTTCGTTACCGAAATAAATAATTTGTGTTTTGAATAAGTGTGTTTGTGTGTTCCCTCAGCTTCATTTAAGCTTTGTCAAAGTAGCATGGCTCTGTTTATACCATTTGGACGGACAACCGGAGTTCAATCAGCGGTTCGAATTATACGATTGCAGTGTGTACTATGATTAAGTGAAAATGTTTTGACACGGACGTTTTGGCAATTCCGCTGTGTTTTAGTCCACCTGAAGTGTTTACATAAGTTATCGCCAACGCGTCAACCGCATAGTGCTCCGCAAGGAGCCATTGAGTAAGCCTGCATTTTGATGAATAGAAATCGGACGTTTCCCGTTTTGTGCTTGTTTATTTTTATTTACTGATTGATTCATCGATCGATGAGTGTTCGTGTATACACGTGTGTTTGTGTCGGACGACGAGGGACACGCTGCTATTTTCCAAGCAGATTTCCCGGTAGGAGCTTTTCTCAAGCAGCATAGGGGACGGCATACCGTACCCTGGAAGGGATGCTGGAATTCGATGTAGTAAATTTGATTTTAGAACTGCTCTCGTGAGAACAAACTTGTCGTATTGGCAAGAATACACCGACAGACATATTTTACTTTGCCCAGGTACTGCAGTCATTCTTGAGTACCTCAATGAAAGGAACCGGCCGTACAGTGCCCAAGATATCTTCGGAAACCTGCAAAAGCAGCACGGCTTGGGAAAGACGGTGAGAGTGACAGTGGTCGGCTGCTATATCCAGTTACTCTGCAGCCCCACATTGGGGCATTCTGATAATGCGCACACGTATATAAACACGACTCCATGGACTTTCAGGCAGTGGTGAAAGCGATGGAGCTGTTGGCGCAGGAAGGAAAAATCATGGAGAAGGTCTATGGAAAGCAGAAGATCTATTTTGCTGATCAAGTGAGTGAAAATGAGTTTACTGGGGCTTATCTATTTAGCAAGCTTCTCTAGCTGAGTATCACTGGAAATGTCTTTATAATTAAGCTTTGCACACGTTTCTCTCCCCCCCCCCCCCCCAACTTAGTCTCAGTTCACAGATGCGAGCGATTCAGACCTTAAGGAAATGGATAGTCAGATCTCACAGCTTAACTCCCAGGTACACACTGTGACACAGGATTGCAAGCAGCTTGAGATGGGTGAGTTCTTTTTGTGTCCGTAATGGCAGGGTATCACATGTTGCATGTTGGCACAGAGGATGGACCAAGGATTGTTGACCTTGTTGAACAATTTTGTAAATATACAGTAGTTCAAAGTAGATTAAAGGCTATCATACTAGCTTATGTCGGTGGTTTGAGACCCTATTTGGTTTTTTTCCCCCCTAAAACCATTTAGTATCGGTAGGTGAAGCATTAAATAGATGGGCAATGATTAACTGTGTTTGTCTTTCTGTCTCTCTTCTGCAGCTCTGAAGGAGCTCAAGAGCTCAATGACAACACAGGAAATAATATCAGAGATCCAGCACCTGACACAGGAGTGCACTGCATACAAGGAGCGACTGGAGAGGGTTAAATCTGCGGTGAACCACGTTACACCCGAGGAGAAGGAGAAGGTGAGTGATGCTCACTGTTTTAAAATAGAAAGGATGCAAACTAGTCTCACAACTATGGTACTCACAGAGCAATTCCTTTTGTTGTTGAGGGTTATTTTTTCCATGAATGGCTGTTCATTTGATTAACTTTTAGAAAACAAATTTTCTATTCTGTCAGGAAATCCCCTTGACAGGGTTGTCTTCCACCAGGGTAGTCATGCATTGAGATGATTTAAAACCTGCTTTTCAATAATTTATGTCCAGTTCACTTTTCCCTGTTGGGCTGGAATTTTTTTTCTGTACTTCAGTGATGTCCTTGAACCTAGTTAACATAAAATGGATTTCACAGGTAGTGTGCGGTCAGGCTTTCTGTGTAATGAGGTTTCACTGAATGCCTAGTGAAATCCTTGTCTTTGTATCAGATGTGTTTTAATAGAACATTTTTTTGTGGAAGTTTAGTTTTCCATTTAGATTATTATATGAAGTGTTACATTTTTGCATTTAATGGGTAGGGTTTTCTGTATCAGCGAGGCAACAACTTTCCAACATTTGTGGATATTCTATGCAGATGTTGAGTTTTGAAGCATGTTGGGTTAGGGTATTACAGTGAGGCTCATGGCTCTGAAATGCACATGGCTTGTCCTGTGTCGCAGGTTTACAAAGAGAGAGATGTCTATGTGAAGGAGTGGAAGAAAAGAAAGCGACTGGTAATATATGAATTTTGTACTCCTTTGTAGGGAGTAAAATATGGATTGGCAGATGTTTTTGATATTGAAAAAGTATGCTTTGCACTTGTAGGCATCTGACATGGTTGATGCCATTCTGGAAGGATATCAGAAGACGAAGAAGCAATTTCTGGTGAGTGTGAGGGAGTAGCCGTGGTAAGGAGTATGAGTTGTGGGTGATATGGACATAGGAAGGGGGTGCTTGGAGAGGGAATGTCGTTGAATGTGTATGTTGCGGGGGAAGGTGGTTTCACAGAACCTACCTACCTACCGTTCCACTTCACTCAGGACGAAGTCGGCCTGCAGACAGATGAGGACTGCGACGCTAAACTGCCACACACCTGACAGTTGTGCCGTATGTGTCACGCCAGCATCACTACCCCGTGTGATTTTCTGCCTCTACAAGCACACCAAACAGAGGTCCACTGAGTTCTGTGCTCATACTGTTGGGTTTTTCCTTTGCATTATATGTAATTTCGGGGGGGGAATACATTAAGACTTAGAAACAAATGTTTATTTGTGATTAGAAATATCAATACAAAAATATTTCCAAAGTTTTCTGTGTCATTACAAGAAAAACCTGCCTTTTTTTATACATGCACACAAGTCCAATTTTTCAGAGATACAACATTCTATTTCAGACAGGACAATGATCAGATGCAGAATCCTTTACTTTAAAATCATATGGTACAGTACTGGTACTTAGAATTCAATCTTGCACAACAATCATTGCAAGTGTCATTTAACATTCTTTGATTTAACAGCTGCACCACAGGGCAGTGTGGGAGAATGAATCGATCACAGTATCTGTAGTGTTAGGACCGATGGACACCCTTGCGAAATTTGAAGGTTGCATGCCGTGTCCAAGTCAATACAAGGCAGCAGAGCAGCTAAGAATACACACAGTTAAGATTCTTAAAGCCTTCACTTAAATAATAAAAACCTCTTACATAGGTCAAAGAAGAAAGCACATGCTGTCACTCTCATTCTGTACATTTTACTGAGGTCAACATGGGTTGTGGCTTTTCCCAGGCAATGACTTTCAGGCTCTGCCTCTGAGCACGTGTAGACTTTCCAGCATGAAACACAAACATAAATGAACAAATGTGTGTACTTTTGGGCATATGTGTGCTTATAACAGAGGTCAGAAGAATCCAGAAGGCAACTGGTGTTGAAAGGCCGACGGCGTTTCAGACCACCTCTCAAGTGTCTACGACGACATACGCGTTCACGCAAAACTGCGTGCAAACAGAACACGATGACGGCAAGAGACCCGCAGGCAAACACTTGATTTGTAACGGAGGAGAAACCAAGAACCCTGAAGGAAGAGGTTGAGTTTTTAAACACGCATCTGTGGACGAGGAGGTAACAACACCAGCCCCGAGTCCCAAAATCCTAAAAGCGTCCATGGTTTTTCTTTCCAAAGGTAACATTAGACTTAACAACATTGTCAGCAGGTTTCCAGAAAATCCTTACATCTTCCCTAAGTGTTTATCCCGGAAAGGATCCATCCAAGTTAACTTACCAGACTACGCTGACCTACTGAAACTGGACTCTGGCCAGGATGCATGGCTTCCAGAACAAAGGCTTTTGTGAAACGGGACTGAGCACTCGAGTGCTGGGGTTGTCCCTCTCCACCACACATGCTGTTCACCATCGTTTACCACTTAAAATACTGTAGAGGTGGTGAGGTGAGGACGGATCGCACACGTGGCGTCGTCTCGGTTCGGCCCGGAACCTCCACGTCAGTAGGAGTGGCTGTTGATCTGCTGAAGGACCCCCACCACAAACTCCCGTAGTGTCTGTAAAGACAGGGGGTTTAACTTAAGCTATATATGACCCTTAGTCTCCCTTCGTTGCAATGAATTAAGGTGCCTTTATTAGCAATAACAGAGACTGTCTTCTGAATTAATTCCACCAATGGTGTACAGTTATCTGGTATCATTACCATGTTTTAAAGACATTCCTTAATGAACAAACAAGTAAAACAGCAAAATGCATTTCTGAAGATTCATGACATAAAATTTATCCTACACGTTGATAGTTCTGCCCATAATTGTAGAAAATCAGATCAGCACTGTCACCCTGGATAAAGGCAGGTTGAACTGTACCAAGGGAAAACATACAACACATTAACCCCCAACCCCAGCAGAGTGCAGTACCTGAGGTTTGCAGTGTTCCTCGATCCAGCTGAAGACACAAGCAGACAGCTCCTGGAAGCTGGAGAAGGAGACTGAGGCACTGAACGTCTGGAACAAGGAGTCCATGATGTTCTGGAACACGCTGAACTTCACCTGGTCTGAGACCTGCTCGTTTCCTTGCTGCGGATTGTTCTGGTGCGCCTGCACTATGTGCTCATAGTTCCTGTCAACACACACACCACGTCAACATCAGACAGTCACCAAGATTAAGGGGGAGGGGGTCTGTTATACAGACCATGGTGCTCAGTATTTGTCAAACTCCATTCAAATTGAAAACGTATAAATAAGTAACAGAAAGTGGACGCAGCAGGAATGATAGTACAAAGGTTTTCTTTAGAGATATTAGTTTGGTGACCCAATCAATTACAAGACTCCACTAAACGGACAAACGGCAGAGCCAGTTCTCTTCCCCCATCTCATCATTCTTCTAATGGCCTGTTCTGTCCGTCTTATCGCAGTCATCCTTTGCTCAGTAAGGGTTACATCACATCCTATTGACAGCGGTGTGCGTTAGCGCGCTGTGCCGATGAACACTATGGTTTTCAGCTTCTCAAACGGGATGAAGATGTGGTCAGAACAGAAGTGACCGCCTTACGTCTTCATGATCTTCAGTGCCATCACTTCCTTCCGCAATGTGGAAACTTCCTCCTCTTGCTTTTTCTTCTCTTTGTGCAGAAACTGGATGTAGTCGATTGCTGCATGAAGAACTCCGTTAAGATTTACGATACGCTTTCATGGAATTAAAAAAGGGGCAGCTATTTAAACCAAACACAGAAATAACGTGATTTCTCGATCTCTCGCATTATCACATAATAAAGTTAAATATACATCACAATTTCTTAAATTTACAGGCCTAATATCACTCTTCTCCCGCTGATTATAAAACCACATTTATAATGCTGAAACAGAAGCGCTGCTGCACATTAGTAGAAACAGAAGGACTAACTTTTCTGAAGTACAGTAGCTTTGCTGATTTTCTGTGTCCCCACGGCAAACTCTGACTGCTGCTGACAAGTGGGAACGATTGACTGCAAGTCGTCATAGCCTTTCTGCAGGGAAATCAGAGCAGAAATTTAACACGTTTTAATATTGGCTAATTAAATCAGTGCACGGCCTTTGGAGAAGTTAACATCAGCCTGTGCAAAGTGCTAATTGGCTGCAGCAAACCCAAAGTAAAGTTTTCGGTTTATAACGTGCAGATATTTACTGGGCCGTAGCTCCCTTTACTCACAGTAAGACATCAAACAGCAGCGATTCACGAAGCTGTCCTCACCTTGATGGCGTCCCTGCGTTTTTGCTCCGCCTGCGTGTGCGCCTGTCTCCGACGGTCTTTGTAGGACGGCTCGTGCCGATAGTCGCTGTCCTCATCATCTGTGTTTGGAGAGAGACCGACAGTGAGACGCATGACGCTTACTTAGGGAATATCGACCTTTCCTTTCTCATCCACAAAGATGTAATGGTAACTTATCCTGGCACACTGCATATCAGCACCTCCCTCAAGAACAACCGCTGCTGGACCTGGACCCTGTGACCACTACAGGACCTGCCACCCAAAACCAGGAGGTGTGCCCCACTAACACAACACTGAGCTACTGCATCTTTATGTGTCCAAATACCTCACAGGAACCTACATACCTTATAGCAAGACTTACAATTGAAATGATCATACACACACACACACACACACACATATATATACATACATACATATATACCCTTAGGAATGATCCGCAGCATCTCTAAAATGCGGTCTCTTAACCGGTATTCTCACAGTCATTAAAAACAAATAGTAATAATAAAAGCAGACTAATTTCATATTCTATGACACGTCCAGAAAGCAACACCGCTTCCTCCAGCATGTATCGTCAGTTGAGTCAGGGATACAGGTCAGTGTTCAGTGTCAAGCATATTTCCATGCATGTATTAAGGTGCCGTAAATAACCGCTTTGGGTGAGTAAGACATACCTGTGTTAGGCACTGAGGAGGCACTTGTGGATCCGATGCTGTTTGCTCTGGAGACCACGGAGCCTTTCCTTGCACTCTCGGCAAAGAAATCTGCAGATGACGATGTGGGAATTTACATTAAAATAACGGGAGCCTCCAGGCACCGCGCAGTTTCAGAAAGGAGTCTGTAACTGAAAGTCTTCAACAACCAGCGTGATGTCGCAGGTGAACAATACTATACACACAAACTCAATATTTATGAAACCCTTCTATCTTTATATCTAATAAATGCTTATAGAACTTAGAAAATTATTGTTTTGGGGAAAAAAATCCACATAAAATTAAAGTATGAAGAAAGGTGCTATACTCACTGTGGTCGAACCCGTTGTCACTAAAAGCGCCGTCCGCCTGCTTATCCATCGCAAAGAAGGGACAGAACACGTTTTAAAGAAGAGAATCAGAACAGGACTGACAGGCGATATTGAAAATAAAACATTGCAAAACGGGAACCCACTGACACACCCTCTCCCCCCGGTAGGACGGCGCAGACGCTGTTAGGGGTTTGATTAAAATCCACGGGAGCACATTCAGGCGCCACAATGACCAAGGAGGCCCATTATTTGCGACCCAGTTTGCTTTCATGCTGAAAATTACCATGTATGCATGCAAAGGGATAAACGGCCACCATTTATACATTATAATAGCACAC
The DNA here is from genome assembly GCA_026777985.1 of Mormyrops attenuatus. Lineage (NCBI taxonomy): Eukaryota > Metazoa > Chordata > Actinopteri > Osteoglossiformes > Mormyridae > Mormyrops > Mormyrops attenuatus. The sequence continues at coordinate 13,196,676 of JAODKC010000048.1, read as the reverse complement.
AGAAATAATCATTTTTACGGGATTTAAAATGTGTTTTAACGTCAGTGACGAGCCAATCCAGAAACAGAGACAGCTGATGTAGAACAACAAACATGCCAGCTTAAAAATAACTGTGAAATATCCCCGGTCCATTTCGTGGAGTAAATATATCGTTCTTACATTAACTGGACACTATTTTTGTCTCTTAGTTGGGGATCTTGGTACCATTTGTCTCCCTGGCATAAACATATCGTTGTAGCAGCGACCATATGCACACATAAGCAGAAAAATATTGAACGACGGCAAGATCTGCAGTTTAAATCCCATGTAATTAGCATAGCATTGTCTCGTGCCCGGCTAGTCGACTCGATCCACGCGACGTTGTTTGTTAGCCGCTATGCTAACTAGCATGACTACAACTTGCCCACAGCGTACGAGCTCTTTTTAAAAGCAAAGCAGGACTGTTAACTGCGGGGCTTACGCGGTGAATGTTATGTTTAAATAAGAATATCAGAATATGCGTCAGCTGCCATCGCTCAAAGAGTAAACACAGTGTGATGCTAATGGCATATAGCAAAGAGGCCTCGGCTTTTTGTCATCAAGACATAATGTGCGACATTACTTAACTTTATCTAATTTTTACGCCTGACAAGGCCAAATACAAAACCGTCAACGTGACATTATTTCTATCATTGTGTGGTATTTTTTGTAAGTTTCTCACTTTGTTCCATGAGTCCTCTGGAGAAGCGCTCTGTTCCGTCATTTCGGAGTAGGTACGGGCATCACGGCACCGCAATGGGGAAACACGCCGCCTATTGGCAGGCACCTGCACCTGCACGTGAAGAGAGGCACTTTAGCGGCGACGCCGATCCAATTTTTTTCCACCGAGTTTGTACCGGTTTGTTTCTGTTCAGCAGTGTCACCTTTTCACGGGCTCACTCATCGATTGGTCGTGTATTCGATTTATCGGTCTTAATCTTATTGCTAGTTACTCGTTTTAATTATGGATAAACCATCACTTTCATGAAGTGGATTGAGCAAACTGGCCATTAACAAATGCAGACAGGCACCATTTGACATCATTTCAAATCAATTTGGCCGTTTCAAATGGAAATTCTGCCCAGATTCAAGGTCAAAGCTGAAGAGAACAGAAAATAGAGAAATATGGAAGAGATGGAAGAGGAGGAAGGGGTGGTCATAATGGAAGAAGGTGCAAGTGATGACATACAAAGAGAGATGGGGAAAGAAGGAAATGGAGAATTATGAAATGTAGGACAAAATAAACAGCAGGTCCAGAGAGGTACAGGGGCAAAGGCAGACTGGGCCAGAGGCAAACCGGGCACTGGTGGTTTCTTCCAGTAGTGTATATTTAACTGAAGTCATGTAAGTCACTATTGTTCATATGTTATTTGCAAATGATGTTATGGCTCAAGTGGGACAGAATATTTTGAGAATATTTTTAGCTACAGGGAATACAAACCAGAAAAGGGGGCAGAACACAGAGGGGCTGCAGACAGGCCTCGTAACAGTAGGTCACCTGTGGTTCGTAGGCATCAAACTGTGCTAGTCGACCCAAATCAAGACCAGGGGGGAGCAGGTGTACAATCAGCATACAGTCAACACACGCAGACCATGGCTGAAAAATAATGAGGTGTGCAGATTAAGAAAATAAAGATACACCCAAGTGAAGCATTTGATTAAAATATGGCGATGACCAACATCTTTAATGTACTGCAATATCTTATACCAGAAAGCGGTAATTTATGAGAGCATCTTAGAAAGGCTCACACAAACAAACAGGTCAGATGACACGTACTATACATATCAGGAAATGAAAGAATTTTCTACTTAAGTTTAAAATAAATTACATTACTTTAAACAGATTGTTTAATTATTTTGAAAACCTTGTGTGAAACACTCCAGGTAAAATGGAGCCTATCCTAGGAAACACTGGCACATATCAGAGGGCACCCAGAACCGCGACCCAACCTCGGATAAGCGGAGGATAATGGATGGATGGATGGATGAATGGATGGTTTCGGCCTACAAAAGGCAGAAGCACACTCCTATTCTACACATACAGACCTGAACCAGCAACCCTCAAGGTCAACTAGTTACATAGCCTACTATTGTAAATGCAGTGAGGTAAAAGCTGTAGGTAGTAATTAACAAACAAAGCCAATCAAGACTCCCTCTACGTAACTGGGAGATACGTATTGGTCCTGCGGGTTTCCTCTTTATGACACTGATCCTAACGGGAAATAGTTTGTTGCACGACACCACCCCACACTAAGCAAGCCAGATTAGCCAACTGTCCATAAAGTAGTGATCCTGAGGTTACCAACGATCCAAACACTCAGCTTACTTTCTGCTACAGAGAGGAAGTTGCCTCTCTTCCTTTGTGGTTTTGCATTTGCTGTTGCAAACGTCTTATAATCTCCACCTCCTCTGCGAAACCCTCCTCTGAGGCAATCAAGCTAAAGTGAAGGTTTAAGAAGGTCACACTGTGGCACTCCTATGCTGTTTGTCGTTTTGGCTACATCTTTGGCCTAGTTGAGGAACAGAAGAACAAGAGGACACCGGGAACATGCCGCTCTGCCTCAGACCATCACCCCAAAACGGTGAAGGTGCTGAAGAGAAGCACGTGCCTCTTGTTTCACCCCTTCTTGCTCTGCTTGTCTGACTGAACCTCCAGCGCCCGACTGCCCCGCATTCCGAACCTGCCTGCAAAGCGACTCAACTTCAGTTTTTCGGAAGGAAATTCAGTTTTCTGGATCTGGATTACTTGAGCTAGGGGGTCTTGAAGAGACTAGTGATGGGTAACGCTGCCGGTGGAATTGAGGCGAACCCCGAGAGGGAGGGCAAAGGCCTCTCGGATGTGGCTGCCTCAGCCCCATCACTGAGACAGCCCCCACCCCAAAAAATTCCCATGCCTCCAGAGGAGGAGCTGGAAGACCGCTTCATTGCTGTGCTGGTGAGTGACACAAGATGTCTGGATTGGGTCTGGCGTCGCTCGTGGCTCAGTACTGCTCTCTCACATTTTACAGGATTGCATCAATGTTTCCCGGTCCAGTCCGCAGGGATCCACAGATATTCCACGTTTTTGGTCTTTCCCAGCTCCTGAAAAATGTGGATTGTCTAGCAGGGAGCAAAAATGTGGACCATCCGTGGATCCCTGAGGACCGGGTTGGGAAACACTGGATTACACAATCAGCGACATGTGTAGTGACCTAATGTAAGACATCTAAAGTGAACTATGTTTTCAATTTTATTAATTTGATAACTTACAAAACTAGCTAAATATATTTGAGGTGATGTATAACCAAGCTGCTATTCAGGAAGACTGAATTTGTTAAATTATACTGAACATTTTGCTCACTGCCTGGTAAACATATATTTGCTAACAATGAGAGCGAAGTGCATGGAATTTTTCCTAGCGATGGTGCTGCACATAGAAACTAAAATATATACAGGTGCACATGAAAGTGATGATTTTTTTTAAGTTAGACATCTGATAATTTACCCAGTTAAATAGCTATTTTGGGAATCAATTTTGCTAGACTGAATGGTCCAATTTAGTCATTTTGGCGGAAGTTCTTATAAAAACTAGTATTTGAAGTTTGTGGTCTTCACTTTATTCACCAAAAAACTGAAACTAAAGGGGCACAAATTAGTGAAAGGATAAACTTTGGCCAGTAGAGTGTGTAGCAACTGCTGGTACAATCTCAAACGCTAACGCATTCGCATGTACATGGACACACAGACATGCAGGTCGGCAAATATAAAAGACTGGAGGTTTTGTTGCTACAGAAAAAGAAATTCAAAAAACTGTAATCGAACCTTTACTTTCTGTCAGACTTAATTACAATTACTTCCCATGTGAAAATTTCTCAGTTCATTACAGGAAGTTAATTACCAGCCACATCTATGCCTTAAAATAAAACAGTGCATTAAAACATATAATTAAATAAAGCCTGTAGTTACATTTTTACATGGCTGTCTTTTTCACCATTTTACCATTATTTTACCAGATTGTTTAGTTGAAAGTTATTTTTTTAAAGTTCTGTTTGAGTGATAGGCGTGCACCGTGCACTTCCTCTTTGTTCATCTCAGTTTTAATTTTTTTTCATATACAAACGTTCCGTCAACATGGGAACAGGAAATGATTTGTTCCAAATATGTCAAGACTATGTGTCCACAAATGACGCTCAAAGTAGCCTTGGTTGCTAGTTTTAGTACTAGTCTTACTAGTTTTACTAGAGTCCTACTTTTACTTTTGTTATTCTTTAATGAGAATAGCGTAAATAATACTTGGATCCATCTACAGTTTTGACTCATGCACATCCAGCATCCTGGCAATTTGTATGGACGACCAAAGTACAGCTCTGGAAAAAAATGAAGAGACCAAAGCAAAAATTTCAGTTTCACTAATTTGATTTATGGGTATGCACCTGTATAAAATATACATTATTTTGCAAACTGCAGCCTGGCTCTTCCCTGCTTCTCATTAATGAAGTGCTTCTTCCTTGCTTTATGGGTCTATAGTCCTGCTTCTAGGAGCCTGTTATGAATTGTCCTAGCAGTGCACTTCACACCTGCACTTAATGTTTTCCATTCTCTATGAAGGTCACTTGAGGTCATCCTCTGATTTACAGTATGAGATACTGTTGGATAAGTTGACGCTCATCTCTGGCATTAGGAAGTTGCTTCCTCCCTCTACCTGGCTGGTTTTTGGTCGTTCCCAGTATCTCCTGCTTCACATTGTTCTTGTGTACTGCTGTCTTAGAAACTTTGAGCCTGGAAGCAGCCTGCTGCTCAGTGTAGCCTTCTGCCAGAAGAACTGGGATTAATCCAGGATTTAAATATGCAATAATAAAAAAAAAAAGAGTGGTCTCTTCATTTTTTCCAGAGCTGTATATAATGTTGTATCACTTTACAATAAGACTACCCTTATAAAGGATTTCTGAATGGTTTATAATCTGGTTATTAATTAGGTTGTAGTATTGTGTAAATCATTATAAAACAATTATAAACAAGTTATAACCGTTTTCATTCATTCGTGAGTTACTAAACTGGAAAAAGGAAGCCTTATTGTAAAGCGGTACCTATAATTTTTATGTAAATAAATGAATATAAGAAGTTCCCACCTCCACCATCCACACAGGTCGGAGAACTACGGTATGTCAGAACAATAAATTGCTATATTGCTTATTTTTTGTTGCATTGTTTTCAATCTTGATTTGTCCAGGTATTATCGATCTTGCTGACCATAGTATTTGGAGCCGAAGCAGACATTACCTGTGAAGCGTTGCTCCTCCTCTCGGGAAACAACCCAGGTAAGAGAACTTGCTTCTTGAACCTTTTTGTCTGGTTTCCCTGTGTACCGGTGCTCAGAGGTAAGAACGAAATAGCAACTGCAAATGAAGTAGAGCAACTCCTCTGCATTTCAAAGGTTGGCCTTTCATGCAATAAATGGCTCTGATTATGTTTATCGTTCAGTCACAATGGATTTTATGAAGGATGTTAAATACGTGAGCTTTTCTTGGGGGGGGGAGGGGGATAAATAAATCATAGCCTGGTATGCTGTGTAAAAGCTGGGACTGATACTCCAACATCACAGCATGTTGATTTTGACAGTACCATTACATATCACTGATGGGAGTGTGGTAAATGAAAACTGATTAAGGACTAACTCTTTGATCAAAGCAAAGTAAAGCGAAACATCTTATGTAGATAAGCTGTTCCCACTGAGTGGGCCAAAATAAATATGGTTTGGTCTCTGTGATCTGTGCTGCCGTATCTATAACCAAACACGCTTCAGATTTGTAACAACTTGATTACTATTGTACTTAAAATCAAAGCCAAACCCTAAACACCTGCTGTAGTACGGCCCTTATTATTCTCATCTTAATCTACTGAGTTGTCGACATACATCCATGGAAACGTTTCATTTGGTCTGACAAATGCATTGAAGGGGTACATTGAGTTCAGTATGCAACAAAATAAAAGAAACGATCGGCTTCAAATATCATAACATTTGTGGAATATAAGAAAAGTACGCCAACATGGAACGATGGAAGAGTACAAAGTACCTGAGGAAGCCTACGAAGGAGTCTGCTTTGATCTCATTCGTTAGGGGCTGTATATGACTACATATTTAAATGAGAACATCAATAGTGACATAACTTGGTACTGAAACATCTATTTAATTTAGCTTGAAGGTGTTTTTTTTTTTGGACAGTTGTAGTGACTGTTCATTCATTTGTTATTCCGTTATTTTACATGTCATCCCAGCGGGCATAGAATGTCAAAATATATGAGTATAATTTCCATAGTATTACACAATCAGGGTGCATGGATATTATAACAGAATATTTTTTACCATTCATACAGAAGTGCATTTGTGAGGTCAGGCACTGATGTTGGATGTGAAGGTCTGGCTCACAGTCTCTGTTCTAGTTCATCCTGACAGTGTTCGATGAAGTTAAGATCAGGGCTCTGTGAGGGCCAGTCAAGTTCTTCCACACCAAACTCACCCAACCATGTCTTTATGGACCTTGCTTTGTGCACTGGGATCACAGTCATCCCGGAACAGAAAAGGGCCTTCCCCAAACTGTTCCCACAAAGTTGGAAGCATAGAATTGTCCAAAATATCTTGGTATGCTGAAGCATTAAGAGTTCCCTTCACTGGAACTATGGGGCCTACCCCCTGAAGAGCAACCCCATACCACCAAACTTTACAGTTGGCACAATGCAGTCACCAGGTAACATTCTCCTGACATCTGCCAAAGCCAGTCTCGTCCACCAGACTGCCAGACAGAGAAGCATGATTTTTCACTCCACAGAAAACATTTCCACTGCTCCAGAGTCCACTGACAGCGTGCTTTACACCACTCCGTCCGAGGCGTGGCATTGTACTTGGTGATCTGAGGCTTGCATACAGCTGCTCTGCCATGGAAGCCCATTCCTAGAAGCTCCTGGTGCACAGTTTTTGTGCTGGGGTTAATCTCAGAGGACGTTTGGATCTCTGCAGTTATTTAGTCAACAGAGCATTTGCAACTTTTAAGCACTATGCACCTCAGCACTCGACAACCCCATTCTGTTACTTCATGTGGTCTGTTGTTCCTAAATACTTCCACTTTGAATAATACCAGGACAGTTGACTGTGGCATATCTAGCAAGGAAGAAATTTCACAAACTGAATGGCCATTCATGACTAATATCAGTCCTGGCCACGATGATGCTAAGTAGACGGCTATTTTGCATGTGATAGCTCTGAAAATGCTGTCATATATGGTTTAACATCCATTCAAGAGTTCAAATTATTTAGACTAGTCAATGCTTTTATTTCTCCATGCAGTGGTTTGTGTAATAATGGCTCAATCGTACACAGCTGTGAAATTTAATTGAAGTTTAAGTGGAATTATAAGTATTATGTCCTGGTGAACGTTGATTAACAAGCACGGCAATGTATTTCCACCTTCATTTTCATTCAGCATACTACCTAATTGTCCCAATCAGTCCACCGTTCAAGGTTAAATTGAATTTATCTGTTTTGTTAATAATTTGTGACATATATTGAAGCTATATTTATTTATTAATTTTTTTGTGTGTGGCTTCCTTCTCAGTTACATTGTCATTGAAGTATCAAATCGAAATCAAATCACAGTTCAATTATTTTTACCTTTTGGGTTATATTCTCCGCCCTGGGTTTATCCCTGTCTTGTGACCTGTGACACCCTGATCAGATAAGTTGGTCAAGGATGAAAGATGGATAGATACTACCGTGGGGGCATGGTCAGGGCCCGGGTGGTCCTATCCCCCACCCAGATGGAACTCAGGCCCACACATTCAGCATTCACAGCAAGCGATACAGTACAATAAAACGATTGTGTCTGATGAGATCATTTAGAGGAAATGTACTGTTGAGCGGTAAATAGATTATTCCTCCTTTTTGTTCATTTGGTCTTACTGATACCGAGGGTCATTTAAAAACTGATTAAAAAATATGTAGCTGAGTCTGTAGTGTGATTTTGTTGCTAAGTAAATTGTTATGGGACTCCAGGCCACCCACGCTATGATTTCTGGGTGCGCTATTGCATAGATATATCCATCCATCCATCCATCCATCCATTTTCTCTAAATGCAGAAGACACATTTCGTTGTTGTGCGTTGCACTGTGTAAACACTGATCACCAAATTTTAAACTTATCAGGAATCAAAGGAGTAACATGATCCTTCATACTGGCAGAGAGTAACTGACAGAATATTGAAGTTAAATGACCATAATCTGCTTCTCCTGATTGGCCGTCCATACTTGGCACAGCCAATTTCTCCAGTCAATTGGGGCTGAAAGTTTGCAGACAAATGACGCAGCCTTTAGATTTAACCTGTGCTATAGTGTGTTCGTCAACAAAGTGTAGTATAAAATGATCGCATCTTGGGTAGATTCATAGATGTATCACCATGTGGATACCTTCCGAAGGCCTTTACCTAACGTGTCCCCAAAAGCATGGTAAAAGTCGCAGAAAACCTTCATTTATAATATTACAGAAAGTACCGTGTAAACCTTTGCCATTAACACTGCCCACTATCAGGTGTTGGCAGTAATTGGAAATGCGGTGTCACTGTTAACACTGAGCTTTTTGTCTGCAGTCCTTATCAGAGGCAGTTATCAGACACAGTCACAGATCACAGTACATGTCACAGCTTACAACCTCCTAATCATCAATTAGTTTTCATTCATTTTGAAAGCTAGGGGAATGTCGGGAAATTCCCACGTAACTATCAATAAACCTCTATAGTCAAGCATGGCATTGAGAGCATTAGGCAAGACCTGGAAAGCATTGAAGAAAATCTAAGAAAGTTCATAAGAAAAGTAGATTTATTCTCCTAAAAGTAAAGGAGATCTCCCTCCTTTACTTTTAGGAGAATAAATCTACTTTTACTGATAAAGTTAATTTTTCAGTAACACGCAAAGCCAAAGCTATTCTGGAGTGCTTTAATAAAAGTGAGAGAGCGATCTTGAGTGACCTAAATGGCTTGAATTCCATTCCGCCACTTTCCATTGTGAATGATGAGCTCAACCCAAGAAACCTCAAGACAAGAATTAAAGGTTCATTTGAAGAGGAGATCGTCATACCAAGTAACTGTATGACATCAGTCTGCGGACGCTTCAGTAACAGTTTCCTTTGAAGCAAAGTCTCCATTGTATTTCACTTTAGTGGTTTTTTCACAGAACGGAAGGGTTTGCAAAACAGAAATAGAGCATAAAATATGTGCAAACAGGCTGTTTCATGCTTGGTAATAATCACATTGGTACATTGGAGATATTTGCTTAGGACCGTCATGCAGCGAAATCAATCAAGTTCTTATGTTCGCAGTTTTTCTGTAATATTCTTTTGAACCTTGATCACGCTTTTCTGACCTCCCAAGTGAATGCTTATCCCGTGAGAGCTTTCAGTCGAGCGCAAGATCTTGTATAACTGTGTCAGTTTAACTGTCAATGCGAAACCTTGGCAGATATGAATGAGACAATAATTTCTCACTAGAAACGTACTGAAAAATCCCCTTTAAATTCTGTGCAGAGATTCATCACCCTGTCATTGTTACAGAGCTTCTTCTACCCATTTAAAGGCCGTGTGTCATCCAATTGTGTGGTTTCTCTTGTATTGTTTTTTCCCTTTTCATCACCTTGACCACTGATCTATTGTCTTTGATGGCTTGGGGTAAACCCCAGGATTACAGCAAAAGCTGGAACCAGGAGGCAATATTCATGCCATTCAATACATCAGTGTATGTCAAATGAAAGCCCTTTCATGAAACCCAGATCTGTATTTAATTATCCAACATCTGTTGCTCTATAAATGATGCCATTAACTTCGGTGTTTGAAATTGTCACTTTGTCTGGCCTTATCTGGCAGCTTCAACTTTTAATTTAGCTTAATTCATGAGTAGATGGGGACAAAATACTACACTAAGCTGTGCTGATTCTTTGGCTATTGGAGTATGTTTCCGAGCTGCCATGTCAACAATTAAGCTTGTGAAAATCAGCGGTGGTCAAGCAGAAAAAAAAAATGTGGGTGCAAGATTAAGGGATTTGTTGCCTAATTAAAAAGCAACTCTGACAACCAGGACAAACAGAAAGTCAAACCCAGGAACACTTTTGGACACAAAATACTCCTGGCTGTACAAAAGAAAGCATACAGCCTATTCACTAGGGCAGTTACTGTAGCAAGTGCTCTTAACAGTAGTGGGGCCAAGGGGATGGGTGGAGTGGTCCCGGGTGCCCCCCCCCCCCCAATTTTTATTGGCCCACATAAATGTCAATCATTGAACATGGTACATAGTTTTCCAATGTGAATCAACTATCATTCCTAGGAGCTTCCAGAATTTCAGGAATTTACTCAGATCTTAGTCATAGTCAGAGTTATTAATTTTCTGTGCTTAGTAGAAAGAAGTCTGGTGATTACCTTCATAATCTCAATACAGTTGCATCTTGTGCAAGTCACTATCTCACCACCTGTTTATCACTGCTTGTTCTCTGCTAAAAAATATGTCTGTTATTGTGTGTCATCTGTTGTGTCAAATGCTGCAACTGTTATGTGTGTGCGTTGCTCCTCTATGCCTTTTAAAATGCCCCTCGGGGACAAATAAAGTTTTTTGAAATTGAAATTTCCTTTTCAGAAATTTGTTTGTCCAGGCCCCACCGATGGTGCCCTCTTAGAATAATCTGGAGCTGCCACTGGTTTTCAGCTAGCTGAACAAAGACAGACTCCAAGCCTGAGATTACCCAGCATGCAACTGCAACTGGTTAGATGCCAGATGTTCCAACTAGGCCATTTTGCCATAATGCCTGATGAAGACCGCAGAAAGATTTTTTCTTTGAGTCTAAAAGGCGACCATCCATTAATTTTTACATATGCATTTAAAAAACGGAATACATTCAGAATGTAGATCTTGAAAATGTGGTATCCGGTTCACACATTTTTCTGTGAATATTTGTCTTGAAAATAAAGCCAAGATATTTCCCAGATATTCAGTATCTATGAATTTTCTACATTCTTTCACTTTTCCCAGCAGTAGCGTGTTGATATGTCTTTACTTGGATAGCTGTATTTCAGGTTTACTGTTTACTATTCTCTCAATACGCAGCTGCCACATTTCATGGTTCGGTGTTTCCAAGAAACGGCCAGAATAAGGTGTTGAAATGCTCAGCCTCAAAGTCAGTTGGTGAAGTCCAATGCGGAAACGGCGGATCTTCTGAACGGCATGTCTTTGGAGTGTCAGCATGAAGAATTTGGGAAAACCCACACAATGTCGTGGGGGAGCCTTGAGAATACAGTCCTCAAACGTCACCCACACCACCCACTACGATGCTATTATAACAGACGGAGCATTTGAATACCGTTTGCTATGACATAAATCGACACTGTGGCATGGGTGTGGGGGGAAGCAGAAGGGAGCCTGAGGAAACCAGGTTGATATATTGATTTGGTGCATCATTTTCCGACTTAGTCCTTAGGGACCCCCAGATGGTCCATGTTTCTGCTCTCTCCCAGCTCCCTACCAGACAGTCCACGTTTTTGTGGACTGTCTGAGAGTCCCCGAGCACCGGATTGGGAGACACTAATTTAGTGCATCGTTCCCATTTTCTCAATAATACGTATAATATTAATGGTCTTCCGCTTTGACCCCAGCTATCTGGATTCCAGTTTGGTGCCTATTCCGCGGCACATAATTGCCTACTATATGATTCGAATTCCCCTATTTATCAGAGTCCAATTTGTTTATTTTCTTCCCATTGGCCCGAGATCTTTCCTTTGGTTTTAATATCATGAAGCCCACGCCATAACTAAAAGGCCGGAACGTCTCGGTCAGCAGCAATGTCGACTGCCGCATATTAGATTATTAAGCCCGCGAATTGACAAAGGTACCGAATGGTATTCAGGGAAGTGTCTTTGGGTTTATGTGATTATCTCCTTTGCCAGGGAAAGCTGGAGAGGTAGCAATTAAAGGGTGGGATGTTGAATGTCTCTCCAGGAAACAAGCTTCCTGTCATGGCCTACAGTCTTAATATGCACCAATACCCCTGGAATGTCACACTGGGGTCTTGGTGAGGGATCGAGAATTAAGAACAGAGTTTGCAAACTTGGACACAGTTTATCCAAGGGATTCTATACAGTAAATCATCAGTTTCTGTGTTACTTAAGAGAAATCCATCCACAGGGAGTGTTGCTGGTATTTTATGATGCAAACCATGCATTCAAGTCATGTCCATGCTTTCAAAATAAGGGCACAAGGAAATAGCTCTGTAAATGTATTACTGATATAAAAAAAACAGCCAGTAATGATACTAACTGATGGAGTGTCATAAGAGGAATTTATTGAAATGTCAAATATTTCTTGACTGATTCTCTTGTTCATAGAAAAATGGTTGTGACTGTGTCATTAACAATCACTGTGATCCATCCAGAATTAAATTAACTTTTTGTTCTAGAATGTCCTTTGATTCTGTTGTTGTGTGAGGAACTTTGAATCAATTCCACAAATGCCTTATTGGTATTGTAGCCTGAATGCCATGAAACACTCTTGAAATCCAGCCTGTGGATATTTTGCCCGCTTGAAACTTATTTTTCTATTCCCGCATAACTCAGATATACATAAAGTAAAAAAAAAAGTTATTGTAAAGTGTAATGTTATGATAACTTTTAAATGTATAACTGAATATATACCTGAAAATATGGGTGCATGGACCTGAAAATAAGGTGCATGTGATAAATGGTGAATCCCACATGTTCTTCTAATTAAAGTATTTTGAAGTAGTTTGTAGCAAAGAATTAAGCAATTAATTGTACCTCTTGTTGTTTTAGCGCGCGCTTTAGCATCATGGAATCAGACGACAACATCTGGCAACATCACAGGTGAGTACCAGAATGTGGTTTGTTTTAGCTACTGGGTCATTTTGATTTATGGCTAGGATTAGGGTCCGTTTCTATAATACTCTGCAAATTACCTCCAGAATAATTTAGTCTAAACTATAAAACTGTTCTGTAAAATGTAGTAAATAATGTTGTTATGCATTTTTCAATGAATACATTTGTAATATGCAGACTGTATTTGTCAGTGTAACATGTATGAAGACTGTTTTGAAGGGATATTAGTTTGCACATTAAGTATACTTATTTTAAATTTTAAGTAGAAGGAATTTGGAGAAATGTTCTGTGAGCGATGTTGACAGGATGGGGATGATAGAAATCTGTCAGCCAGCACACAGGAACAACACTGTGCAAATCATTCTGTTATAATGACACAGCGAAGGGGACTGCTTACCAGAAGGGTTTGGGTTGAGTCAGTGGGAGCCAGCAGGGCAGAAGGAGAGAGCGGCAGGCATTACTAGAAAACGCTGGTAGGGGACCCACTGTATTTGTGTGTAGCTGTTGTCAGGTCACCTGTGGGCGTCACTTTGGATGACTTGCACTTCTTTATTACTCTCAGTTGCTGTTTCCTTAAGATGCTCTTTGTTTTGGTATTCTTGAAACTCTAGGGTCCCTGTTCCACTCGTGGGAATTTTACTCACACAAAAATGTTCTGAGGGCAGAAGGAAAAATGATTGGTTCAGAGAGAGAACCAATCAGATTGAAGAGGAGGTGGGCCCAGAACATCTGATTGGTTGGTCCTGCCTCCTGTAGTTGCTTGGACCCACCTTCTCTACAATCTGAGTATTCCCTCGTTCCCTCTACCAGACCTGAGAGGCTTCACAACCACAAACCACTAATTACTATTCAAACCAAGTACTTCTCAAATACATTTCAGTAAACCCATTCAAAAAGATAAGGCACGAGACTTGGAGCATACTGAAATGAGTTTAAGGTAGTTGCAGTTACTACCTTTTCTTTACTGGAAAGTTTACTTTTTTCTTCTTATCATTTGAGTGGTTTAATTCCTTCAAGCAGCTCAGTCCGCATTTGTAATTTTATTCTATTTAAAAGGCTGTATTCAAAATATCTCATATTTTAAGTTTTCACACTAAAGGATACAAGCTATTACTATACATTTTAATGAAATACTGTGGTCAGGATATAAACATATGAACTATATAAAAATATTGCTAAAAATGTCTCACAAATGTGTAAAGTTTTTTTTTTTCTAATACAAAGTTGTTCTTATTAAATATTTTATTGTCCTTCATTTAATACATACTAGAAAAGCATACTACTAGAATGGCAAGTCATTAAATCATAGTTCCTGTTTTGCATTTCTATTCCTACACAAATTTCTACATACCTGTTTTTTATACTATGGTCTGTCACGCAGGTTTGTTTTGCAACACTTCGATAGATGGGATCGGCACCTGCTGGCCCAGGACCAGTGCAGGGGAGATGGTCTCAAGGCCTTGCCCAGAATACTTCTACGGAGTCCGATACAACACCACGAGTAAGTGACGATGCTTAAACGCCTGTACTTCCACGTCATTTCTGAAGTTTTTTGTCTTTCTAACCGCTGTCAGAGGACAATGTGGCATCCATGCATCTGTCCTCCGCTATTTCCATGTGAGCCCGGAGGACACGGTCCAGGCACTAAACCTTGGGATGGCAGTTGATATGCATGTCTCCAGTATGGTATCCCCCCCCCCCTATTATATTGCGTGACAGTTACAGGGGGAGCTACATGTGAAAATAGCAGCTCGTGCCCATCGGCACCTGCTATCAGTCCTATTGTGACTTCCCCCCCTGCTCTCCTCATCAAAACCCCTTCTCATCAGGGCAGAACAGCCCAGTGAACTCCAGGTATCCTTAGTGATGAATTGCATCCTTAACTAGATGGGTATATGCACTCTAGGTTTCTAGGCAGTACAGAGCTGTCCCTCCCCTCTCCCTTGTAGCCAGTGGTTACAGTGAGCTGCATGGCAGAGACAGCCTGGCCTCTGGGGGGGGGGCTGTGTGACCCTCCTCCTTCTACCAAATCTATCATGAATCCTCCACTGAATCATGGAACAACAGATTGGTCTTCACTTACAGTGCTGTATGAGTGCGTGGGCGTGTGTTTCTGTGGCTGCATGAGCATGCATGCGTACGTATTTATGGACACTAGATAAATCTTCACGTCCTTAAACTCTACTGGGTGATCGAAAAGAAAAAATAGTAATGATTTAGCAGAACCAGGCTAAATAGAGTGATTTCAGATCAAGCGAGGAAGGGCATCCTGTTTTTTCCCTTTAGGGTCTGCAGATAATTGAGAAAGGTCCTACACATTAATTTTGTCAGATTCTATTTGCGTTCTTTGCTTATAATTCTGTGTATATAAGCTGTGTCTGGAGAGCATTAATATATATTAAAATGTATCTGGAACAGATTCGCAAATGCATGGTCGTTCGCCTGCATATGAGTGATTCAATTTACATGTCTGGCTTCTTTTAGCTCTGGGTAGCAGATTATAAGCAAATGCTTAAGTGAACAGATGTCATCCAAGAGGGATGCGCGGAAAGCTTAACGACGGGCCGGTGGAGTGTACAAGCTTCCTTCTCACCCTATTATATTTTTGCTCGTGTTTCCCTTGAAAATTGCATGTGAAAATTAGCAAGCTAGAGTTACATCTCAGTCCATTAAAGTTCCTGAAGAGATTGTACTTTATAAACATACAGGACTGTGCAAAAGTCTTAGGTTGTTGAAGAATATCATTCTCTTTATGCTGGTATAAGACTAAGGTCTGTCAAGGCATGTTAGCTTAGCCTTTTCAACACCTTTCCTAACATCATCCCACTATGCGGTTGCCGCCCAATATAGCCATGTATTTGGCTAGCATACCATGTTTTGCTAATCAACCCAGGATGGGGCACCAACCCATCACAGAGCACTCATATGTGCAATTTGCAATTTGGTAACATCAGTGAGGCTCACCATGTTTTTGGACTGTGGGGGGGAAACCAGAGTACCCAGAGGAAACCCCACATCAACATGGGGAGAAACATGCGAGCCCCACCCACATGGAGCCGTGGTAGAGACTCGAACCCAGGTCCCCGAGGTGTGAGGTGACCACCACCATGCCGACCCTCAAGAAATTCATTTACTGTAGAACTAATTAATTTATTTAATTAAGTGAGCTAGTGGTTTAACGAATACGTGGAATGACTGGGGTGCCCCCAAGGAGACTTTGGGGAGCCAAAGCTGTATTATTCCAGCCGTTGAATCTCAGCTTCTGAATTTTTTGGAAAACAGAAGAAATTCTTGTTACTTTTTGTCGTTCCATTGCACATATTCAAATTTTACGTTATCTTTTTGTTAGACCAAATATATACGTGCTACCCAGATAAATAACTTTAAGCATTTTATTTCATAGCCTAAGATATTTGCACAATATGTATATTTACTAACTCATCATCCTTAGTATCAGTTCGATCATTTGGTATTCTTGTGATCCTGTCACAATTCTGTCATACAATGGACAGAATGCCAGTCTTTCTTAGGGCACAGACCCTATGGGAAGATTAGAGATATTACTTCAGCTAACCACAGGCAGTTGGACGGCAGAGAGAAATCCACATGACATGGAGAGAACATGCAAACTGCGCACACATGGAGCGCTATTCAACCCGCCAACCCTAAGGGTGTGAGGTAATGGTGCTACCCACTTAGCCACTATGCCATTTCCTGGTGTGGAATTTATTTTTCTCTATGATAAACCAATCAAATTCTGAAAATAATGCTGAAAAATCCAGGGCAGATAAGAACCCTATGTGTACTACACTTGTAGCTACATACGCTGTGCAGATTACTCAAATTATTCCTCACCACCATCATTCAAAGCGCTGACATCTGCAATTGTTTAGTCGCTGTCGCACAAATTAATTATCTTTTTGCATTTGGCCAGAGTTCAGAGTCGTAACAATCTGACACGCTAAGGATTTAATAAATGTAATCAATTTTGAATTGGATTTGATGTTGTTATTGTTGTTGTTGTTATAGACTGCACACTGAAGTGAATTTTCACAGCTGTACACAAAAAAATGCTTATTCTACAGTACAAGTAGTGCAACCTTAGAAAAAAAAAATAAAAAATTCATCAGCCATGTGGTTCTAAAAAAGGTAAGTTAGCGTTCCTCGCGCAGTGTCACAGGCAGCTCCGCCCCCAAGGATTCAGTGCCGTGGCACAGCAGATGAAAGATGAATATGGTCTCTTTGTTGCGACCTTCACTCCTCCTTGTACTGTAATATCCGCACATCTGTAGCGCATTCACACGGCCTCGCCCTGAATCTCCAAAGTCTACGGCAGAGGCGTGTGGCACCAACAACCCCTCGTTTAAATGAATCTATGTCAGACAGAAGCCTTTTAGTCTCGAATGTCAGGGAAACTAACGAGCCAGACCCTGGGGTTTTGTGCTGGGTCGACATTTTTAATAATTCACAAACACAACACAGAGGACAAAACTGGGTGACAGAGTCTACATCGGGGACCCCTTTTAGAACCAGGATGAGTTCTGCCACAATTCTTCTAAAATCACTTCAAAGTGGAACCACGAAGAAGCACTTTGGATCTCCCTAAGGCCAGACCAACTGCAGCGTTTCAAATCAGAGCACAGAGACTTTTAAGTCTATAAAATCTCAGCGAATCGTTGTTTATATGGTTACTGGCAGTAGGAGCTGGTGAAGACGGGGATGCAAAGCAGGTCTGAATACTGGATGCCTTCTCTTTTTCATTTCTTAATAATTAAACTCCTTTAACTTTCCAGCTCTATAGTTGTCTATAAATATTCTAGTCCTTGGCTTTTTTCTTTAGATTACTGTGAACTGAAAGGGGACCGTACCATGTTCCAATTAAATTAGTGACACTGATCTACTGCTATTCTAGCTTATTTCTTCAGAAATCCCTATTTGGAGCTGGACCTTTTTGTCCTTTTTCGCAATTCTTACCAACTTATTTTCAGCTTGCGCATAATAAGCTAGGGGATATGTTACCCACAAGTGTGTTTTACATATATTTGCTTATTATATGATATTGAATTAAGAATTAAATAAAATATCATCAAAGTGCAGGTATAAATACCTGAAGAAAAACTAGCAACTGATACAACCTGCTAGGGAATACGACCAATAATCTAAAGATACTAATCTATATATTTACATATTTCTATGCTTACTCAGCTAACAGGGAAAATTCCCAGAACTAGCTAACGTTCTGTGAAGGTCTTTGCAAAGTTGGCAGAGAACATTCTTGCTGTAGCATTAATGGAATGTTATTTACTCATTTTACATTTTAACAAAGGTTCTGTCAATGTCAGCTCGATTAGCACCTGAACATCCCTTTAGTGCAATTAGTGTTGAAAAATATTGTTTTATAATAATAGTATTATTTTATTAGAGTCCTGTATATGTAAACTGCAAATGTACTACCCTGCCTTCAACCCATGACCTTAGAGGTGTAAAGCCAGTGTTACCCCCCTGCCATATTGTGGCCTTTGCTCATTAATTCATTATTATTCTTAGTTGTAGTAGTTGTTATAGTAGTGGGATAACATTCTGGGAACATCAGGAAAAGTGCACAATTTTAACATTTTCTAACCTTAATCATAACATTTAGTAAACGTTCCTAGAATGAAAAAAGTTACCTAGCTAGTTTGTTACTATCTCTTGTGTTATGTTGTGTATATAATAATTTTATAACATTCATGTTTTCTTATCTCATCTTGGACGCTCCCTTTAACCGTAAAACAGTTTTAGCTGTGGTACAAGTGAGATATTTAATTTCTAAACTGACAGCATTGTTGTAATGCATTGCATTATTGTCCTGTAATGCAATGTATTGTAGGTAGATACTCTTTACACATACTTGACTTTAATGTAGCACTACAGCAGTGGTATTAATGGTTATTAAGAGATGGCTATTTTCTGTTTTAAACTGAAACTAGCAAACGTTTTCAGTTGGACACCCACTTCCAGCCCTTAACTTGACAGTTGATAGACTGTGAGATAGCACTCAGCTCAGATCATAAATAATATGCTTAGCTAGTGTGACAACTGCCTGGCTATTTCTGCATCAGTCCCTTCTCCGGCCTACCCAGGAGCACTCTCAGGCACCACTAACGACAGACCACTGCAGAGATGTCTGTCATGCGGTGTCAGCCCCTTGATCCATCCACCGTGCCGTCTAGCCGTGAGGGACACGCATAGTTGACGATAGTTGGCGGAAACACACTGGAGCGTCCATTACGGCTCTGAGGAAATGTCAGTACCAATGTACCCACGGGAACTCGGAACAGTCAAGAAGATCCTGATTAATTACCAACAACTGGCAACGCTAATGAGGCCGCAGAAAGAAATTGAACCCTAAAGGGTCTTTGTGACTGCAGAGGAGCCTTCCCCCTCCCCCGATAATACATGCAATCAGTCAGAACTGGTCAAATCAGCCGCAAAATAATTAGTGCGGCGGTAACTGTCATTCCACTGAAGCTGCTGGCCAGTTAATTCATTGCACCCCTATGCAGTCCTGGTGATGCGTCATTAAGCTCAATAACATTGGAGTTTAAATGAGTTTTGGTCTTCATTGTATATTGCATATAATTTCATTTACTAAATGAAAACAACAGCACTGCAACAAATGTATAAAAGTTTCCTTTTAACATGAATGATCTGTCAAAAAATTTGTTATGACGATGAAATCTTTATTTTGAATGACCACTGTTGGCCTGGTCCAAAATTAACTTGGCGTGCAGCGGATCTGGTGTAGTACTAGTATCTAATGGACAAAGTTTAATTCATTTATTCATTCGTAGTGGTTCTTCTTACACTTTTTTTCGCCATAGCATCAGTGTGGCGTAGATTAACAACATCACTTGTTTCTTAGCACTAATTTAAATTCCTTGTCTTATATTGACACTGGCAGCAGGGCAGTGACAGTATTGGCGCGGTCCCCAATGAGCGCGTGCACAGTTGAGCGCCCCTCACCCGCGTGCGTGCAGGTGGCGTGCCATGCTGCTCCAGCTGCCACCACCAGCAGCTCCCCTCGCTGTCTTCATTCAGCACCACTCAGTAACGGAGTGGATTTCTAAGAGCCACGTCACACCACCAACACGTCCTGGCACCTTAAGTGCCCCCTGGTTGGAATGTTCTAGAACAGTGTTGCCGCTGACGAGGTAACAGATTGGCTTTTCAGTCCTGTGATGCAACCTAGACCCGCTACATGTCTGGGTCGGCTATGACAAGCCAGATGGTTTGATCACAATCATGGTTATGATTATGGGTTGGCGGTGAGCGAAGGGGAGTATTACTCATTTCTTTGAATATTTGCCCGGCATACTGGACTGAATTAAATATACCATCTATCCATGCCCTTAGTCTGTAATTGTCTATTGTCACCCCCTCACCTTCGGTTGCTTTGGGATTCGGGACACATCAAGGAGCGAGTTTGGGGTTAATACCATTTAAATAATTAAATATATCCATGGCAAGACATATGTCTGTGGCAAAATTGTTTTGATTGATTCTGGAAAAAAAAACGTAGGTTGCAGTTTTTAAATACCTTGGTAAAAATTGCATTTCCAGCAAATTGTCCCGTAGAATTCGGCATGGTGTTGACCCCGGGTTAAGAGAGACATCAAAAATGTATTCATCAATCGATCTTTGCTGGAAAAAGAATGATAGTACAATATGATGCAATTAAGGAGAGTTGAATCACTCTCATATGCAGTGAGGTGTAATCGAAGGAGAAATTAAATGATGGCTAGTCTGAAGAGTCAATATTGTTGTTGGTATAAAGATACTATTTTTTGATACTATATTGAACCCCCAGTTGGTTACTAGAAGTAGATAGTTCAGGTCCAGAAAGTAAATATCCAGACCAATATTTTGTTTCAACCAACCAGTAGAGTACTCTGTGACTGTGACTCTTTATAGTTAACTGGTTTGTTGAAACAAAATCTTGGTCTGGATTCTTACTTTCTGGACCTGAATTATCCACCTCTGCCAGTGACGCTCATATACATTAGTGGCCAAAATTGTAGAAACTTTTCTAATTTTAAGAGATTTCAGAACTTTATTCCACCTGCTCCAGTTATATATTTAATAGCCCAGTGTATGATATTTGTAACATTCTTTGATTGTTTATAAACATTACCACCGATATTCGTGCAGTAATTTTTAAAGCATAATGCCAAAGATTCCAGGTTATTCCACAATTTTGACCACTACTGTAGACTGTGAACTATGGTTACTTAGCACTTCATTTGTCTTCATTCAATAATTTATCTTCAGAGCCCAACAAGAATCAGTCAACCAGAATAAAACAGACACAAGCAAGGGGCCGTTCTAGGGTCAGAGCATATCTGGGGCTTTGCCTAGAATTAATAACATGATGACAGTGATTGTACAGATGACCGGAGCACTGACAATGCATTCAGGACCCTGCAAGCCTACTGCTGGTGCTGCCCCTGGACACAGAAGCTTGTGTGGCACTTGAGGTAAATGGTAGATTTCAAAAGCAGGGATTATTGACCTCTAATACCATGATGCCCATTGCTTGTCTTAGCTGAACATGAAATAGTAGTGACTTTGTGCATTAATACCACAATAATGCCTGGTTGAAAAAAAAAGAATCTTTGATATACCAATTTCTGTACTCTACCTTTGCCTTTCAGATACTTTACAAATGTGGTTACAAAGATACAGGCCTCCTACCAGAGCAAAAGTGTGCCACGGCATGTGTCGCGTCTCATTTCTGGTTTAGCTTTTACTTGTCATATGTCTCTGCTTGCGCCCACCTCCGATCCCAGAAAGATTCATTTGATATATGCTTTTCTTTTTGTTTTCTTCTTTCTTGTGGTTAAATGTATTTTTTTCTCTCTCTCATCACATCTCTGTGACAAGACCCGGTGGGAGCTCAAATACAGGGAGGAGCTTATTGAAAGACGAGATTTTATACAGTCGCCAATCTGAAGCACGTTCTGGCCTGGAAGCTCCCTGTACAAGATCAATTTACCTCCCCATTGGCCCTGAAAATTGTATCAGTGAACACACATATTAAAACTCATCCACCTTAAATAAAATGCTAAGGAAGCAGGGAATGCTGGGTAGGTTGTGGGGCTGTATTACACCTACCAAACATTTTACAGATGTAGCAATTGGATTCATGAACAGAGTAAATGGCAAAGGGGGGGGGGATGCTGGGAGAGCTCAGTTGGTTAGCACTGTAGCCTCACACCCCCTGGGTTGTGGATTGGATTCCTGTCCCCCAGCCCTACCTCTGAGTCCCAAATCACCCAATGTGTGAGTGGATGTGTAACTGTTTGCCCTACAATGGAATAACATCCCAGGATGGTTTCTGGTGCTCTGATCCTTAAGGAAAAATGCTGTTTGCAATTTCAAATCCTATCCGGAACAACCAGTTACCTTAAGTTCCAGAGTTAATGTTGTAAAATTGGATGTATAATCTAAGACACCAGTCCTTTCGGTAAATCATGACGGCTTTCCGTTATCTGTGTCCGGCCAGTTGCAGTCAATATTTACTCCGTTGTCTTTTTTCCTTTTGCAGACAATGTGTACAGAGAGTGCCTCTCCAATGGGACATGGGCGATGAAAGGCAATTACTCACAGTGTCAAGCCATCCTGAATGAAGAGGTACAGTAGCTGTGTCAGGGAAGCCAAGTCGTGCTTGTTTCCAGGCATTTTAGCATCATTGTTGCGGAGGATGGCACCGACAACAGTTTTCGGCTGGAATGATCCAAACGCTGAAAATCACGCTTCCGAACTGCTGCCTTCTGTCTCAAGCAGCCATAGCGGGCGTTTTGTTAAGACATCTTAAACTGTGAACTGATACTCAATTCCTTTATATCTACTATATGCTGATGATGTTTCAACCCGTCTGCCATTTCTCTGTGGCAAATAATCTATTTACAGGCTGGTTGGTTGTGTTCAGATATGAACCTGTTGACTCTTAAGCTTCACTGCTCCTTCTCTCCCATTTCCCAGACCTGTGCATTCATTAACAAATCTGCTGCCAGTAAAACAAAACAGGGCCGCCATGGTTACAAGCGACTGGCCAAATCAAGACGCCACCACAATGTGGCTGGCCTATAGACATAATTAACTACATATTTTATTGAAGGGTATTCAGAAATATATTGTTTCTTTTCTCTTAGCAGGAAAACTAAGGAATATGGTGTTTCCAGTTAGATGCTACATCATAATAATATAATAGTAAAATTCCAGATGCACTAACGTATTTCATTGTCACCAGAAGACTTGGTTAATGCATCCAGATGGACATCATGGTTCTCATCTGGCCTCATCTTCGGTGTCGCCTTAAGGCGTCCCGTAGTGGAAGTTGGGCAGCATTTTTTGCAGAGCTTACAGAAAGACTCATTAGAGACTCTTTGGCCTAAACTCAAAAGCCTTGTGAAAGCTACACTGAGTCACTGAGTGGAAAATTTGCCTTGTGCCATCATTTTATCAGAAAGTACCATGCATTTCTGTGTGATTTTATTATGGGCAACCAAGCTCTGGTCCAAACACTTCTGATTAAAGCGTGGGAGCTAAGATTTTATTCTGAGTTTTGCTTTTGGAATACCTATGGAGGGACCTCTAGCTCAATCGGCCCAGGGAAAATCCAGCTGTGAAGAGTTAGAGAACATCTCTACTGTAAATTCTTAATAAATAATGTTTGCTGGGTAGGGGGACATCTGCTCAGTAAATAAAGAGTACTAACTCATCCGGCCTACGCAATGCAATATGTGCTAGAGCCCTGGGCGGGAGTCTTGTGAAGGAGGATGAGATTGCTATGAGTCATCACAGCAATCGATACATTCATAAATACATCAATATTTAAAAATGTAGCCACTGTGACCTTCAGCTGCAGAAGTGGATTGAAGATGGATGGATGGATGGATGAATGGATGCAGGGCCGGACTGTCTATCTAGCACATCAGGCATTTTCCCAGTAGGCCGATGAGTCTGTGGGCCAGTAAAGTTCATTGTGGGACCCCCCCACCCATCGTAAAATTTTATCATAGGTATATAGGTATGTATGTGTGGTGGGTGTATATGGGCAAAAGTGGATGGATGGATAAAAGAACAGTGGCTTTGAAATGAATATTCCACTCAAATATAATTAACATAAATGCAATAGTTTAGTCCTCTCTGGGGTGATGACGATCATGTCATGTTCGCTGTGTAGGATAGATGGCTGATGAGGGACAAGGGGAAAAGTCTGTGGGATGACGAGGCGAAAAGGTGCAAGGGCGTAACGTCAAAAACATGAATCACAGGAGCTTCCAGCCTGCTGAAATAAATATCTGTGCATTATGTGCACTTAGTCGTCTATTAATGGTTAATTGTTCATATAACACTTTTCACCACGTTTGGCTTCAATCTTAAACTGAAATCACTTGTAATCACATCAGTCATTATGACATTTCATTTGACGTGTCATCTCTTAAGGAACAAATTCGGCATAGGATCGAGAAATCGAACAAAACCACAAACCAGAGCAAAGATTAAAAGCCATGGAATTCAATGGATATCTGTGTGTTGCTCTGAATCAGTTTTAGGGATTCACGCAAGAGTGACGCTGTCTGGCTAGGACTCCTAATGGCCATGTGACTACCGGAGGTTGCCCGGAGCCCCTTGTGGTTTCGAGGGCCGGCTGCAGACAGCCTGTCCTTGCTACCATCTGCTTCTGATGGTAGAAGCGACATGCAAATAAGTAACAACACTCTGGAGCGGCATAGCATGTAAACAGGCCAACATCTCATACGAGACCCCAGGATGCCATTGATTTGTAGATGAAACATGAAAGGAGTCTAGAACATGGTTACAAAAACATCCACCAGCCATTTGTACTTTTAAATTTAAATTGCAGTATTGTCGGTTGCAAGTACTCTGAAGGATTCCAGGAACAAGATTCTGCTCCCGTGACAGAATAAAGAACATGCTTGCTAATGATGCATAGCTAGTTGTTCAAGTTTTGCATTTGGAAATAGATCAACACCTCGCTCAGACGGATAGTGACTCCTTAGCGGCTGTTAAATGAAAATGCGAGGGGCGAGTCTCGGCATCACATGCGCTGATGTCACCCCATTGCATGTCGCAGAATGATTAATACAGCTGAGAATTAATGTCGCCTTTAATGTACAGAGAAGACGAGGTTTTTGTGTGGAGGATGCTAAAAGCCTATGAGACTCGTTTTGTTTAAGTGTGCCTTCATGTAGGACAAAGTGCAGGAAAAGCTGATATTTATAATCTTATCCCACAACACGTCGGCTAATGTGACTCTTTAAAAGCAATTCAGCAGTTGTCTCTACTGTGGCTCCTTATGTCGATACTTTCTACATTTCATGAATTACAATTCTGATCTCTGTTGCACTCCAAATATAAAAATGAGCTTTTTAAAGGAATGATAGGAATGTTAAGGAATTATTACATCAGTGACTGTTTTCAGTATTTTTTTTTAATTGATAAACAGCAGCAAGGTAAGATGTATGGGTGACATTAATGTTTACACTGGTAATGTCTATGTAGGAAGCCCCAATAATTAGTGTAGCTAGTTCTCTGATTTTCTTTTCTAAAATTTAGATATAAAAACTCACAAATCCATCAGTTCCATGTATAGAAATGATAAATTTCAGTAGGTGATCTCCGTCTTTGCATACAAAATGATTGGCGGATCCAGGTGCAGATGGCGAGGTTAATTGTATACATCCAAATCGTAATCCAAAATCAGCTGTTGAAACATGGAGAAAAACAGCAAGCTGATGAATCAGGCAAGGGCCGTGTACCAGAATAGACCGGTAATGTCACACAGGGTCTGTGAAATACAATACCTCGCAAAGAGGTAACTGAAAACACTCCTAATACCCCAAGCCTAGCAGGAGTGTATGCAGAGGCGGGGCCACAGGGACACAGGCCCTAGCTGAAAGCTGATTGGCTCCCAGAGTACCTCCCTCCCCTGTCGGTCACCAATTCAATACATATCATTGGCTGGCCCCTCTGCATAGCCCCTCTTATGCCCCCTACCTTAAAAAACCCCAGAATCGCCCTGCATCCAGGCAAATGAGTTTGTGAGCTACAGGTGAGCTAATAATCCGTTGTGGCTGAGGTGCGGAGGGAAACGTGGCTGAATACAGGTGTGAGAGTGCTCTGTTTACTCTCATAAGTATCAGAATCACCAAGAGCTGTCAGTTTCCTAGACTCTCACTAATATAATTTTTTAGTTGGTTGTCGCTGCTTACAAAAAAACCCACTGAATTCCTGCCATTGAACGAATGCGTCTCATTATGGTGCAATGTGTGCTGGTGCTTCCAGACATGGAAAAGCACCTCACATACCCTTCAAGTGACCCAAACCCAGAAGCAGGTGCGATCACCAGGAGGACAGAGACCGACAGGCATTTTTGCTACAGTTGTGCACTAATAGGCATTAAAAAAAAGATAATTTACTAGTGCCATTTTTGTCGTGAATAATGTACTTATGGCCATTGGTATGATGTAGCATTGTACTTTTCACTATTTAATGACAATAAGATCATTTCTCATCTGGCATACCATAATCCCCCTGTGTCAATTATCCGTGGTTTACAAAAAAGAATTGCAAAGTGTGTAACAATATGTTTTTTCATTTTTCCTTCATCCTTTGGGTGCTATAAAAAGCACAAGATTCATTGATCGTCACTTGTTTCATTGCTCTATCATCTCTTACATTATCTAGAATTATATTATATAGAAGTAGCCTAAAATATCGGAATCCCTTTCACGTGAGAGTACAGTACTGTTTTGTATATTGTACAATGCACTTTATAATTACTGTATTTAATGCCAGTAATGTGTTATTGTGTGTAATTTATCAATTACCATGTGTAAGTACATGAAAATCATGAGAAATATGTCATCTGCGGACGGTTGACTATTATCCACAATTTCGGCTACCGGCGGTATGTGAGACATTTCACCAGCGGATACAGAGGGGCTACTGTACAGGAAATTATAATCATTTTTAACTTTGTTGTCACTCTCTGAAAATACTTCTACTTCAACTCTAGACAGAGTAAATTAATGCGTTTTGCAATGAGTCAGCATTTTAAATTCGATTTAAATTTCAGCCCCCACAATTTGTATTGCTGGTTTGTGCACGTGAACCAGTAATAGAAAAAATTATAATTTATTGTTTCTGAAGGACAATTTCTCCCTAAACTGATATTTAAATCTGCTGTATCAGAATATCTTATCCTCCCTTTACCATAATGTAGTGACTGTAACTAGTCATTTGGATGGCCGCTGGATTTTACACTGTAATTATATGAAAGTGATGTGTGGTATTTGTGTAAGTCACATCGATGTATGATACCTAAGCATGCATTGCATCTGCTTTTCACTACAGAATATTATTCTTTGTGAGTACCAACAGGCAAAATAGCAAAAGTGGTAGAGTTTCAGGGTGCCGTAATAGGGTAACAAAATTTCAATGTATTGTAATTTTTTTTAATACTAATATCCCAAAAATTGTAAAGTCTGCTGCCTTCAAATTGTTATCAGATGCACTAATAATATGATCCTACTTTTGGTTAATATGCTCCAATTTCTCTACGATGCCGGTATCATGCTAAAATTGATGAGATAAAGCTTGCGTCACGGCTAAAGATCGGCTCGCTCTGTTTTCTCCTCTAGAGTCCTGTCTACACCGACCACACTGTGTCAGATTTGCTTAATTCACATGAATATCACAATAACCTTAGGCACATAATAAATGCCGTAAAAGACAAAGATAAATTGCTCGTTCCCAAAATGAACAAGAAAACGAGAGTGAGGAAAGGACCCCCCCCCGGGAGACCACCTTTGTCTCTCTGCATTATAATTGAGTTGTGCTTTTTTAAGAGGTGGCGGGAGGTAACGGTTACAACAGTTAGACCTTAAATTCTAAACAGGGACATATTATACAGAACTGAGACTCTTTGTGTCTCCTGGGAATCAGATTTCTGGGTCTCAGGCTTTGGCTGCCCAATTAGAGCTCCGGAGTGATTCTACGCCAAATATATCGCGTGAAGGGCTTTAAAACGTGTAGGATCTGGTGCAGTAATAGCTAGTGCAAAGTAAAGTTAATAGAAGTATGAGCAAATAGCGTAACTAATATAGTTATTAGCCCTTTGACATTTGTCTGCTAAGGAAGGCGCAGTACTTGCATTTTCCTAGAAACGTCCAAACTGTAATCGGCAAGAGCTGTTCATTAAAATAGTGAACAAGAAAAGGTACAGAAATGTTTATGGCCCATAAATATGGCAAAATGTATTGCATGCAAATCAAAGCATCTTTAGATGAACAAATGACTATGATGGCAATTATTCAGCAGGACATTAAGATCCACATGAAGGGGAATGTAACATGCAATTCTGAAATATTAATGATTCTTGTATAATAATTGAAAATCATGTAAAAAGTCCATCAAAGGCCCATTTAGTGTGATGTTCTAAACATGACGGTGTTTTTGAAGTTACCAAGAGGATATCCAGGATGTTTTGGCTAAATCGTTGGTTGTTTTGTTCTCTTGTATGATGAATAATTTGGAAATAGACAAGTTTTCTGTTTCTGTTGATGTTTTTTGAGAGGGATTCAGCTCAGCTGAGGAACTAAGGTGATTTTGTAGCTTTCGCATAATTTTGTTGTGTATCTTTCTGCTCCTTAGCAGTACATTGTGAGCCGCAAACGGCACAAGCCAGTGTGGGCTGATAAATATCGGATACAGCTATTAATGTTGTTTAATAACATCCATATGCAAGTAACTCGATCGCTTGCAGGACACAGTATCATTTCCTGCTTTAGCGAAGTGCAACTTACTGTTGCACAACTGCACAAATTGAACCTGGAGATTTATACTCTGCTGGACATAACTGATGCATTTTTTATAGACAGATTTATGACCGGCTTGTGCGTGGCTGTAAATTCAGTCCTAAGCATCCAGATGACAGCATTCTTCATTATTCCTGGAACATCTTTATTTATTCGAGTCTCACTGTTCTGGAAACATCCCATAACCTACATGTGGCTTATTGGGCATATCGGCCTTATTCAGGTCCCACACCCGGCGTCCTTCTCCAATCCAAGCCCACACCTCACTCTCAGCTAAGCTTCTCAGATGCTGTGGACTTGTAAAGGTTTGCGCCACGTGGAGTCCTTTCTCAGGGCTGCAGAATATGATCTGGGGGAGCAATCAAAGCACCGGGATCGATCCGACAGACTAAGTCTGTTTTAACGGTTTATATGCCCAGACACACAGCGTTAGGGGTAAACTGCTGAAACTGTTATGCAAATC
This sequence comes from Mormyrops attenuatus, assembly GCA_026777985.1. NCBI lineage: Eukaryota > Metazoa > Chordata > Actinopteri > Osteoglossiformes > Mormyridae > Mormyrops > Mormyrops attenuatus. The sequence goes on along the minus strand of JAODKC010000048.1, from coordinate 13,167,412 downwards.
CCAGGCAGCATAAGGGCTGCGGTTCACCTTGAACGGGATGCAATACATGCAAAAAGATAACGTGCAGGCAGGTCTAATCACTGCAAACCCTGACGTAAGTCAAATTTTACACAAGCTGGATTTACCTTCTCATACCATTAAAGACATCTAATAGCAATATATACTGAAGGACAGATATCAAATAAATGAAATAAAGTGTAAATTTACTTGTATGTCGCCTTTTTGCATTACCACTCTCAGATACATTTAGTGTGTTTCGCTAAAGTTTTTTAGCTAATATTTATTTAGTATTTAGCTAAAATAAATGCATGGCTAATATCAATAAAGCAAAGGAGCATGATCATTGGTAAAGGCTGCACCAAAGTGCACAAATATAATGTGTTGCTGAGCAAACCAGTAGCATGAAGTTTCTGTGATGATTGCTGCTTCCTTCCATTGCCCCTGCCCCCTCTTGCCTGTACAGAAAGGGCAGAGTGTAAAATTTGCGTGCGGGCAATCTGTCAGTCTGTTGGATTGTTATCCCCAGACGCAGAACCACTTCTGGTCGGTGAGAGAGCTCGAGTGAGCGCCCATCTGTGAAATGCAAAGGCAGTGGAAGTCCTCGAAGATGAGGGTTTTGTTGAAGGAGGCTTCTCGAGGTGGCATATTTATCGCCAAGCAGTGTCTGGCATGCGAAATCGAACTTGTAAAGACGAATGACTGCTCCCTGTAAGCCATCAACTTCCTGTAACCTGGAGGCTATTCCAGAAATAGGGGTATGAAGCAGGAATAACTCGAGGCAGGGTCAGAACGGAGGGAGAATATGCAAGCCCTACGCACGTAGAGCCAGGGCACGGGGCAGGGGGCAATCACCCATCATATTGCTACACTTTCCTGCATCCGTACTTACACAATACATTGAAAAGGTTGGAATTTGTGGCTAGAATTTGTCTTAGTTATGTAAGCTAGGCTTTATGTTAACCATATGTACATATTTGCCTAAACCCATAATAAGCCTTATTTAATGGGCCGGATTGGAGGTTCGAATTCCATTCCCGCTCGGTGTCTGTGTGAATGTGTCTGCATGTTCTTCCCGTACCAAGCAGGATTACACTTCACCTCTCAGTCCAAAGACATGCAGAAAATCTCTTAATTGCCCATAGTATATAATTGTGTGTGACCTGTGATAAACTTGTAACCCATCCAGGGCATACCCCCGCCCTGTACTCTAGGCTGCTTGGGATAAGCCCCAGACCCCCCCCACACAACCCTTAGCAGATTTAGCAGTTGGGAGATGGACTGTGCAGACCGTTATATCTGTTGACCTCTTAACATACTTATTTTCATGGTCATTCAACTTTATCTGTGTTTTTTTTTTATTTTGTTGGCTGTGGTAATAAATATTCTTTATTGCTTTGTTTTTTATTAACAATTTCCCATCCATCTTCTAACTACTTGCCTTGATCATGGTCAGGCCTGGAGCTTATCCCAGAGGACTAGGGTATATCCTAGAGGGGAGCCAGGTGCTCACAGGGCCAATATACGCAAACTTTGGGGCAGGCCAGGTCTTAAACATCAGAGTGCTTTCTCGGAGGTCTTAAGCTCAAGTGGGCCATTTGAGCTATTGAGCCAGCGAGAGGAACTAAACGAGAAAATAAAATATGATGCAGTGTTGACGATCCGAAGCTTGCCGAGCGCGGGTTAAGCTTGGCGTACTGTTCCAGCGGTGAAACTTGCAGGGTTGCCAGCCCTGATTAGCAGAATGATGTTGCCCCATTCTTTTTTTCCTCGGTGGAAAATGAAAGATCGATCTGTGGGCCAGATTTAATGATGAATTAAAAACATGTCGCGGCCCGTATAGAAATGTCTCACAGGGCAGTGGTTTGAGACCTCTGCTCTAGGGGCAATTTAGAGATGCAAATTAATCTGCACGTTGTTGGACTGTGGGAGGTAATGCACATGATGGGTGGGGGAGGGGCATGTAAACTCTGCACACTAAACGGAGGTAGGATTACATTATAGGAATCTCCAAATATAGAGGTATGAGGCAATAGTGCAACCTACTTTTAACACTTACTATTTCTTATAATGGTTTTTTTTTTTTGGAATTCAACATCCGGCTTCATAACACTCTTTTTATTACACGGAGAAACGACACCACACAGTTTAGTTGAATGGTTCTGTAAGTATATGTGTTATTCTGTGCTGCGTTTTTAATGTTAAATTTTATGGTGTGGAAAATATATCTTTTTCATAAACTGCTTATAAAGTGCTGATCAATCAATATTAGTTTTCTGCAGTCGTATGTCCTTTTCTTTTCAGACATTTCGTTTCTTGTTTAGGTAAATTTAAATGTAATTGAAACAACAGTCACACAGCAGATGACACATCAATAATCTATTTGTACTTCCAGTTCAATGATTTAAAATGAACTAAACAAATTATACACCATAATAATCCTATTTGTTTTGTAAAATTTCACTCGTGCTATGAAATGTTATTGACTTAGTATTTGACAGTTTTCATAACTTGCTCTGGTAGATTTTCTGTTATGTGTGGGGGTGCTTTAATGTAGGGGTTCACCCAGGCTGCGGCCCGGGGGCCTCTGCCAAAAAGGGGCCTCAACTAACCTTGTTTATTAAAGTGTAACCCCGCCCCCACCCTGCTGATCAACAGCTTTTACCGTTGCAACCCCAGAGTTGGAGGTTAGGAGGTAGGAGGACTTCCGACAACTCTGATAACCCTGGGGCCTCTGACCATGTTAATGTACCTCTGTCTATGCAAGTAATTCCACCTGCCCTCAACTATCTGCTTCCTCTTGTGTTCATCCACCAGAGAAAGAGCAAGCTGCACTACCACATAGCAGTGATCATCAACTACCTGGGCCACTGCATCTCCCTCGGAGCACTTCTAGTGGCCTTCGTCCTCTTCATGCGCCTGAGGTAGGGCCCCGGAGCCACGTCTGTGAGACACCTAGGCGAGGTGTTGTCTGCCCTAGTCCTGCATATGTACTCCGTGTGTCTTACTCAGCCAGTGTGCCTGTGGTGTTGAGGGGAGGGAATCGCGAACCATTTGCAAGAGTTAATGCGTCCCATGGTTTCCACACATGAGGAGGTAGGCAGGAACCCAGAGTGCCGCTGGAGAAAACAGGCCTTGTATTGCTAATGCGCTACAGTGTCCACACTGCCATTGCATTTTGGTGCTTCTAAGGAAGTAAGAGTCCTGCAGTGAACTTTGCCTTAGCATTAGAATGATATTAAACCAAACTTTATTCAGCTGAGGGAGTGCATGGCCCAACCATGACATCATCTATCGGTTTATGGAAAAATGCTTGGCACATACTGATTAACACTGTGAAATTCAGAATTCAAGCATACAGCCAGAGGTACTTTTCAGCCTTTTTTGTTGACCGCTTTTCCAAAGTTGACGTCCCCGCAATGTGCATCCAAGATCCCTGAGGTATTTTGATGCATTTTTGGCAGAGGAACTATTCCTACTGGGAAAGAACAACAGGTGGACTGAACATTTCCACACATCTCCAGTTGTTCACATCACCTGGGACCCTGCACTGTATTTGGTTTGCAAATTTTAGATGAAAATGCTGACCTCGGGTGTGAACAGTACCCACAGGAGAGAATCAGGCTAAATGTTAGGCAGCCTGGAATTGTGCAGCAAACCATTTACAGAATAAAATGATGTGGAACAGGCAGTGATTCTTGACACTTTTTACATGAACAAATAAAAGAATGAATGGAAGTTTGCATTTTTCAAAATGTCCCTCTGCAGAGCGGTGATTAGTCAGTGTTATAAATCATCTCTGACATAATACAGTTCAGTTTAATAGCGCACCATAAAACATGAACCTAAATCGTTGGAATAGATTTCTTTCAATTAACATTTAAGTTATTGATGTGTTAATGAAGAAAGAGTGAAAGCTGGTGCTAAAATATGAAAATGTATTTTCCATTTTTTTCCACTATTAAGATCCATAAAAGGATTCATACAGGTACACAACGTGGGTAAATAAACAGAAGGTTGCTAACATTTCAACTTTGTATTGTTATCCCTGCTACCTAAATGAGATATTACAAAATGTTCGTCATTGTCTTTTAGTTGTTTAGTGGTGCATTTTTTGTGGGTTTAGTTCAGATGTTTAATTCATTTGTTTTGTATATGGCAGTACAACATTTTCAGCTATCTTTTTGTTTCGCCTACATTTGTGTACTTCTACTGCACAACTGCACATTAAGTACATTGTATAGCAGAATGCAAAGGAGCCGTGGCTAAAGGTAGCCAAATCAAACGTAAGAAAATAGAAGAAAAGATTGCTCTGTAGTTAATTAGCAAATATGTTTTTTTTTTTTCTTTTGATCATTTGTCAGTTTCTTTTGTTTCTTTTTCAATTCGACAGCTGGAGCTCAAGGCCAGAGAATTTTTAGCTTTAGGCTTTAGGCCATCGATGAAAGACCTCGTCTGCCAGACTAATGTAAATATATACCAGAGCATGACAGGGTGGCATGATTACGAGGTGTGTAGGGGAAGGATGTAGCTGAATGTAGGGCACCTGTGAAAGCAACTCGTAAGTGGGTGGAAGACTTTGGTAAAGAATGAATAATAGACATGATTTCATTGCCTGACATCAAATAATGTCTGACACATCAATAATTTCTCTGTCTCTAATTGGAGTAAAAAATCCCAGTAGGCTGCCACACAGGCATATACTGTATATGTACTGCAAAAAATGTAATTCCTACTTTACTTTCACTTAATGCTTCCTGCAGTTGGACATTCCGGAATGCTCCTTATAGTTATATAGAATGCTGATTCATTGTCAGTACTTTAAGCAATGAAGAAAACATTCATGCAAATCAATGCATAATCAATCTACTCACAAAATACATTTTACTCCATAGATTTACCTATGATCGAAAAATGATATATGGCATATGAAAAGGGGCACTATCTTCCTTTTATTCCAAATTGCAGCTCCCTAAATGTTCCTTTTTTGTCTTCATTCATTACTGACATTTTGGACCTTTTCACTTGCAGCTATAAAGAATGTTGTAGGGGATAGGCACGGGTTAGGTTTTTAAAAGCATTTTGATTGCCTTTGGAAGGAAAATCTCTGCATTTCTATTCTGGTGCACTTTGACGTTGCAGCAGGGTACAGCGGCAGCAGCCCCTGTGCCACATGGACTCAGCATGAGGTTGTGGCTAGCGGACAGAACTTCCCCTGCCGGGGATAAGGCCGAGGGCTGATATGCATACGATTCGGAGCGTGGTAGCGGACGACTGCAGCCTACTGACTATACTCCTGGTGCATCACAGTTGGATACCGTTGATACCTGCAGCGTGCTGGCAAGCTGGCTGTCACTGCATAGATCAAGATATTTCCTTTGCAAAGGCAGGTGGGGGGGGGGGGGCGATGACTATACCAGGCACCTTCGTCAGGGGCATGACAGGGAATTAGATTAAAAGGAAGAAAGGACGCAATCAAAGCGTGTGAGGAACTTCCCCGCTGCAGAATCTTTCAGCATTTGCTAAACAGCAAGCCTTTTTTCCTTAGCTGAAGAGGTGCATCTGACTGCCACCTGGCATTTACGGGTGAAGGCAAAGCCCTGTGGCACGTGGCAGAAACCGGTAGGGAGGGAAAATCAAGAACAGATGGCATCCTCCTTTAAAAGGGGATGGAATTGTAATGCCTTACACAACTAATGGCAACTGCTAAAGACCCACGGAGGGCATTTAGCTACCAGAGGACACGTGCGGCTTTATCAATGGCGGCTTCACGTAGCGTCGAATCACGACGCGGGGTTGGGCGTTGGCACCGTGGCGTCTCCTGTCAGATTCGTTGTAGCCGCAGCTGTTCGCGATGCGAGTCATCGTGTGCATGTTTACCCAGACCCACCCCCCTCTACCCCGTACCGTAGCCACCAGAAGGGGACTGGCTGACGTGCGGGCTGGCTCCGGCAGACTGCATTCCCAGATTGTTACCGCCACTGTTTCGCCCTCACAAAGCGCCTTGTTGCTCCGGGTTCATTATTTTATGCAAATGTTCTTTATATCACTGGCGTTTGTGATTCATGTAAGCCTCTCATGCGTCACTCATAGAATCTCGAGTTTGGGAATCACATTTCATCCAGAAGTAATG
>JAODKC010000048.1:13105369-13156099 GCA_026777985.1 Mormyrops attenuatus | reverse complement strand
ACACCCTGTGTCGGTTTGTCTCGTCGGGGGTCTGCACCAACCCCAGTTACCTCTGGGGGGGGGGGGGTACACATTCTCCCCAGTCTACCCCAGTTCCTACACCCCTGGCTATCATCATATACAGTACCTTGACATAATATGGTGATGTATTCTTATGTATGTGTGGGGTAGAAATGGTGATGAGGGGGAACTGGGGAAACACGTGGTATCCACATCCTGTGTGGTTTCTGATTACATCATGGTGTGGTTGCTAGGTAACCCATAACAATTGTGCCATAGGTTTATCAATATTATATACTGCTTCCATGGCAACGATACAGGTTTACTGCTTTTGGTGTGGGGAAGTGGTGGTGATGGATTGTATACCTGTGGTTGTTACAGCAGTAGAATGTTGCGGTTTTACCTGTAAAGGTTTTCCCCTCTCAGAATTCCGAGACTATTCACATCTTCACTCATGCTTCATCATCCTTACATCAAAAACACTGTAGGTTTCCAGCAGCCATGCTACGATTATACCTCACACTTCTGTGTTTAGCAATAAGGGGCATTTCTCTTTAAAAGTTTTGTTTAACCTTATAAACAGGAGCGGTTCCAAGTAAAGAATCCACCCTCGGCCTACCTGATGAAGATTAAGAGTTATCTGGATCAAGGATCTCGCAATGTAAGCATCATAGACACATTCATGACCTTAAAATCACCCTGCTGGTCACCTTATTTCCCCAGACCTCATTTGGATGAAATGTGAATTCTTCCCAGAATTTTTGACGAAAGGTTTGTTTAAAAGCTGTAAAAAATAAAAGGAATATCAAAAATCAACCCATCTTACTGTTATACAAAGGTCCCGATAGGTTTATGCTTTATTTTGATTATATTGAACTCCTCCCTCCCCCACCTGATTCCTCCAGCCAATCGTCTGTGGTTCTTGGCTGTGTCTGTTCCAGGTGAACTAATCCCCGCCTCTGTAACATTGTGCATCGTGCAAACATCATTTACATGCCAAAAATAACACATCAATCAAAAATGCCCAGTAAAGTTTCCTTACACCACATTTTTATAAAAGCTATAAAAATGTGCTGTTATAGGGAAATATTCTGAACATTCTGCTGGGTAAAAGTGCGAGTTTCTTTGGCTTGAAGTGTTACGGATTTAAAATGAAAACACAGCAATGAGTTCAATAAAAATGAGATCTGATTATTTCAGGGTTGCCAGCTCTCACGCGTCTGGCGTGACATTCACGCTTTCAGACTCTCACACTCACACAAGAAATCTTACGGCAAATCTATATTATTCCAAGCGTCGGGGCAGTTTGTAAACTTTACAAACTATTTACAAGGTAATACAACTCTTACATACATGTAAATGTGTGTGTAGACTAGTCTTGGATTGAAAATCTCACGCCAGCCTGCTGACCAAAGTTGGCAAACCTGTTACATGAAGCCGCAGCCTTTTCGGAGGCTGTTCTGTCAAAACATTTGTGCCATATCGCAACTGGGGCTGTTATCCCACAAACACAATGCCAAAGGTGCGGTCTTTATCGGACCAATGGTACACCAAGGCTAATTAGTAAGGTCATAAGGATCTTCCCTTTTAAAAAATATGTCTTTTTCCGAATCTTGCTTACTGCTCACCTATTTATCACTGTCTTGTATTAGTTCAAAACCCGTGTCAAGGAGTCAACCCAAGTCTTGAGGGAATTGGAGATCTCTCTCCGCACAAATCACATTGGGTAAGAAACTAGCTAAAATATTATAACCCAGAGCTCAAACTATTGACTGAACCCTAAAATTGACTGTTTCCTGTTTCACCCACATTATAATGTATCAAATTGCCAACTGCCTCCTGTCTAAATTCTGTTGCCCCTTTTACACAGTTGGGCCCAAGAGTTTCTCGATGAGGAAAACCGAGGTCTCGATGTCTTGGTGGACTATTTGTCGTTTGCTCAGTGCTCCGTCACGTAAGTATTCATTTGACATCGGATTTTCACGATTCTCAGTTTCTCTTGGCTGTCATGCTAAACTGCACAAGCAAGAAAAAGTTGCTTTTTTTTCTCAACTGTCAAAAGTTGTGAGACTGGGTGTGGCTCTCCTGGGAGGAGGTAAGATGACTGTGAAGTGTGCGCAGTTTTACCACCAACTTCTTGTCTGCACGTCCTATTTGTTGTGTCTTTCTACCTCTCAGTCCATAAATATTACCATGATTCTTTCACTTCTTTTTGTTCTATCTGCCCCCAATGTTTTGATTAGCCCCATCTCAGCCATGTCTGAATAAACCCTTTTTCTCCTTTCATAATTTTGTTTCTGTTTGCTGTACTAGTCATAGTTTTAAATGACAACTTCTGTTCCCAAAACTCTATGAATCATATGCAAGAAGAAGCCACACATCCAACACCTGAATAACCATTCTTTGAAATTATGGTTCTTATACTGGTCTAATAAGAAATGTCACTCTCGATCTCTTATGAAATGAGAAAACTATATTTGCAAACAACATATTAATTATGGATCATTCCCATTTTGTGTATTGACGTGCAAGTTTTTATGCGCTCCTTTGCTCCTGTGCATGTTTGTAGGCACGACATGGAGAATTTGGATAATGGCGGCATGCAGGCGGACAAGAGTAAGGCCTTGGAGAAATCGATTGAGGACCTGACAGGGCCGACCAGCCTTTCACCCGGCAACAGCTTCTCCAAAGTTACGCGTGCCATCACCGTCCGGTGGGTATAGGCTAGGCTGACACCTCTATACATATATATACTACATTTAACACTTTAAAAACATAAGCACTGTCTGAGTTTCCAGTAAATGTACAGGTATAAGTACAAGCAGTATTAGAGCAGGAGCTACAGAAGAACATTCAGGGAATGTAAAGAGGCATCGGGCTTGTAGAGGAATTCATGGAACAAATGGGTCTTGAATTGTTTCTTGAAAGGGGAGAAGGAGTCTAATGAAGGTGGATTGGCAGCTCAATCCACCATCGGGGAACCACACAAGAGAACCATCTGGAGTGACATTTCTCACATGGTAGATGGAGCTCCAAGCAGCGTTGCTTTGCTGACCAAAGGGGGGCAAGATGGGACATAAGGCTTTTGATGGAGATTGGTACCTGTCCATCGATGCATCTGTAAGCCAGCATTAACGACTTAAATTTGATTGAAGGGACAATAGGGAGTCAGTGAAGATGGACAAGGATGGGTGTGACATGAGAACGATCAGGCTGAATAAAAATCAGACTGGGTGCGCAGTCTATGTGTGTTTCACTGAACTGCCTCCTCTTTTGTCTGATGTGCTGAATCTAAGTATTATCATTGGAAATTAAAAATAAAAATATACAAAAAAAACTTGCACCGAAGCAGCAGATGAGCTTAGCACCATGCATGGTGGCTGATGCAGGATCCTGCGGTGGCATGTTGTGCTAGATGTAGAGTCAAGGCGGGGTTACAGAGGTGTGATTACTTCAGATATCAAGTCCTCCACCCTAATGTTATTAGAAAAGCATATAACATATTGTTTAGCCTTGTACTTTTAGTCTCTTAATATGCTACTTCTGGAAACAGTTAACCCATGCTCTGCCATGCTGAAACGACATCCATGGTAAACATGGTTAACCATTAGCGCATTCATTTAAGAAGCTAGAAAGGCCTGTTTAGGTATAAACAGGCAAAATATATTAAGTGGTTGTATCAATGTGTGTGCATAGGAGACACAGAAGCTGTGTGACGTAACCGCCGACAGACAGTAACTTTATTCAGCAATGCAGAATGAGACACAAGTGTTTGCAACATGCAATCTGCATTGAATTAACTTTCAGTTCACTTCGACAGCTTAATCAGACAATTATATGGGTAACAGCACTATGGTCCAGTGAGCCGGGAACCTATCCCAAGCAGCACAGGACAGGGAAGGCAGGAAACAGCCTGGATGGGACACCATACTGGGCACACAATCGCACATAATAAGCAATTGCAATTTCACGTAATTGGACTGTGGGAATGGAAACCTGGATAGCAAAATATAACAGTAACAAGTAATATAAGTACCATGCAATGAATGTCTGGACCCATTTGCAGGGACTTGTCCCCCGTGACAAAACTGTGATCGCAGACTTCCTGTCCCCACCTCCAGGTTCAGTGGCCACTCTCCCAGCAGGAAGGCACTGAGGAACTCGCGCATCGTCAGCCAGAAGGACGATGTCCACCTCTGCATTATGTGTCTGCGCGCCATCATGAACTACCAGGTGGGGGGGGGGGGGGTGCAGGTTTTCAGGACAGAGGTTACTGCACGTGAGCATCACTTTGTGATTAGCTGATTAGTGTGAGTACTCTACAGAGAAGGTGTATCAACAGTGTTTAAAGAATCATTTTGTGCACAGTTTAATACCTGCATTGTGGGCTACTAGGGCGTTGTCTATGGGGCTGGGACAAGCCATAATTGGTAAGAGTTGGGGTTAGTCAGTCTCTTCACTTTGTTTCGAAATCAGTTACTAATTACAGCAATTAACTGGAATTTATCACCTACGGTTAATTGACACGGAGTCTGGGTAAGGGTGAGGTATCTACGGTGGACTTTGCCTGTGTGTTTGGACCCGTAAGGCCATGTTTCTAGTAATTTATAAACACATTCATAACAAATAATAATGCATTCATAAAGCATTATAAACATGAGAACTTCATAAAGCAATCGTAATGCATAATAAACATGGCTGTAATGTTATGACTTTTTATAAAAATTCATAGCCACGTTTATAATGCTTTATGAATGCATTACGAATGTGTTTATTAATTACTGAAAACATGGCCTTATGTAAAGTGTTACCGTTGAGTCTGTGTGTGTAGCAAGCAGAGCCATGTGACTGACATGCTCGCTCTCCCTTCTGCAGTCTGGCTTTAACCTGGTGATGACCCACCCTCGCTGCGTCAACGAGATCACGCTCAGCCTCAACAACAAAAACCTGAGGTATCGTTGTGTGTGTGAGCTTCACTGTGTCTCCTAAATAAATTCCGCATTACAGATCGACACTGGCTTAAAACTGTTTTAGGATAGTAGGGTAAGAGAAGATACGTATCGTAATTTTGTGTGAGCTAGAGAATATACTTATAAGTTATTAATTACTTATTAATTTTCATTTTTTTCACTTTCAATAGTAACCACAGAAATTTTATATAGTTTAACCTCAGCAATCTTTAAAAAGTTATTTGTTTAATAAAAGGAAAATGAAATGAGTTCAAGGTAACTAACTGAAACAATGTCTGATTCAAAAAAGGATATTTATAGTATATACACACACACGCATGCAGACAGTCCCTGGGTTAAGAACGCCAAACTTATGCATAACTCGTGCTTATGAACGGATGGCCATAAAACCTTTTATATTAAAAATTTGTTTTACATACAGTAGTTTAATACCGGACACGTACATGCACTACTTTGTGACGATCGTGAAAACATCGCGCAGTTTCCGCGGTTCGTCAAATCGAGGTACGGTACGGTAATGTAACTTTTGTTATTACTGTTTTATTATTACTATTATTATGTACAGTATTATTATTGTTCCGATTTACCTACAAATAGGCTATGACGTAAAGACAGACTTTGAGAACGGATCTCGTTCGTAACCTAGGGACTCCCTGTGTGTGTGTGTGATATGTAGATTAGGTTTATATTACATTGTTGGGACCAAACGTCCCCCATAATATGATAAAAACCTGTTGTTTTTTAAGTTGTGGGCACCATTTTTTAGGTCCCCACAAAGATCTGTGAATGCAATTACAAAACTAAAAATGCCGAAAGTCTCGTGTTTTGTTTGGTATGGTTCAGGTTAGGGCTGGGTAGTGGTTAAGGTCATGTTGGGAATAGAGTGTTCACCATAGAAATGAATGGAGAGTCTCCACAAATATATAATTAGAAACCTGTGTGTGTGTATACACCCACACATGACGATATCTGGGTTAACACCAGTTATATACTACGTTTCTTCTGCATAGGACTAAAGTGCTTGTATTGGAGCTCCTGGCTGCTGTGTGTCTTGTGCGGGGAGGACATGACATCATCATCGCTGCCTTCGATAACTTCAAAGAGGTCGGCAGATCTGCAGGGTTACTGTGCACTTTTGTCACATTGACGTCACACTGCCGACTATGTCACTGCTCTGTGTGTTGAGTTCACATACTCTGTCTGTTTTTGTGAGGGTTTCCTCCTGCATTCTCAAAACCCACAAAAAGGCAAAGTGGCATCCTTGAATTGCCTATAGTGAGGGGAGTGCTTTATCTAGCATCCACCTGTCAGACCTTAATACAAATACGCATCCCAGAATTTATGGCTGTTCTCAGAATTCCAGTTCATTTCACATGTATACAGGCTTTAATCAGATCAAATTAAAACAGTGTTTCCCAATTCGATCCTTGGGGACCCACAGACAGTCCACATTTTTGCTCCCTCCTATCTCCCTACCGGGAGCAAAAACGTGGTCTGTCTGGCAGGGAGCTTGGAGGAAGCAAAAACATGGACTGACTGTGGGTCCCCGTGGACCGGATTGGGAAACTCTGCATTACAAAGATAATGCTTATGGTTCAAGGGGGTGAACTGGTATAAATAATTACAATTATCAGCATAATTCACAGCCAGGGCATTTTCTTTCTTAGGTCACTGGGGAGAAGAATTGCTTTGAGAAGCTAATGGAGTATTTCTATACTGAGGACAGTAACATAGACTTTATGGTAAGTACACAGCCCAGGTTGATTGCTGCGAATACTGATGAGTGAATAAGCGAACTAGCAGTTTTGAGTCAGGTTAGTCAGAACTTAAATTATCCCTTCGTCCAATGTAATGAAAAATCCACAAGATTATTCTAAGCACATTGCCAGGGGTGATTCTAGGGTTTTCTAAGGTGGGGGACATAAGAGGGGTCATAATTCATAAAGTGGGGCCAACTTTGTTATTAGCCAATGATATGTTTTGAATCGGTGAGTGATGGGAGGAGGCACTCAGAGGGCCAATCAGCTTTCAGCTGGGGCCGCTTCCCCTTTGGCTCCACCTCCCCTGTGGCCTGCCCCTGCACCTTGGCTATTATTATCTTGTTTCTGACGAGACACCAGGGAGGTGCACTGATTTGGAGTGAATTTCACCAAACGCTGATACGTCAAACATATTGAAAATAAATCGAATAAATAATGTGCTCAAATAGCGATGCCTCCCTCCACCTGTGTGATGTTCCCTGCCTTTCTGCTCCTCTCCTCCAGGTGGCATGCATGCAGTTCATCAACATTGTAGTCCACTCAGTAGAGAACATGAACTTTCGTGTGCATCTGCAGTACGAGTTCACACAACATGGGCTAGACCAGTACCTGGAGGTAAATTTTGAAAAGACTGTTTCAAGCTCTCCCCCGGTTCAAGTTCTGCGTTTTTTCCTAATACCTCCCACATGTGCCACACGTACTAGACGCGCATTTGTGAACGTACACTTGTGGCTGTCCTTCCAACAGAAACTGAAGGACACGGAGAGCGACAAGCTGCAGGTGCAGATCCAAGCTTACCTCGACAACGTGTTCGATGTTGGTGCACTGCTGGAGGATGCTGAGTCCAAGAACAACTTTCTGGAACACATGGAGACAATGAGGGATCACAATAAACAGGTACATCACACACACCCGGATAATTCTACATGCACTTAATTCTGCATACAAGCAAGCTGCATTTCTGTCGGAGGACGAACTTAAAGGATCAGAATCAGAATACTTTTATTATCCCAGAGGAAACTGTTTGTTAACAGTTTACTTAAAGCATTCATGTATAATGCATTATAGATACCTTCATAATGTATAATAAAGCATTCATAAAGCCTTAGAAACATTACTATAACTATTTATAAGAAGGTATAACACATTATAGCCATGTTTATTATGTATTATGAAAGATCTATGAAGCTCTCATCTATCATGCACTATAGATACTGTCATAATGCATTATAATGGTCAGTATAAGCCATTATAATACATTATGAAGGTATTTATAATGCATTATCGATGAGAGCTTCATACAGCACTCATAATGCATAATAAACATGGCTGTAATGTGTTATGCCTTCTTATAAATAGTTATAACCATGTTTATAATACTTTATGAATGCATTATTATTATTATTATTATTAAGGTATCTATAATGCATTATATATGGGTGCTTTAAGTAAGGTGTTACCGAATTGTTTCAAGTATACTGAAATATTAAGATTGAAAAGTAAATCTTAAAGTATATCTTACCTTGTCAAAGAAAAATACCGCTGTCCGGCAACAACAAAATGTCATACTGAAGAAACAGAGACACAGTACAGCAAAAGCAAAAACATTCACACTCCAAATTACACAATAATAAAAACATAAATCCTGTTGCTGTGGTTCACCAACAGATACACTAGCCCAGATTGTATTCATATAAACATGTATGAATAGACATGAATGATATCTATGGAAGGACCAAGACAATATGGTCATTTCTAATACAGCGGGGTGACATATGGGCATCCCCTAAGCATCATGGGAGTGGGTCAAAGTATCTCATCGCAAACCAAAAATAATGGTGGGTCACTGCTCTGTCAGCTGTTCCCCATTGTAAAGCATGTTGCCTGGGCATCTCTCTCTGTGACACCTGTTTTTTTGTTGCTGCGCTGCAGATGATGGCCAGGCTAGAGGAGAGTGAGATGGAAAGCAACGAGAAGATGGCAGAACTGGAGAAGCAGCTGATGCAGGCCACCAAAGAGAATGAGATGCTGAAGGTAATGGCCAATGAGGAGAAGTACATGAAGGTCACCTGACATAGCAGCTGACATCACAAATGTAGAAATAAAAAATAAAAACACTCTGAGTAGCTCAGGTGGTAAAACATCCCTTCTTAAGCAGCACATCTCAAATCACAGATTAACTCTGGGCTCTCGAAAAACATGTAGCACTGCACAAGCGCCCTCCACTGGGCTGTCAGGTGCTTGCAGGCTTGTGGCTGCCAGGAACCTTAGATGCTTTGTTCCTGTAATTGGTGTCACGTGATTCAAAGCGCCAAACAGAAAGCTGACTGGTGGGAAAGTGAGTCAGTGGAGCAGATTTCAGCTGCCCTTTGGTCTTGGCAGGCAAAGAGGTGTCATCCACAGCCAACTGCCTTTTGGAATCTGAAAGAACAAAAGGGGGAACAAAATTAAACAAAATTAAACCAGTAGCGAGAGCTGTGTCTGCTATCTTTTGAAAATGTGACCGCAGCGTGTAGCAATTGTACGTAATGTGATGATCTGTATAATTCCTTAATTTCTTTTCAAATGTCTTGTATTTGTGTGTGTGTTTGTGTGCATGGGACAGGAAAGCCTGCGCGACTCCTGCACCCAGGTCAGCACTCTGCAGCAGCGGGAGCGGGAGCGGGAGCTGAAGCAGGAGCGAGAGAGGGACAGGGATCGGCCTTCCCTGGTGCCGACTGAGCTGGAACTCAAGGTGCTTGAGCTGCAGGACCGGGGCCTGATCCATATGCGACGCTCCTCTTCTGGGGCCCTGGACATCGAGGTGATTCCTGTCACCATTGTGGAGCAGGTGCTGGTACCTGCCAGTCAAACAGGTATTCGCCCCATTCCTCTGGACTCATTCCTGCCTTCCCTTTTATGTTAAATCAATCTGTAGGAACAAATCTTGGGTAATGCTTTACATTAACTGAACCCTCTTAATGCATTCATATAACATTCACTGCACCTTCACAATGCATCCATAGAACATTTAGTGCTCCTTCATAAGGCATTCATAGAACATTCATAAGTAGCATGTAAGTATTCCTTAACATCCTAACATACCTTAACAGTTGTAATATACATTAATAAACATTATATGATAATAGCAAACATAATTGTGTAATTTTATAATGATTGTTATTAATATATATTAAAGCTGTTAAAGTATGTTAAGGATACTTTCGTGCTGTTTATGAATGTTTTATGAATGCATTATAGAGGCATTATGAAGGTGCAGTTCATGTAAAGCGTAACCAAATCTTGTTCATTATAGGTTGTATTAACAATAGTTAAGTAATTAGGCAAATCTCTGGCACAGTCCAGCTCCAAAACTCACTCAGTCAATTTCTTATTGTTTTTGAGATGGGACCGCCAGTGACCTAAAGTCAGGCTTCCTCATCATATGTTACAGTATTCGGAACCAAAACTCAATCAGTCCTCATATAATCCAATGAAGACCTTTCGTTAAATCTCCAAGACTCACTAAGTCCACAGAATTTTTTTCTCGAAAACGGGCCCCGTAGACTGAGTGAGTTTGGGGTCATTAGCGATGACGTTTCCGGATTTCGTTAACATTTAGAAATGAAACACTTTTCTCCAATGTGCTTATTACTGAGTTTTTTCACAATACATTTTGTTTGCTTATCCAACCCCTCCCCCCCCAGCTCCAGCTCCATCAGCTTCTTCCACCCAGGAGACACCCACTCTGCCTCCACCCTCTTCAGTCCTGCCACCTGCACCACCTCCCCCTCCGCCACCCCCTCCCCTGCCGGGTGAACCAGAGCCCACTGGAACAGCCCTGCCTCCTGGTCCTCCTCCTCCACCTCCCCCTCCTCTGCCTGGAGGAGGACCTCCTCCACCGCCACCACCCCCAGGAGGAGGACCTCCTCCACCACCTCCTCCCCCTGGGTGCGGACCTCCACCTCCACCAGGGGGCCTACCCAGTGGAAGCGACACTTCTGGTAAGCATGTTATAAAACCTGAGACAGCTGAGTCACGTCCTCGTCTGCTGCCATGGTGACCTCACAGGCCTCGATGGAGCCCCAATACTTCTTAAATTCAAATAATCATACAGACATAAAAATACACAAAATAAACATAGACTGTAATTTCCCATGGCTGTATTACCATTGACATTTACTAAGTCCGAAACAACTTTGTTAGCAAACAAAGTCTGTAACAAGTGTGGTAAAACATAAAAAGGATACAGCTCTCAAGGAGCCAGCTTGGGTACAAGTGCTACTCGGCCAAGCTTCCAATTGAAGAGATTCAAGTGCAAGCTGTGGGAAAGGACCTATACGAGCACTGCTAAAAATGTGATGTCATCAACACTGCTTGTCTAGCTTCTGAGTGTTGGCTAATCCCCGGATTTGAAATGAGACATTTGGAGTTTCTTACCGGTGCATGTGGGTCCACATCCTGACAGGAGCCAAAGGCAAGAAACCGATCCAAACCAAGTACCGCATGCCTCTGCTTAACTGGCAGGCCCTCAAGTCCAACCAGGTGACAGGAACGATATTCAACGAGCTGGATGACGAGCACATTCTACAGGTAAGACACCCACACCAGCACGTAAACTTGCACTGACTTGCATTACCGGCTGAACAAATCGTACTCTTACAACAACGAATAAACGCGACAACCAGAATAACGATGGTCATAATAAGTTTGACCCTCTAAGGGTGATCTAGACCAGTGTTTTTCAATCCAATCCTCAGAGACCCCCAGACGGTAAACATTTTTGCTCATGCCCAGCTTCCAGCCAAAGAGTCCAAGGATTTGCTCCTACCAGGAGCTGGGAAGAAGCAGAAACATGAACTGTCTGGGAGTCTCCGAGGACCTGTTTGAGAAACACTGATCTAGACTCCTCTTGTCACAGTGCCTGTATGTTGCTTTTCTGGATAAGATCATGTGGTAGCCCAGTATTCCTTAATTAATATGCCCTGATAGGAACTGAACATGGATACCTTCGAGGAACAGTTTAGGACTAAAGCCCAGGGACCCTCAGCAGACCTGAACAAGAAGAAAGTCAAAGCAACCAAGAGTGTTCCAAGCAAAGTGTCCCTCATCGAGACCAACCGGGCCAAGAACCTGGCCATCACTCTGCGCAAGGCCGGAATGAGCGCGTCAGACATCTGCACCGCCATTGAGACGTATGATTGCCCCAACATCTATACACTCTCTGAAACAAAACACTTTATCCTTCCTTTTATTTCTTTCTATGGGTTTCCTCCTTTTCATACTGTCCCGTCAACCCAATTTCTTTCCCTTTCATAAATCTTCAAAGCCTTTTCTTTCTTTCTCCCCTTTCGCTTGTCCTTCCTTCTTTATGTGCAGGTGTCAATCCCTCCTCCACATCTCTCCGATTTCATTACATTATTTTTGGCTAGGGAAACAATTGTTATCCATCAGCACGGTTTAATTAAACGCTTCTGATGTGTCCCGCTTTTGTGTTTTTATAACCACACATGCCTTTATTCTTCACATGTATTGAATATATCAAGAAAATTACTTTTCTTTGCTATTGTATAGATTTGTATTTTATTGCATTGAGAATGTTTTTATCTTTCTATGTGCTCTTCACTTAAAAATGAGAAGCACCCAGGGACTACAGATGAAAACTAGCCTTTTGGTTAACTCTGGGATATTAAGAGTAATGTTATCCATTTTCATGTTCCGTGTCAGGTCCGTGGCCTGAAATAAATTTGATGGGGTGGCCACCAGCCTTACTGATGGGTTCATTCAGTAGATTTTCCTGAAGGGGAGGGGGTTCAAACATGTAAATTTATGACCTGTCTACGTACCTGGGGTGAGTTTCCCGAAGGCCTCTTAAGGCTACGTCGTTCGTAAGTTCTATGTTAAAAGATGGAACTTACGAACGACGTAGCCTTAAGAAGCCTTCCAGAAACTCACCCCTGGTCTGTCAAGAAAATCAGTAAACAGATAAAGTAACTAAACACCCCCACCCCCCCCAGATATGACCAGCAGTCGTTGAGCCTGGACTTCTTGGAGCTGCTGGAACGCTTCATCCCCACCGACTTCGAGATGAAGATGATGCAGAACTACGAGCGAGATGGCCGGCCGCTAGACGAGCTGTCCAATGAGGACCGCTTCATGATGCGCTACGGAAAGATCTCACGCCTGCCTCAGAGGATCAGCACGCTCACCTTTATGGGCAACTTCCCTGACAGCGTCAAGCGGATACAGCCGGTAACCCTGACATCTACAAATATCACTAGGCTCACATCTGTTACTCCTTCCTTGAAGCACCACTTCATTTCATTTGTGCCCGCCGCTTAAGAATATCTCAGGACTTGAACGTAAATACAGGCCCTCGGGTTTAAATTTAGTGCCGCTGTTTTACACACCAGTCCAAATATCAAGAGTAGCTCAATAAATCGTTCCTGTTTTAATAACAGTTTATAAATAAAAGGCGTCATAGATTATATTACGTATCACAAGTCTGACTTCTTTCTTCTTTTCAGCAACAGAATGCCGTCATTTCAGCATCGATGTCCGTTAAATCTTCCGCGAAGCTGAAAAAGATCTTTGAGGTGAGCACATGGGCGTGCATCAATTTCTACCATATGAACATCAGACAGACCGTAGGGCAGAAACACTAGCTTGCCTCTTCTTGTTGTTCTTGTCAGATTGTCCTGGCTTTTGGGAACTACATGAACAGCAGCAAACGAGGGGCGGCATATGGCTTTCGTCTGCAGAGCTTAGATATGGTGAGCATCACTTGGCAAGAAAGATTCCCTGAGACCCTGAGCTAGCTAAATGTTCCAAGGGCTTGCAATTTGTGTTATTCAGACGTTCTCGCTACCATGGATATCGAAAATGCATGCTACTCTGACCCCAGTCCAGTACGGAAGCTGAATCTGTGGTTTGTCCTCTCCCTCCTCACCTGTTCTCTCAGCTGATGGACGCAAAGTCGACAGACCGCAAGCAGACTCTGCTCCACTTTATCGCCAACATCGTCCACGACAAGTACCCAGAGCTGAGCACCTTCCACACAGAGTTGCATTTTGTTGAGAAGGCCGCTCAAGGTACCGCCTTCCTGCTGTTACGTTCTCCTTAAGGCTCATCGCCACGCTGCTGCTTTAGCTCTGGTTAGAGCTTCAAGCTTTGCTGTGGTTTCTTGTAGGACTAAACCCTATAGAGCTGGTTTGGGATCAGTTGGATAAGAGTAAGGTAGCCAACTTGTGCTCAGAACTTGTGGAAACTCCTTCAGGACTGTTGGAGCAGCGTTCCAGGTGGCAACATCTGGAAGCAGGCTGAAAGAATGCCAAGAGTTTACAATGCTGCAAAAGGGGTTATCTTGAAGAGAATATTGGCTCAAGGTCTTTTACTATAAGGAGAATAACATAGCTACAATAGAGACCAATACATTTATAGCAGGTGTATCCAGACTTTTGATTGGTATTGTATTTGATGGGATTGTTTACCATATTCAGTCCTCTGTGTGTGTTTGTGTGTGTCTCAGTGGCCCTGGACAGCATCCTTCAAGAGGTACGCTCATTGGAGAGGGGCATGGAGATGGCCCGGAAGGAGTTCATGGTGCAGGATGACAGCCCGGCGCTAAAGGAGTTCCTCAAGACAAACAGTGAGCTGCTTGACAGCCTCATCAAAGACAGCAAGGCAGCCCAGGTAGATCTATAGCTGCTAATACTACTGGATCTATTCACTGATGGCAGTACATATTTCCTCAGTGTATGTTTCCCCTGTGTAGCTGTCACTCGCTAAAGCACATCCTACACATCTTACTCCATCCATCTACCTGTACCATTCACCTTTTATGCGATCATGGTGGGCTACCACTGTCCATCGCAGGGAGTACAGTACAGTTAAGATTCTTTACTTGTCACGTACATAGTTATACAAGTACAACATGTAGTAAAATGTAAACCTGGCCGCTCCTGAGACTGTGCAAGAATATTAACAAATTAAGAAAAAAGATCTGAGAAAAATTAGAGAAAAGTGCAATATATCCATGTGTATTAAAGTGCAGCGTGCAGTTGTATTGTGTAAGGAACAATAGTTGTAAGGCAAGTGTGTGACAGATAGAGTTCATCTTAGGAGATCAGTGTATTATTGAGGTAATGTTAAAAGCTGTGGTGGCAGGTCCTAGTTAAGCAGTCTTATGGCTTGAGGATAGAAGCTCCTTCTGAATCTCTCTGCTTTGGCCATAATACTCCTGAGCCGATTGCCTGATTTGAAAACACTGATTTACCTAACTGCATATTTTTATTCCATGCATAAAAATAACTGCAGTGCACCTACAAACCACCAGCACATTCCAGCCTGGCAGATAATTGGCACAAAAATAATAGTCAAATAAATAACCACATTGCTTAACATTTCAAACCATTTAAGCCCTACATGTTTGTTTTCCTAATTTATGATCAGGACAGACAATCCAAAAAAAAACATTTTTGTTCAATGTTTTGTGACACATAAGGGTAATTAAGGATCCATCCATCATGGAAAGTACATGTTCAGAAAGTAGAAATCCAGACCATGATTTTGTTTCAACCAACCAGTTGAGCATAAAGAGTCACAGTCACAGAGTACTCAGCAGTTTGGTTAAGACAAAATCTTGGTCTGGATTTTGACTTTCTGGACCTGAACTTTCCATCTTTGCTTCTGACTGATTATCTACTTTACTGCTTAGGGTCACAGGGGGCCTGAAGCCCATCCCAGGTAGCACAGGGTACAAGGCAGGAGTACACCATGGACGGGATGTCAGTCCATTCCAGGAAACATACACACTATGGGCAATGAGACTACAGTTAGCCTTTTTATTGAAAACTAAGGCATGTTATCTATGATGAGAAGTGGACTGAGTAAAAAGTTCTAATTGAATTTTCTTTCTCCAATCAGGAGTCGTACACATCAGTGGTCGAGTACTTTGGAGAAAATGTAAAGACTACACCGCCATCCATGTTCTTCCCCATATTCACCCGGTTCATCAAGGCCTACAAGGTAAGGGGCAGGCCCCTCCTGCTGCGTCTTCGCTGGTGGCCACGTTTAATTGGCCTTAATGCTCCCACATTCTCCTCAGCAAGCGGAGCAAGACATCGAGCAGCGGAGGAAACAGGAAGCCATGGCCAATGAAAACGCTGCAGAAAACGCGGCCCCCTCACCCTCCAAGAAACCGCCTGCTGGAAATAAAGTCAGTAGAATTTAATATAAAAGATAAAGTAGTGCGACAGTAATGGATGACGTGATGTGTTGGTTTCGTACTAAAATTTGTAACCCATTTAAAACAGAGTCCTTACATGTCTAAGAAAGTATCTTTGGCTGACCTTTGACCCTGGCAGATGCCGATGATGCCCAAAATGCCCCAGGTGGACCTGATAGCTGAGCTGAAGAAGAGACAGGTAAAGCCACAGGTGCGGGAGGGCAAGGACGGAGCTATCGAGGACATCATCACAGGTAAGCCTCCAGTCTCGTTTCTTATTGTTTCCTCATTGGTCTTCTGTACCAATTGATACTATGTTTCAATATCTTATGCCCTTCTTCGATCTCTTCCTCTCTGCTACTCTGGTCTTTCCTAATTTTGTTAGAATTTTGTTAGCCTCATTCGTTGTATGGAGGTTTCTGTTTGTTTATTGGATACCTGTATAAGGACTGGGTCACATGACATTAGCTAATTCCCTCGTAGTCTTTCAATGAACTCAAGGTCGAAACATTACTGCACGACCTGCCCTATGCCGGTGCTAAACTTGGACACGTTCTACCTTTTTAAGCACTAAATCCATCCGCCTGCCTTTCCCTTCCCAGATCTGAGAAACCAGCCCTACCGCCGGACAGAAGGAGGCTGGCGTAATGCCAGAAAATCAAGCGACGCACAGCCCCAGGCTCCAGCGGAAGCATCGCAGTGATACACCTGCTTTCTGGACATATACGACACACACAGACACATCAACACTGCTACCCAACATTTTCTTTCCCATGTTAACGCCGCCATCATTCGCCACACCACCTAGGCTTCAGAGATCTACTTTATCCTGTACTCCGCTGCACACATGGCTGTGTGACTCTGCTGGAAGGCCACAGTACATTTTATAGTCACATTACCCTTTTGCCACTTGCCTGTATTTGCCATATGTTTATTGTTTCATAACAGTTACATAATCAAATCCTCTTTTATCTTTATTGTATGATCTTATTAGATTTAAACTCCTTTTATTCCTTGTCTCTAATATCACAGGACGTTGCTATTGCCCACATATAAGGGAAATTCTCTGACACCGTTCATACAAGACACCCCTTCCTAATTAAAATTCCATCTAATCCAGACCTGGGACTGGAGCACTAATCCCAGGATATATGACCTCACAAGAGCGACATTCAATACAATGATGCAATGAATGCATCATAAAACCAGCCTATATATCTTAAAGGACCCTTCTTCAGCTAATTGGCCTATTCTGTACATGTGTTATGCTTATTTCATCAATCTGTGCCATTCAGAGAGAAGTTGTGTGTAAAGAAGTTTCCACGTAATATTGACTATTGTAGTTGGGTCTCTTTGTATTATAAAATGGTTATATTTTTGTTATACGTATAAAAAGTGTTTTATTCTGAAACATTTTTAAATTATGGAAGCTTTTTTAAATGTAGATGTGATAAACTGTAATCATGTGGGGAAAAAAAACGAAAAAACACGGTTCCGTGTTTCTCCACCAGAGGGAGAAATCTGCCCACCTGTAAAAAGCTTCATTCCTTTGTGTGGTGGATCCAATGTAAAAATAAACAAAAATGCACACTTTCAACCAATTATTTGTTTAGTATTACCATTTTTGCAACTGATTCCATCAGTCCTTCTTTAATAGCTGTTTCTCTGCTTCAGGGGCAGCCTGTAACCTACCTTAGCCAACACTGGGCATGGGCAGAGAATACCCGATGGCATGGCTCTTCAGATCTGGGCCTCGATTCCAATTCCAGGCCTTGTTTAGAGTTCTCCCAAGTAGTTACTACAGAGGTTCATAATGTATTTCATATTTTTAAACTATTTTTTGTTTTTCTTTGCTTCGATGTTAATGCAACAGCAGATAATTATGTACTTCTGTGAGATTTTACTAGGGTTCATTCCTCTCAGTGTCAGATACACAAGAGCTGTTTGTAAGAGACTAGCCTGTAGGTGCGTGGGACGACTAATTCCATACCGGGATGCCTTCCGACGTACATGCGGTGAGCAGCTCTCGACGCTGTTCGCTCTCTGGGGGTGTCTTGAAGAGACTTAGAAACAAACTTTTTAAGCCTCACAGCGACCTTCTCAGCGAAGAAAGTTTTCAGCAACGTCTCAACGGAATGCAATGCTCGTACCATCGTTAAATCGCCGATATCCCATAATCCTCCACAACTGTGGACTGGAAAACCGAACCCCGCGATTGGGGGAGGTGCGTGTTTGACGTGCGCGTCATCCCGCAGGATCCCTCATTCCCGCCGTTCGTTTACGGTTAAGAATTCACAGCCGGGCCGTACGAGAGAGCTGAACTTTATTTGTCATACGAACACAGCGAGTATGTACAAAAGAAAAGCAGCCTCCGTATTCTCACAAAAAGACACGGTTCCCACGGTAACATCAGGGCATCCACACGGAGCAGTTAGACTGTTAGTATGCATCAGTGTATCTGACTCTGCTGGTCGTCTATTATGCTATCCCACAAACGAAAGCGTCACTCCCTAGGGGAAAAAACAACACCATTACTGGATGGTTTATGTGGAAACTCTCACTCTCAAACGATCTTTGCTGTCTGTGTGAATACAGTCTTCCCTTTATACAGTTTTACTACCCAGTATTACAGTAATAGATGCCTGAACGACAGACATGGACCAATTAAAACCTTTTTTATTTGCTATAGTATAATAAATTTTTTGAGGTCAACGTTATTTTCTTTTACAAAACAAAGACAACATTTTCCAACTGCACCGTGCGATTGAGAATATACATGCATTATTATAATTTATTTAAGATTTCGTCCACTTTTTGACAACATTTTGGACATGAGACCATCTTTTGGACACTCTCTAAGAATGGTTTATCGTATTTACACAAGTTTTTTTGTAAAGTTTTTTTTTCTTTTTGATGCCATGAACATCCACACATCCAGCCTTCAGATGGGACACAACACACAGGAACCTGTGCGCTGGGAATAACCAAAGACAGCAGGAATGTCTGAAGTAATACCATCCCCTTCTCTGGGGGTATGAAGTGTGCCGTCAGCTCCTTGATGACAGCCGCCCCCTAGGCCAGCACTCGCGCCTGCCCTCTATGCAAACGCAAAATACATCACTCAAGCATATACCACAAAGCCTCCAAACATACAAAACCAGGTATGGCCTAATCAATCCACTTGGTATCTGAGACATTCTGACATTGTACCTCTCCCAAAAAAAAACATGAATAAATAAATAAAATGTGCCCACAGGACTGTGCTGTGCAGTGATGGGACCTTTAGCTTGTGCCCTCTGTCTTTTGAGGATGCTACAGTAGGTCTCTTTATATACTAAACTGTAGCATGAACATAAAGGTGGGATTTGTGGTGGTGGGATCTGGGGGGGGGGGGGGGTTAAAGCCTTGATTTAATTGATGAACAATGTGTTGGTTAGGAAAGGCAGTAGAGATTCTCCAGGGCCCTGAAGTCGACGGCATCTACACCTCTCGTAGGCTGCAGGCATGGGCCAGGAGAATGTTCATCAAACGTCAGTCAGCTTCTTAAAATAGACTCCCCCGGTCTTGACAGTAAAAGCCAACATCTATTGTGGTGCCTGCATGTCATGCAAGTGCAAGGTGCAGCTGAACGGCCCACATGCAATTCTGCAGCTTTAATACTTGTGCATTTTGCAGACTCCCCGTGACCCCCCACCCCCGCCCCTGCTGCTGGGCTGCATGCGGACCCTGCAGAATCAGTTCTGCCAACAGCGATTAAAAAAATGCAACCAGAAAAAAAAAAACAACAACGATCATGGTTGACATTATAAACCCTGATGAAATACATTTAAAAAAAGACATTCATATAGTTAAAATCTAGACCAGTCTTGCATATCCGGTAGATCAGAAAATCAACCATGGTTCAATTCTATACTGTATATGTACATAGTATATATATTTAACTCAATATATAAAATGTTCTGTTTGTGGATAAAATAATTTCCAGTTATGATATATATACATATATATTTTTTTAAGAATAAAAAAAAATTACAAAAGAATTATATAAAAAGCAAATCGAAGATGATTCCATTTACATGTTACATCTGTTTCACACTGTTCTTCACATTGTAATTTCATACACCAACATTTGACTAAAGACATATTTATACATTTATATATGTGTACTTTGCTTTATAATTTCAATTATTTAAAGAATCTATTTTGTCTTTAATTACTCTGATATAACGACTTATCTGTTCCACAATGAACTTGAAGGGAAATTGAAAATTCAAAGAAATAGAAATACTGGATTGTGAATATTGACGAAAAATAAAAACCCTTTTGCCACTAGTCTTAAGACTTGAAGAGTTTAAGTATGGTTGAATATCGGGGTGTTAGAAGGACAAGAGAGATTATAGCGAGAGTGGACTGTGGCTAGGTGCTCTATTAATCGAGTGAAGTTCGCACCCAGGACTAAGATAAAATTAAAATGAGACTGGGGAGTTTCCTTTTCGTTTTTTTTTGCAGAACCCCTGTTTCATATATTTCATCCTAAAAGACAGCATAGAAAGACCCTGTATTATGGATGAAGGCACAAGCTGAGAGTCTTCGTAAAGAAGCCCGTTTATGACACTGTGCTCTCTGAATCTGCCACACTGGTTTTTCACCGGATCTGCCCGTGAACGATTCCACGCCACAGCAAACCTTTTAAGACGGTCTTAAGTGCTACTGGTCCTCCATTTAAAATCACTATCCATTTCTCACCACGGATAATCACTTTCGCCAGTGTATCTATTAACAGAAATAAATGTGGAGCGTTTTGATGAAAAGCTTCAGTCTATTTCTGCTCTTACAGTAAGAAGAGAGCCCTTGAGTGACGTCAGGAATGCAACGCTAACGACGATCATGAGTTATGCTATTGTGCGCGAAGTTCAAAGAAAAGCGATTACTCCACCAATCATCGCAAATTACAGGGCCGTGAAAAGAGCACGATGCTGTGCTCTTGCTTAGTTGCAGAGCCGCATTTTTATATCTCTAAAACACTGATAATTGCTCTAAAGATCAGCTTAGATTCACAAGAGCCGATACAAAGTAGCACTGTGCGGATTGAGCCACCAGAGGGCAGTGTTGTGCCAGCGGGAGCATTTAGCAACACCGCAGTGCCCGTTGCCTCTTTGTTCCCGTGTCCAATATACTAAATGCCGACAAAGACCTTATGCAACCGCGCAGCTTTCAATATAAAAGCTAAGTTCTGTAATTTATTTCCAATCTAACAGCTGTCACAGAGTCTCATATTACTACCCTCCCTTTCTCTCTCTTTCTTGGACGATCTCGCCACGTGTCCACGCAGCCTCAACGGGCAGCATCGTCAAATTATAGAGCCTTTAAGAACTGCAGTTCAAGACACAGACACCCTGCTACCGATGAGCGCTGCGGGGATCGTACTTGTCAGGCGGACGCATGGAGGGCTTGGAGAATGCACAAGTAAGGGGGTTTGAAAGCACAGCTCACGCGGCTGCTGCACAAACACCAGTGCGGTTTGGACGGGGCTCCCTGCGGCTAAAAAAATACAGAGCAGAATGCTGGTATAACACGATCTCGTTAATGCGCGATCTGGGAACACCACACACAGGATTAGCACAAACGATAGTACTAATTAGTATTCAAGATTACGTAGGAAAACGTCTGACCAATCTAATATCTAAAATATCCCCTCCCAAAACAGTTGTGAATACAAGTATTATAGCTTGTGCTTTTAAGTCGAATCTGTTTTGCTTGTTGCAATAGAAACGTAAATATTGCACATAACTCAAATCATCTTTGACGTGTCTCCTCTTTGTCTAGTCACAACACAGTTTAAGCTGAAAGTGTATACAGAATAGACTCCCCTATGTGTGCAGTCTACATCTACTTCTATTGAAACTACTGACACTTTAATAGCAAAAGGGGACTGCTCTTACTCCCTTTCTGTACAGTGTGAAGTTAAGCAAGCTGTAATGAGCAGAGACAGACACTCAGCGTGGAGCTCCAGACATAGGTAGGAGTCAATGTAAAGACTAAAATGGTATTCAGTCTGCCAGTGCAGAACCGTGTGGTGAATGTATTCACATGTACAGCAGTGTAGCACCATTTTGTATTAGCACATCCACAGGTGGCATCGGGTCTGGAACTAGCCCCAAGTCATTCCTCTTCAACCAATTTTCTTTTTGTTTTCCTGTAAATAAGACGTGTCAGGACACACCGGCAGAAACGACATTTTATAACCTCGTCATTGCACACATCTACAGTACATTTCACAGTTAGAAAACAGAAATAAGGTTTCTTTTTTTGTGAGAAATTTGGCACTGATGGAAAAAAATGCTGGGTCTGCCCATCTTAGCGTCCATGGGACTGGTTTTCTAGGCCAGTGTTTCCCAACCCAGTCCTGGGGGCCCACCAGCAGCTACAGATTTGCTTCCTCCCAGCTTCCAGCCAAGAACTCCAAATACCTGGCATAGGTGTGTTGGAAGCTGGGAGAGAACAAAAATATTGACTGTCTGGGGGGGTCCTTGAGGACTGGGTTGGGAAACACTGTTCTAGGCTATACATGATCAGGTCAAAAAGAAAAAAAAAACACTCAGGCAGCCTTCACTGCAGAAGATCAAGGCTCAGGTGGAACAGCACAGAGATGACTAGAAACTGCTTTGAAAGAAAGAGTGCAAACACTGCCTCTGACTTGGACTGAAATGAGTCTGAATGCAAACGAACAGCATCACTAAGCAGAGACTCACGGTGCACGCTGGGACTCGCGGTGCACGCTGGGACTCCTGGTGCACGCTGAGACCCACGGTGCATGCTGGGGCTCATGGTGCATGGTGAGACTCACGGTGCACGCTGGGACTCGCGGTGCACGCTGGGACTCCTGGTGCACGCTGAGACTCACGGTGCACGCTGGGGCTCATGGTGCACGGTGAGACTCACGGTGCACGCTGGGACTCACAAAGGACGACTGGGGTCTTGAGTTGGTGGAGCTTTGGCTCTTCCTGAAGGCGTAACGGGCGATGCTGTCTCTTAAACGGGCAGGCGACTAAGTAATAGCGAGTTATGTTGAGAATGCCTGCGATGCGTTTTGATTGGATGGGGGTTCCCAGGATCAGCGCGTATAGGGGTGAGGGAACAAAACCTTTCTCCAAGTTGTTGCAGTCAGCCTGACCAAAGTGGAGCACAGTGATCTGATGTTATTTTGGTATTTACTGGAACCCCAACTGATCTCCTTCTCATTCCCTCACAATTCGCTCAAAGGTGTGCCACCTTGTGGGATACGCTTATATAGGGTCGTCATTTCTTGCTCCTTGTAGGTGCCGTGGCTGTAGTACAGTGCACCTCGGCCGGTAGTTTGGAGGCCCGACGGAGAGAGGGTGGGTGAGGAGGAGGGCAACGAGGAGGTGGCCACTGGCCGGTGGCTGTTGGGCAGTGACAGTGGGGCAGAGGAAGGTCGCCGCTCCTTGGCCAGATGATGGTGCCGTAAGGTGGCAGAGAGCAACAGGGCTTCAGCGCTTAGGCTGAAGGCAGGAATGCTGGTGAGCATTGCCTTAGCATGACTTGATGAGACTGACAGGGAGGATCGCTCCCCCTTTTGGGGGTATTTCTTCAGGCCCGGAGCGAAGGCGGACGGCAGGGGGGCAGAGAAGCTGGTGGCTTTTGTGCCGGAGAGGAGTGGCCCCGAGGCATTACCGCTGCTGCCCGGAGCCTAGATGTACAGTTTCCGATGAAGGAGGAGGAAGAAGGGGAAAGAAGATGGGGATTTCAGAGGATAAAAACACGACAAGCAGTGTGGTTCTTTTCTTGAGAGGTCTTGCAGGTCTGGAAGGTTGAGGGGGCCACAGTAAACACCCCCCTACACATACACACTGTACAGTGAGCACTTGTGCAGGCGGCCTAAGGTGGGGAGGTGGGGGGATCAGGTAGGCAGGCCAAAACCAGTAGCCCAGTGGAGAAGGAGAAGACAGTTCTGAAGACGGGAGACACTGCTAGGGGGAGTACCAGCAAGGTGAGTTGGGCTGTTCACTGCTGCAGGATACGGGGTGACGGGTGTTTGGGGGGTGGTCCCAGACGTAGGCGACACACAGGCAGGCAAATGACAGGGTGAAGGGCGTTGGAGTCGACGATGAGAGATCAACGCAGAGGACAAAAAAAAAGGACAAACACAAAGCAATTATTCAGGATAGAAATCGCATGCGTGTCGAATATTTATCAGACAAATTACTAAAGCCCAACAGAACATTTAACATCTCCAAAAATGCAATAGTAAAGCACCGAACCGGAGTGCCATTAGCAATCCGTTCTGCATCTTCCGACACATCTTCCGATGCCCCTGCACATGTCATCGGCAATGTGACGTAAATGCAAAACAGGGAAGTTCTTCCACTGCAGTGCCACCTCAAACCAGCAGGGGGCCCGTGGCTTGCCTTTTCTCCTTCATTGCGACGTGTGACGAGCAGACAGCTGGGTGCGGGCAGGAAAAAAAATCAGCAAAGTACAAACGCATGGTTGCTTTTTGGTGTCAGAGGAAGCAGAGAGTTACAGATATTCTGTGATGATCTCGGCATGACAGCGCCTTAAGTGCTGGGTGACACCTCAACATCTGCATTAACACATTGCCAGGACTTAAGCCATTAATGTGGAGAGGCCCAGAGTCGTCATTTATCTAGTCCCGAGCTGCGCGTCTTCATTGTCATCAGGGCCGAAGGGAAAACAAACTTATAAAGAGTGGTGTTCTAGAAGACGAACACACACAGCTACAGGTCTATAAAATTGTTATGGATGGCAGGGAGAAAGACAGCTATATGAATCAAACAAAGTAATCTCTACAGTGATCTGGCACCTTAACAATGCCCTAAAATGTGCGTGAACACACTGTTTTATAATATTACTTGTTTGCCGATAACCGAATGCAGACCTACACCCAGAGTGCCATCTTTCACCAAAAGATTTTTCAATACATTTTAATAAAGAAGTATTAACAGACCCATCTAAATTATTGACTAAAAGGCTGCAGTGATCATTATTGGTAACTGTTGTGAGTACAAGGACAATTTGGATTGGGGTAGCAGTCTTCATTCTGTCCATATCTGACCACTGAGAAAGGTGGTTTACACCTGAGCCAGACAGGCTGCAGCAAAGACACAACAAATTATATTTAGAAGCAATTCGATAAACAAACAGCTACAACAGTCACACCCCACACACACACTTAATGACAAACACTGAAAATCCCGCTTAGTCATTCTTTTGACAGTTAGGAACATAAGCAAACACCCCAATGAACAGACTTTAATGCATGATTTCTCTAGCGCTTCTTGTCAGCCATACCTTAGCTAAGCCATCAGTTATTTTTGCTTGAGACACGGAAACACAGATTTGCTCTGAACTGTGTACTAACTGTATAAAATCAGTTTAGACAACTAGTACCTAAATATTATTTATCTATGTATATATTTAATGAGATCTCTCTATGGCTTATGGTTAATTCAAATGAAAACAAAAATCAGAATGAATGTTCTTCATATACTTTCACCAGCATATGAAAAAAATCGCAGTTACTCATTGTCCACTAACAGAAATGAAAAACACAAGAAAATCACATGACCTCGGTGGATGTCCAAGAAAATGGGGTGCCGAGTGACCTTACGGGCACACTCTCACAAAAACAGTGCTTGGTGAGTCCTTAAGCAATTGTACATAATTATAGGCAGTGCACCACATTTTATAAAGGATTTAGTTTAGCCAGACAAGCAGTGAAGATCTTCTGTAGCAGTGGATCTATTCCTTGGGTTTTCGTTTGGTTGCATGGAAAAAACAAAGGAACAGGATATGACGTTGAGTGGGTGACGACACCCCCACCATTACAAGACGGATGAGGATCTAACCCCTAATGCAAGACGTCAATGGAGAACGTTTTACGGGACTGTGTGTCAACCTCAGAACAAAATTATTCGGCTCATCGAGACAGAGGCAGAGGTGTCACCCATCTCTTTGCATTGTATCAAGGTTGAAAAAGAGATAGATATCAATGGCAGGGATGATATTCCACACCTCTGTCTGAATAATGACCTCCATCCTTCATTCGGATGGACAAAAAATGAAGACAGGGTAAACAAACGTGGCGAAATGAAAGTAAACAGATGAATCACCTTTCATTATGGAAAGAATGCGATGCCATTGTGACGGCAGGCAAGAAGATAAATGACAAAACGCCCGATTCTGATTACAGCCGCTACCGGAGGCGCCGGAAGATCGGCGGCAAGGCTATAGAGATGACAGGAGCGTCTCTGCGCCATTGAACATGCGGGTAGCAGTCGTGGCCAATTGCAGTTAACCTCTGTATGTCCTTCCTGTTGCGCCTTCGGTGTTTCTGACTCCCTCCTCGCTTTACATGCACTTCTGTACCTCCGGGGATGTTCGAAGGGCATGCGACGACGTGTCGCTACAGCAGGACCACCTGGCTGCTCTAATCCTGCCACACCATCGGAGGGGCCGCCCCTTTAGCTTTGACGGATCTGTTCATCACCATTCCCGCAATTTATTCCACCCTATTGGCCTGGATAAGACCCCACTTCCTCTACGGCACTTCACTAACACAATGAGATGAAAGCATGCTCCCATGCTCCCCCCCCCCCCATCTTCAAGAGACTGCTCCTGTAGTACAGTAGCATCCAGGAATAAAACTGAAAGAGTGCAAAAAAATGGATAGAACTTACATGCTCCCTAACCTCCAGCCTGACCTTGAGAGTGAAATCATGGGAGGTAGTGGGTGTGGCTTAGTAGGGGGTGTGTGGCTCAGTGGGTTAGGACAGTATACCTGTGATAGGAAGATTCCAGGTTTAAAGCCAAGGTTGGCAGAATGATGTCACCATTGGGCACCTTGAGCAAGGCCCTTAACCCCCAACTGCCCTGAGTACTGGCTTATCCTACCTTTTCAAATGTACATAGCTTCTTAATTGATGACTGTTTGGGTTATACTGCAACAGAAGGATCTCATACCCACAAACGTGGATCTACTCACAGTGATATTCCAGCAATGCGCTACACCTCCTACAAGTACACCAAGCAGACTGATGTTCAAGAACCATTCCAAGAATACAAAAAAGGGAACTAGTCATTCGGGATCTGCGAATGAAAGCTATTGCTCAAACTGCAACTTGCAGTTGTGCAGAGTTCAATGGTGCAAGTCAAGTATCACTCAGAACATCACCCAGAACAACACAGTAAGTGCTGGGAAAGCTTGATAATATAAATATCTGCAAAACTGATCCATTCTGAAGTAGAGCACACATCCTGCATACTTCAAGTGTAGTGATTACTCCAGAGCTCTAGAATGTGTCTGCTGTGAACTACAATTACACTAATATGAAATGAATTACATACATAAGAATCAGCAGATAAATCGTAATGTCAATACTGGGAATACAGTAATGAAAAGGAGGAGCAGAAGAGATGAAACATAGTTTTAGAAAATGCTTCTTATAACAGTGTTTGGAATCCCTGGAGCCTTTTATGTTCAAAGAAATGATGTGGAGAATAAGAAAGACTGGCAGAAGAATAGGGCTGACTGTACATCAGTAATCTATTTCTTGCAACAGTTACCACAATGAGTCC
The DNA here is from genome assembly GCA_026777985.1 of Mormyrops attenuatus. Classification (NCBI taxonomy): domain Eukaryota; kingdom Metazoa; phylum Chordata; class Actinopteri; order Osteoglossiformes; family Mormyridae; genus Mormyrops; species Mormyrops attenuatus. The sequence continues at coordinate 13,128,545 of JAODKC010000048.1, read as the reverse complement.
TATCTTCAATAGCTCCCATAAAACAGAGCTAGACACTATGATATCTATGACCACTGAGTCCTGTTTTCTATATGTGTAGCTAACAGAACAGGGCTGTTCTTATCTTAGTGTTCTTTAAAATGGTAGTTCCTAATCACTGTCACTCATTCTTGAGACTTAAATGTAGTTCTTTCTGAGTTTCCATGTTCTAAGGTTGTTTTAATAATATCATTCTGTTTTTCTGTTGCTGCAGATTGCTGTACAGCGGGGCTCTTCAAATCAGGACCACAAGTCCAAATCCCGCCCATGTTTTCAGTTCTCCCAGGCAGTTACTTTAATAGTTACTGATTCTGATTGGCTACAGAGGCTTCACACCCAGCTCACAGGTAAAGGAAGGCTGAAAATCAGCAGTGCTCGGACCTTGAGGACCTTTGATTTGAATAGCCCTGGTGCAGCTGTTTCACTTGAATTGTTAGTGGTGGGTGGATCATGCTTGAGGATTCACACACAGCCTCCAGGTGTTCAGGATCAAACAATTAACCCTAGCCTTTGAGATCAACTAAGATTCATCTAATCTGTGGTGAGCGCTGCACTAAATGAGTCATACAGCGAGAAGAATCACGTCACAGGAGTTACTGAAGGGAGAAGATCTCTGAGATCCACTGGTCATTAGTCTGGGAAAACTGGGACATGATAAAGACAAATACAAACTACCGACCTGTATAACAGGCATTGCTAAACATCAAAGAAGCTTTTATGTTTGACCAGGGTAGTAAAAGAGGAATAATGTTGCTCCTTTCCTGAAAACTACAGATCCTTGCCAGTGTAGAGCTCGGGCTCGTCACGGGCCTAATAACTGGTATTGGCTGGAATGCAAGTTATAGGCAATCCCTGATTTAAGAAAATCCTATTTATGGGTGACTCATACTTACGAACAGGCTGTTATATTAAGAATTAATATAAAAATTAATTTAAATGGTAACAAATACACTCACTACGTTGTGATGCTGGTGAAAAGACTGCAGGGCGTCAGTGGTTTGTCAGCACGACATACAGTACAGTAACGTATGTAGTTTTATTCTTACTGCATAATTATTATTATTATGAACCGTATTATTATTTTTCTGACTTGCTTACGAATTCGACTTAAAGACAGATAGGGAACGGAACCTGTTCATAACCTGGGGACTGCCTGTACTTGCATTTCAATGTATCTGATTTTGCTTTAGATGGTCTTGCACAGGTGAGCTTCCATACTGCTGTGTGGTACTCAGAACATACAAGTAGTTATTGAGTAGCTTGCCTTACATATAAACAGGACCAGGATGCAGCTCTCGCGTTCTGTTTGCAGTTGGTCCCCTTTCAAAACCTCCCTGTGGGATGACAGACTGACATCTGCCACACCTTGCACCCAGAGGGCTCACCTGCGCAAAACATCTCTAGCCAAGGACCGAGGGGGTTGAATAACAATCCCTCCCAGACAAAATGGTTCCACTCTCTGGGTGTTCTCACTGTCCTGTCAGGAAGACAGGTAGCCAGTACATGCTCTCTGCTATGGAGGACAGAGGCACAATGCAACCGTGAAGCATAAACACAACACAGACAGTGAACTGCTTATTGAGCCAAGTATACCCTGCTGCTGCCTGGGGAGGGGGCTATACATGGAGCAGGGCTACACACATTCATTGGCTTGGTTATTTATTAAAGCGGCACCTTTCGGACCATGTTTGCAACGTCATTATGGTCATTATGTCTCATGCTCACGAGTTTGACTACATGTGTAGCCGCGTTCCATATGTAGCCCCACCTTGTTCCCAGGTCTGCGACCGGCACCTTCTGCATTCAGCTGGGGGTAAGGTCCAGGATAGGCTGAACAATTCAGTGCTTTAGCCTCGCTAGATGGAGGGAAGGAGGCATTATTTTGCAATCCAGTAGTAGTCTGTTATGGACAGATTCTGTGCCGTGGTTTATAGCAGACTTGTCTATGTATCTTCAGCGTGCGGGAAAATTAGCCACAGGCTAATGTTGATTACGCAGCTCTGATCCACTATAATTGTCTGGTTCAGATTAATCTGCTTCAGTAGAGGCGGTCAGCATTTTCCATTCCCCAGTACAAATAAACCAGGAAGGTTTGTGGGGGAGGGAGATTTGATTGACATGGAGAAATTCCACATCCATTCTGAACATTAAACACTCAAACACACAGAGCAGTTAAACAGACAGTGAATAGTTATGCCGATCAGGCGCTGACCACATTCCAGTGCCAAGCAGATTCGTGACTTCTCACCTCTAAACGTCATCCATCATCATCTAAGCCAACAGAACAAGCACATTTTATTTCATAATAGTCATACTACCTCAGCCTTAGTACAAGACTGAGAACAAAAAATTTGAACAGCTGCAGGCTAGCCCCATGAATTATTATACATGCTCGAGAACATGTTTCTATTATAATTCTTGGGACACCATTCATTTTCCAGTACCAGGTCCTGGAGCCAATTCCCAAGAAGCAGGTGGTTCAAACAGGTCAACACACACAAATCATAATTTAGAAGCACTAATCCGCCTAAGCATGTATTTGGTGTTTGGAAGAAAACTGGAGTACCTGGAGTAACTTGTGCAAAGATGGTGAGAACCAGAGGTGGAAATTTAAGGTCCAGAAATGATAAATCCAGACCAAGATTTTGTTTCATCCAGCCAATTGATTACCCTGTGACTGTGACTCTTTATTCTAGTTCATTGAAACAAATTCTTTGTCTGGATTTGTACTTTCTGAACATGAACTTTCTACCTCTTGTAAGAACTTGCTCACTCCACGCATGCAGAGCCTGGGGCTGGGAAATGTGATGTTACAGAGATAACAGTGCTAACCACAGAGCAGCCATCCCACCTCTTGTGGAAACAACTATAGACTTCCTGTAAAAATGCATATAACAGGACTTCAGACAGACTCTGCAGTTGGCTTCTCAGTAAAGGTTGCAGGCTACATGTATAGTAAGTCTTTTGACACAACTGCATAAAATGTCAACTGAATAAAAAAAAAGATGATGCTGTAGAGGGCACCGCCCTTGAATGAGGGTAGGTTATGACTGCGTAGGGCTGTGAAAAGGCAGAATATCTTCGGGAAAGCACAGCTCTTTCACACACTATTTATCCTGTTGCATTCAGTTTAGCGTTCTCGAGTGTAACACATTAACTCTTGCCTTGTGAATCCCAATTCCACTCAGCCTTTCATTCCCTCTCTGTCCTTGGTTTCAACATCTGTACCCACTTCCTTATGAACACATCTACATGCTTGGAAAAGACCTCAGCATAACTTTGTGTCAGACTTCTAAAAAGGATTATATTCATCTTGAGGTGTCTTCAGTTTTCTTTCAAGACTCTCAGTGTAATATGGCAACATGGCACACAATAGTCCAGTCACCTTTTCAGCTGGTTAAGGAAATTCACTTAAAACAAGATCAAAGAAATACCGAAGTTGACATAAATGTGAAAATGCATGAGAAAGCATTGCATCCTTGATGTGGATGGCACATCATCAAAGTGTTTTCTGCACCCAGCCTGCACTCTTAGAATGCTAATGTTTGTCAGGAGGTTATTTTCTACGTCACCACAAATAGCAGGCAGTACAGTGGATCTTTCAGGTGTGACAAAACTATAGAAGGACATCTGACGTCGGCAGTACCTGCTGCTGCCCCTGACTCTTAAGGAAATCCTCACGCAACTTGCTTGTCTTGCCCTTCTCTGGAGCAGTCTGCTGCAGATGTTTCAGGCGGGATGAGGCAGATGAGTGGAGACCCTTGCCAGAGCCTCCGCCCTGTGGAGGAGAGGAAGAGGGAGGGGGGATGAGCAAATCTGACCTTGCAAGTGAAGGGCAATTACTCACCGCTCACTGTCAACCCGTCCCCCCAACAGGAAAACAATGGTTAGTATACCAACAGAGACACCTGGTGAGACAAACAAACCTAAAAAGAATTCCTCAGAGAAGTAAATTTCTGGTTTCAAATTCGATTTGCCCCCCTGGAATATGCCACAATCACTTTCCTCGTTTTCTTTACCACGAGGAAGAGGGAAACAAGTGCAGCACAGTAAATAAAAGGATGTGAATCAGTGGGGGCCTCCTGAAGTTCCCCCCAACACAATTTTCAAAAGCATTTCTGGACCCGGCTCCTGAGGAGCGATGGAGACTCAGCTCATGTCTTGATGCGAGTCTCCCTCTCCTTAATTTGCTGACTATCTAAACAAGAGATGGATTGTTTTTGTCGGAGACTCGATGTACCAACGAGTCTCACCATTGCTAGGCACAAACGAAACAGTGTAGCTGCCGGGCACAGTGGGGCAGAGGCGAAGAGTCAAAATGGAGATATTCCTTTGCCATTGTGTGTATGTCAAAGCTCATTGACACAGACGATCGATTTCGATGTGTACGTGGTATGTAAATCATACTGACCGACCATCCATATGCAGGTTTGGAAGCACATTTCAGAGATGCAAGTTGATTTTAATTTGGCCATAAGACAAATCGTAACATAATGCCTCTAACAGATAGGAGATAAATATGAATATTATCATCTTGGTCTATCTATAATTAATTGCATTTACACACCATTGTCCACCATCCTTTCCACACTCCCTGGCTGTCTGTTTCTTTCATGCACACTGAGCATAGTCCTAAATGAGATGGCGGCGATAAGCCCACGTTAACCGATACATAGCGACTTTGTTAACAGTCCAACCAGTCCCACGTAAAGAACATCTATCTACACATTTGTTTGATGTTCTTATTTAATGACGTTTCCACATAACGGCACCAGCGGCCAGAATGCACAAGAAATTAGTGTTGTTAGTAGTGGGTCGGGGGGGGGGGGATGGAAGGTTTATCCATAATTTAGTAACCTGAGCTATTAGCCTGTAAACGGAAGGTATCAATAATTTTTTTTCCCCGTGGTGTTCCATCAGAATAAGCTAATGTAGTGGTAGCAATGAAAGATGCATGACAGTCTAGACATGTGTGCGTGTGCTTGTAATTGCGACAAGCTAGGGAACGCATCATGTACAGGAATCACCCTAAACACAACTAACGGAGTGTCCAACACACACCTTAAATTGACCTTTTGGCAAGAAAACCACAGATTTAGCAACAGCTATGCAAGGGAATCAATACGGTATGTAAGAAATTGTCCTATGCATTGAAACACAAAAAAGGGAACAAATCACATGCTTGATTTTCTGGATGAGGAAGTGATCAAAGCAGAGAAGACAGTTCATTAAAGAGACGATGGTGAGTATAGACAGGACAGCAGCCAATTAAATGAGGTGAAGAGATGGCTTACAAGAGCACAGCGACAGATACTGCATTATTCAGGAAGCAAATGTCCCCTTGCAACACAACCCATGTGTCTTGTTCCATGGAGGTCAAATTGCAGCCTGTCCATTCTATAACACTGACAGCGGACACTATGATTCACCCATTTGCTTGCTTTCGTTATTCGCCCCGTTGACTTAATAAGCAGCTAGACGACAGACCTGAAAGTACAAGCGAAAGCTACGCCTCAGGCAAAAGCCTCAATCTGAACTATGAGCAGCAGAAAATACGGGACGACAGCCAACAATGATTCAATATCCTCTGCAAAAAGGTGAGCGGTTAGACTATTTAACCACTGTCTGTCATTCAGGAGAAGGTAGGCAGGAGGCTTCGAGTACCAGAGAGCAAAAGTTCCAAGGGGGAAAAATGGAAGCGAAACAGTTATGCCCGAATATAGAACCCCAGGAAGGGAGGATGGACCTTAGTGATGACTGCTGGGACTCCGGTGGGTTTGGGCGGGATGGGAGGCTTTTTCTTGTCCGGGGAATGTGACGTCTCAAAGGCCACTGTCGCTATCTCATCAGTCCCCTGTCCCAGGAAGCTGCAGGCAGGATGAGCCCCGATCTCCTGCAGGGTGGTCTCCAGTTGGCGGATGGTCTCTTCCAAGCTGTCAAGCCTCCTATAGGTGCTGCTCCGGATGTCCTCTGTCTGTGACCCATGCAACAAGGTCGCTTTGGGCTGGCTCTCTACTGGGGCAGCTAACCGGTCACTGGTGCGCTCTATGTTCTTACAGGTCCCCCCAACTTGTGTCTCGGTATCAGGGCACAGGGAAAGTATCCGGCACCTTCTCTCTGCCCCCTGTCTTGTAGCTTTCCTCAGTGCTGCCAGCTGTTTCCGAGGCAGCCTAATCTTGCTGCCGCTGGAAACACTCTGAGACCCAACTGTCTCAGCCTCCCCCTCCTCGTCCAGCAGTGCTTCCAGACACCTGTAGGCCTCCTTGACCTCCAGAGGCTCCTTAAATAGTACAAACAGCGGCGCACTGCTCAGAATTGGACCGGACGGGTTGTCTCTGAGGTAATAAATCTCACAGGGCCCTCCTGGTTTGTGGGTGGGGATGGACATTATTCGCAATGGTTGCTTATTCTTCCTGATGAGTTCCTGAGCCTCATGTCTAGGTGAGACCTTCAACTGCCTGTCTGTGAGGACCAGGGCCAGCTCCTCCTTCTCAATAGTCTCTAAGGAATCCTGCCTTCGAAGTTTGCGACCATCTTTAGGACTTTGGTGCTGAGGGGCCAGCCTGCCAGAAGCCACCCAACAGACCCGTGATGTCTCCGAGTCTCTCCCCACCTCAACATCTGCAAAGTGCCCACCCTGTAGACCTGCCCCGACTAAGTTGTCAGTCTGTGATGATAAGGCTGGGATACACTCAGACAGCTGAGCCGTTGCATTATGATCAGAAGAAGTCTGGATGGATGACCCACCAACAGATTCCTGGGAAACAGAATCAAACTGGTGAGCTACAAACAACACTTTAATTCTGAACTCTCACACCACAGTCAGTTTGAGCATCATGACTTTGATAACAGCAATAACAACAGCAGTAGAATAGCAGAACAACAGCAGTAGAATACCATAACTACTACTCCTAATAACAAAAGTAAAAACAATGGATATCCAGCAGCTAATGCTATGACTAGGAACATTAAGTGTGGCTATATTACAGCACGCTTTTATTGAGGGTGAAATGGCAGTCGCAGTGTTGTGACACCATCTTGCACGACATTTCTCTTTCGAGACTTTCCCAAGAACTCCTGGAGCTGCTGTACGAGAAGCAGTGGAGGTGGACACAGCCCTGGCGGCAGAGTGGAGTGGAGCAAGGGACCTGATCTGCCCTGTGGGGAGCCTCCTCTGCTGCAGATTTGCCCCCCTACCTACTGGAGGGCGGCCATCTTGCTCCATAGCCAACCACTTTGTTCACGCTAACAAGAGAGCCGGTGCATGTTTCCACAGCGCGTCGAGAGCCCGGCATGCCATGCTTACAGCATCTCAACTAGTCATTTAGGGGCCATTTCTATCCTCCAGTCAAAGTTTCATTTACAGATGCTCCCTGGGTTACGATGGTCCGTGTTACAATATTTTGACTTAACGATGGGTAAATGTTTCTCACTTTCAGTACATTATTCAATAAATTACATGACATGTTCAACCCTTTATTATAAAATAGGCTTTGTGTTAATGATTTTGCCCAACTGTAGGTCAATGTAAGTGTTCTAAGCATGTTTACGGTAAGCTAGGCTAAGCTATGATCTTTGTTAGGTTGGGTTTACTGTATTAAAATGCATTTTCACGTTACGATAGGTTTATCGGAACGTAACCCCATCGTAACCTGGGAAGAGACAATCTATATAACTGAACAATAGTGCTCCCTTAGACAATACATACAGAATACTATGTTAAAAATACAGTAAAAAATATCAGTTTAACTAATTTATGACAACGAATTACAAATATTAATACACTTGGTAATTACATTGTACTTAATGGGCAAGTGGAAGCTTGTTACCCGCATGTACTAGTCAGTCTTATTTGCTTACCTGATAACCTGTGGGTCCTGACTGACCGGCTCCCACTCTAAATATGACCGATCCTGCAAGGGTTGGCAAACACCGGGTCTGGGGGCGAGCGGGGACTGCTTGCCCAACACACGTCACGTGACCCGCGTGAGCGCTCCAGCACAAGAATGCATGCACTCGAACACACGCGCCTTTAAAACACGCACACACACACATGGTGTAGTCGTACGAAGCAGAAGGCACGACGTTAGCATACTTCTTCCTCCTGGTTAGTAAGACAGCATTCCACCCATCGGCCTGAGGTCACGTTAGCTTTGGCGGGGGGGGGAGGGGTTGGGGGGCAAGTAAGTCAGGAAGGCAAATGGGGGTGTCTGATGTGTTAGGAGAAGTTCTGGTAAGTGAGGGATTCCAGTGATTGCGCGTCTTCATTCCAGCTACAAGGAGAATGAGAAACAACTCACCAGGCTAGATATCCCCACCAGACTGTCGCTGTGCTACGTCTTTCGTGGGGTCTTTTAGCGCTAAGGCAAGGATGTGCTGAAAGTTAGACGTGCAAAAGCCCGCCATGAAGGATCTGCATGCACAGGGTAGTTAGGCAGCTCAGGGGTTCCTCTCTCGTGCTACTGGACAGCACGTGGCTCCGGGCTGAATCCTGATGCGGGCTGGTTAGTGATGCCCAATGTGAGGATAACGGGTGGTGTTTAGGGGATGGTGAATGAGAAGGGGAGGGGCAGGGTGAGGCATAAACAGGTGCCTCAGAAAAGCAGCGATCTGCACAGGCCCATAGGTAGGATTTACCGTCCTCCCCAGGGCTTCTGGGGGCCACAGGTCCAGGCTGCTGGGGGGCGAGCTGGTTCTGCGTTGGATGCTAGGCGAGGAGTGGGGGCGGTATGCTTTGCCCCGGGCTCTCTGAAAAGCCTGGCAGCGGGGGCGGGGAGGGGTACGACGGGGGATGTGGGTACAAAAACACTGTGAGCGATAAAATTAAGGTCCCGCACATTCCATACCCTGTATGGTCTGCGTTGCTGTTTAACAAAGACCTACAAGCAGCCTGAGCAATACTGGGATGGGATGTCCAGAGCGTGCATACAATTCAGAAGCATCTTAATGCCAATCACTTCCATTTTGAGTGCTCTGCAGCTGAGCTTCACTGATTCAGATCTTGTCTGTCCTGACTAAGTGGACCCTATGATTATCAGTGTTTACGCAGAACACCAAGAGTATTGAAATCAGAACCACTGAATGAGACTCATAACCGTTCGAGGCTATCAGTCCATTACATCCAGTTTTGGGAAAATGCTCCATAAGTTAAAGTGAAGTCTAGGAGACTATGCCACACCAGAAAGGGATCTTTTCAGGAAAAGTCCATGAAGAATTACAGAGCCTGTTGGTCTAATGTCCATTGAAGTATCTATCGATTTACATGAGAAAAACCAGAAGACTTTAGCTCTTTACCAAATACTAAAGTTAACAACCATCGAAGGAAAAACCAGTGAACACAGTGGCTCTCTATGGACCAGTGTCCCTGAAGCTGGTAGGTAGGACAATAAACGCTTAATACCACAGAAGGGATTTCTTTTTGGCTGGCTTCTGCCATGTGATAGCAGCCCATCGGCAAGTCCCAGCAGGACCAAGGCGACACAGTTCTTACCAAAGGAGTTAACTGTGTACATGAAATTCTCTGGAACGTGAGCAGAAAAAGGAGGGAGTATGGCCACCATGACGCCATAGGTGATACCACAGGGAGAGCCACAGGAAGCCGGACCTTTTTGAATGACAGAAAGTCACGCGACTCCGAATAGCTCCAGTGGACCTTCCTTACCTCCGGGTCGACGGCAGCCTTCTCCTCGTCGTCCTCATCCTTTCCCCCCGAGGCGACATCGGGCGGGGTGGAGGCAGGCCGCTGGGCCTCGGAGACCGCACGTCGAAGCTTGATATGTGGCTTCTGCACCTCCATCTCCTCTGACTCCGACTTCTATGTGGACAGAGAGGGTGTTAGAAGCACTGGGGAAAACAATAAGGAGAAGGAGGTGAAGGAAGCGGGCGAGTTGCAGGGAGAGGAGGCTCTGCAGAAGATGCACTTCCAATAGCCAAGCCGTGTTTACTGATCCGTAATAAACCCCACACATCTCCTCACCTTAATGCTCTTGCTGCTGCCGACTGCGTCCCCACTGCGACAGAGGCTGATCCCCTGCGATGATGGGAAACTGCGACGTGGAGGCGGAGGGGGGGGCGACTTTGAGGGCTTCTCGGTGCGGTACCGCGCCACAGTCAACTCATCTGAACGGGACCGAAGACGGCAGAAGTTAATACCCAAATGATGTACTGCAGAAGGTGGGACTGAACAATCCCACCGACAGGATGGTAGAGGGTGGCTGGGTGAAGGGGTGGACATCACTGCATAGACACCTATCACTGATGCATCAGGTTAGGGTGACCAGATAATCCATGTCAGGGAGGAGAATTCGAGATAGGACAGGATTTATAAACTGCCATTTCAATTAAAAGGACCTGCATTTCACTTAAGCACGGAGTTCATGCTGTGTGCTGATTGGTCAGACTCCTGTAATCATGCATGTTATCGCTAATATTAATGTGAAACAGCTGGATGAGTCTTGCAATCAAGGAAAGAAAACAGTCAAAGCACAAGAAGAACTCAACTGTTTAGCCAAAGCCTTTCAGTTTCACAGTTTGTAAAACCTGAAGTAGCTCAAAGTGGATTATCTGGTGACCCTATATCAAGTGCAAAGCTAAGGGAGAAGTTCCTGAAGCTGCTGCTGAAGCTGCTAGTGGCTAGTGGACCACCACAAACGTTGTTAGGTGGGCTGTCCTTCCTGGTACAGGAGCTAATGACAGCTGAATCAGATACACCTATTGAAAATTATGGATTCCACACAAGGTTCTACAAGACTCGGCCCAATCTTCAGAACTTCCTCATCACAGCCACAGAAACCCAACCAGACTTCATACACTGCATCTTAGTGCAAATTCCCAGGAATGCAATCCAAGAACCAAGCATTCCTTGAGTTGAGTCCGCCATTACTGGGGCTGTCTACAAGCACAGCAGCATGAGCTTGCGATATGCATACAGATATCAGCTCAACCAGCCGGTGGGTCACCTCACCAGAGCCTCGACGTGAGCCGACCTCCTTGCTGGAAAGCTTTTGGGCCGAGTTCTGGAGCTTGCCGGGCCGGTGCTCGGGGGTTGACGTGCCGCTCTGTGATACAGGTGGGGCGGACGGCTTGATCTGCTTGGCGGCAAAGTCCAGGTCGGGGATGGCCTTCATGAGCTCCGCCTGGGTCTCCTCCAGGAGCCTGTTGATGTCCTGGGCGCTGTACTGGGTCAGGCTGGCCCGCTTCTCCTCCCAGTCACGCTCTGCAGCCTAGCCCATACAGACACACATAAGGGATTTTCAGCTCTCCAAGAAATACAATACCCTATGTGCTAATTAAACCTACTTATTATTATCATGTCTGATCACACACAACCACATATATAACTTAATCAGGTATTTTGGTTGATGCAAAAGCCAACACCATACACAAACACAGTCACAGTCAAGCCACTATACATTCGCACACGGGACAGATGTCCAGTACCAGTCTGACCTCCACGGACACTGATTTGTCCCCGCCCCGGCGACCTGACAGCTCCTCTAGGGCGCGGCTCTTGAGGGGCACCTGAGGGTGGGGGTCACGTGTGGTGGCAGAGGGGTTGCCATGGCTGGATGCAGAGAGAGGCGTCCAGTTGGCGAGACTGGAACTGCAACCCAAGTCATTGAGTGGTGGACTTGTAGGGATGTCAAAGTCTGTGCTCTTGCTGAAGTCCTCCGCATGCTTGGCCAAGGAGCTAGTGATGTCCCCCTGTCCCTTAGAGATGCCGCCGCTCATTTGCCTGGACACAAATCGGTAGTCTTTATAAAGCAGAATTCTCAACAGAATTTCCCCAGTGCAATATGCACACAGTAAATGACTCAAGCAGAAAACTCCAGGAGACAATGAAAGAGAGCAACAAAAAGTCTTTTTGTTGGCCCAGAAAGTGCCCTTGAGCATGGCCCTTAACCCCAGAAAATGCTCTTGGGTACCAGATAAATGGCAGACCATGCCCTCTGACCCCGGGCTTTATTCTCAAATGTGTGTGTGTGTCTCAATGGAGATCTGGGATACTCAAAAACAAAAGAATTTCTACATACCTATACCCATACAACTGCAAATAAAATATACTGCCTGGCCAAAAAAAATGAGCACAACTTAATATATTGTTGGACTGCCTTTACTTTTGACAATGGCGCACATCTGTCAATGCATTGTTTCCACATGCTTAGGCGGCGTCACAACATTTCTTTTTCCATCCAGATTTCCATTTATTTCTCGTCAAAATCTTGCATTGATAAAAGGTCAGTTGAACCACTCAGTGAAGTCTTCTTCAGCACATCTCAAAGACTTTCAATGGGGTTAAGGTCAAGACTCTGTGGTGGCCAATTCATGTGTGAAGATGATTCCCCACGCTCCCTGAACCACTTTTTGACGATTCAAGTCCGATGCATTTTGGCATTATCATCCTGAAATATCCCCATGGCATTAGGAAAGAAAAAATCCATTGATGGGATAACCTGACCATTCAGTAGATTCAATTCAGTAGATACTTAGCTGACTTCACATTATTGCTGCATAACGTTGCTGAGCTGTAATAATGATTCAGTCATTAGCTCTTAAGTACTTGCTGATTTAAATTCAAACTGTGACTGTTTTTTGGCCAGGGAGCGTATCATTTCATTATGGTTGGAGTGTGGTTAGACAATGACCGTAAAACATAAACTGGGCTACATGGTCACAATACGTTGGTTGAGTATATCTCTATGGTGCTGTATGCTTTCTACCTGGACAGCATGTCTGGCACATCTATACATCTGTGTGTTCAGTCATTCAGTGTTCTCCGAGTGTGCATGCTCGCCGCACCCGTTACAGACCTGCGCAGCATGGCCAGGGTGTCTGTGATGGACTTGCAACGCTTCAGAAGGGCATCCAGTCGGTGTGGCTCCTCCTTGAGGAACTTCACTGCCTCCACCTCCACCCTCAGCACCACACGCATCTTGCTCTGCAAGCCAGGGAACTGGCCTGAGGATACAAAGAGAGAGCAAATGGTAGCACTGGCATGCGTTTCTGTCTCTGTACACCGCATCTTTAAATGCAGCTTATTCTTGCATGGCTATCTGTCTTCAGGTGGTCCCAGCTGGCCTCACTGAATTGTGACGTTCTTCTCAAGTAGTGTAGCACCACTGAATAGGGGTGTTTCTCAATAGAACGCAAAGATTGTACTTGTGGTCTTGGCAAGACTGAACTTTTTGTGGTCCTGCGAACTTTTCTTTCAGGAACAAACTTTGGCTGTAATGAATCATGGGATTGGTCTTGTTCAGAGAGGATGCAACCTTGATATTTGAGGATTTTTACCGTCCTCTGTACTTCTGTTTTTTTTGCGTTTCTGTTAATCTCGGTTTACCTTGGAATGTTCCAGATCATTTCCTGTGTGTCTTCCTACATGAGTGTTCCTATGTGCATGTTACCATTTCAATTCCTGCCCCACATTTTCACCACCAAGACGCCGGCCCTACAATCTCACTCTTGAGCTCAGTGAGAGTCTCCCCCAGCTTCCTCAGCACAATGGCCTTCTCCTCCAGCTCCTGGGATGTCACCAGCCTGTGGTCCACGGAGGAGTTCTTCTGAATCTCCTCCACCGACTTCTCCAGGTCGCTGCAAGGTTGACACGCATGCGTGGTTAGCATATCCGCGGTGGGTGCAGATGCCGGCCTGGCGCCTGGCACGGAGTACCTGCGAGAGCCTGCTGTGGGATGGAACTAAAAATGTAGCATTAGCATTTCTCCAGATGAAGCGAGGATCTAAATGCTAATGCTACGTTGGAGGAAAGACATATTATATTATGTGAATAATTCAATCCTTCATGCTGACATGCTAAAATGCATAAAAATGTGAATAAATCATGAGACTAATTCATTTCTGAGAATTATTACAAATAATCTTAAGAGTCTTTAGATGAAATTGTAACTGATATGACTCTTGCACAGAAAGCATTTTAACGAACTACTAGCTATTCATATTTAAAATATATAATGCGACATTGCAATATTTTTCTTTCAGTTGCATGTCTGACAGAAGTCAGATAAGCCTGACAACGTGACAGCTCTCTAATACAGCGTGAACGTGGAAATGTGACAATATCCTGGGGACGTGTGGAACTGGCCCCGCCATCATGTAAATCACATTCATCAACATCATTATTACTGCTATTATCGTCGTCATAATTACCACCATTATTATTATCGTTATAATCATTATTTAAATTCAGACTTGTTGTTAATGCTCATCTTCCCGTCAGTGTTTCTCGAGCACAGTAACCACTGGGTTACATTTTGTTTCATTTGCCTGATGATAATGGTGACGTTAACCCATTGGAGAGGACCCTTCCATCTGTCTCCCATAACCAGTTACCATAACTCAGAGGGTTAGGCCTTTGGGCCTGTGATCGGAAAATTGTTGGGTTGAAACGCGGCACAATTGTCACGTCTCTGCTGGACCCTTCATTAAGGCCCTTAACCCCCTAAATTGCTCGAAGAGTGCCGGATCAATGGCCTGACCCTACATTTGGACCTCAAGTGTTATTCTCACCTGTGTGTGTGTGTGTGTCTTGAAGGAGAGCATAATGGGATATGCGAGAAAAAAAAAACATTCCAATGTAGCTGTACTCGTGCAAATGGGAAATAAAGCTTCATTTTATGTCAGGGTTGTAGTGAACCTGGAGCCAAGCACAAGGGAGGATTCGCCAGTCTGTCACGGGGCACAAACACATGAAATGGCATCTAAGCAGGGCATCTAAATCACATCCCTGGACTGTAGGAGAAAACTGGAATATTCTATGGGAGTTTCTGCAAAGCACACAGACAGTCCACAGAGAGAGAGAGAGAGAGAGACACTGGGATCGAATCCCAGCTCTGGAGGAGTGAGGTCACAGTGCCACCTACTGTGTGAAGGAGGGAAATACTACAGATGGTGTTGGGGAGTCACTAGCTACATGTAACAATATAACGTAACTAAATTACAAAATGAATGTAACTGTATTCCATTAGTTACTGAGAAAAAATATTTCATGAAATTACAGTTAATCAGAATGTTGGTGAGTACAAAGGAGTTACATCCAAATGTATTCAGTAAAAGTTTACGTGTAGAACATAACATTCATTTTGTTGCTTTGCATCTTTTTGCCATGCAGAAATAAATGCCTTATTTTTGCATATTTTCAGACAGACAATGTGGGCCAGCAAAGCCACTGGGACTTATCAGTTTTATTGCCCAGTTAAAAACATTTGTTACAAAAGTAATCAAAAAGTAATGATGAAGTAAGCCAAAATAGTTACATAAACTTTTTACATTTTTAATAGGGTAACTAGTAATATGTACAGGGGTGCACATAACTGGTGCGCAAGTATGCATTCACCTTTAAGAACGATATGTGCGACAATTGATTGTTTATAAAAGCGCAAATGCGTACTTATTTTATGTGCATTTGTGCCGCTATGAAAACAAAATATAGTGTATTTTAATCTTTATATGCTAACTCGACTTCATTTGCGATATACGGGTTAAAATGCAAGGTATTTTCTTGTCATAGCAGTGCAAATGCACATAAAATAAAGTATGCATTTGCTCTTTTACAAACAGTCGATTGTCACACATATCGTTCTTAAAGGTGAGTGCGTACTTGCGCACTAGTTATGCGCACCCCTGAATATGTAACCTATTACATTCAAAAATAACCTTCCCAACACTGAGTAGGATTGATTGAGAGCTGGACTACTGGAACCGTGACCTTCACAGTAAGTATCCGTCAGGTCAAAGGGATAATTTGGAAAACGGCTTTTTTTGGGTGTCCTCTGGAAGATGATCTCAGCAACACTGACTTTTGCATGACATCTTGGCTAAACAATCTCTTGTATTTTAATAGACTTAATGGGAATTGCAAAAACACGCTCAATGAAAAGCAGAAATGATAATTAAAAAGCAATTAGCCAAACACTGTCATAGATGGTTTGTGTGAGAACATCTCATATAGCCAATTGTTTTTCCTCTCCATTCCTTAATTAATTGGGTCTCTCTTACCACAAATATGACAAGTCACATGACCCAGAGTTTATTCTACACTTGTTGGAGTTTTACTTACTCAAAAATGTTCTGAGGGCAGAACGAAAAAGTACTGGTTCAGAGAGAACAAATTAGATTATAGAGGTGGGACCAACCAATCAGATGTTTAACTAAAACTTCCATGAATTTATGCTGCGTTCCATTTGAACTCGTAACCTGTAAATTCTGAGTTCCTAGTCAGAAATTTCAACTGGAACGCCCCCTCAAGTCGAAATTCTGACTCGTGAACTCTGAGGAATCGACACAACCCCGAGCTCAGAATCTAAGATGGCTGCGCCTGTTATTAACAAAAGTTAAAGCTGTAGTTTTATACTGTTTATTAGCACTTACATCTTATTTGTGGCTCATTAAATCGGTTGTACACAAAGTACTGTCCAACCGCTATCTGTGGACGTCTATGCAAAATACAGTGTAATGTGTTGTTATCCACTGATATTGCTAACAATGGCTAACAATTAACTGGGCTAGAACTGGGGCCCATTTCATTAAGCAGGATTTCTTGTGGGATTCATTAAGCAGACAACTTGTGGGATTTAAGGTAGTCTGGGCTAAATGTAAGTGAACAAAGATAAAGGCCATTTAAACTGGGGTAAATTAAATCCAACGAGTTATCCAGGTATGCAAGAAATCTAGCTTTTTGAAATGGGTCCCTGATCCTGCTAAATGGCTTTCCGACTTTCTGTATAGGAACACTTAACTCGTGTGTGATGTCATTCCCAATTCCGAGTTCCGACCTCCGAGGTAAATGGAATGCAGCATTACTCTACAGGCAGCTATGTGTAGAGTTAATAAGTCTATAATCAGACTGGCTCATGAGGCCTGGCTACTCACTGCAGCTGCTGGATAACGAGCTCTTCCTCGTTGAGGTACTTGAGTCTCTCCTCCTCCACCAAGAGGCGCTGCCTCTGCAGGGGATCCTCCTGCTTGCGGAGGGCGTCCGTCACACGCGAGCTGATCTCCATCTCAGTGCGCTTCAGTAGGGACCTCACCAAGTCCTGATTCTGAAGCTGTGGAGAGAGACATAAGAACATAAGAAATTTACAAATGAGATTCTGATGCTGTCTCCTGCATTGCATCATCAGACATTCAGTGTTCAACAGAAACATTGAACACCTACAAGCAGTATTTAGACTATTAATGGGGGCTAGCTTATCTGTCACATAGCAAAATACCCACCCCCCAAAATCTATCTCTGGTACTGGCCTGCCATTTCACCACCACTGATGTCCAAGACCTGACATGACAGATTCTGAAACATTCATCTCTCTTCTCTTCACATCAAGACAGCTTCTGAAAGCCAGAGTCTCCTGTTCTGCAGCCTTCCTGCAGGTACACAAGACTAGACATGCGATTGTGTTGCAGTGATTAAGAAACAGCCCCGAATGTCCATGCTCTTCAAGTACCGCTAACACAACTCTAGGGCTTGACAGCGACAATCGAATTAACGTTTATTCCGGAGCGTTCACTTAAAATGGGGGGATTTAATGTCTCCTGTACAGGTAAAAGGCCCCTAAAGTACCTTTTATATAGTAAACTCATTCAAAACACACCGAAGCACACAACAGCTAAAAGCAAGTAAATGTGGAGTTTATCTGCAGTTTTTGAGGGATGGACAATTTCGAAAGCTAGTCCAGGTACCAGTAGTTTAGATTGTTCTGACAAATAAGAGGGCAATTTCAGTTAATGATTGTGCTCAAGGACTTTATGCATTTTCTGTCTAGTACTCCTCCATACGCAGGTTCTACACCGACACAGACCTGTCCACATGCATCTATTTCCTCTTGAATGAGAATTAGAATTAGGTTACGTGGTTCTTTCTGTCCTGTGACATTCAACGCTCGACGGAAATGCTGAACACCTGCAAGCAGTATTTAGACTATTCAAAGGGGGCTACTTTTTCTGTCACATGAGAAATAGCCTGTCAGTACTAACCCTAATCTAAAGAAGACCCAGTTGCATCCAAAAACCTGATGTTTACATTTTTCTTGAACTGCCAGTGCTTTCTGAGTGCACATCAGGACATGTTCTGTATATAACCAGTCAGCTTACATACTGTAACACAATCATCCGTCGAATGTCCGTTGACACCCCCCCCCGCCAATTTTTTTTTGCTCCCAACCAGAATGTAGCCGGGTAGTAAAACGACAGCTTTGACCTGCCACCGCCCCCACCCCAAAATTGCTCCCATCCCTCCAGTTGGCAAAATCTATCATGGGGGATCTGGCCCGATTGGCAAAATCTACCGAAAGGAACCCTAACCCCCCAGACTTTGTTTCTGGCTACTGGCCTGCAATTTTGCCACCACTGAAGTCCAAGACCAAACATGACAGATTCTGAAACATTCATCTCTCTTCTCTTCACATCAAGACAGCTTCTGAAAGCCAGAGTCTCCTGTTCTGCAGCCTTCCTGCAGGTACACAAGACTAGACATGCGATTGTGTTGCAGTGATTAAGAAACAGCCCCGAATGTCCATGCTCTTCAAGTACCGCTAACACAACTCTAGGGCTTGACAGCGACAATCGAATTAACGTTTATTCCGGAGCGTTCACTTAAAATGGGGGGATTTAATGTCTCCTGTACAGGTAAAAGGCCCCTAAAGTACCTTTTATATAGTAAACTCATTCAAAACACACCGAAGCACACAACAGCTAAAAGCAAGTAAATGTGGAGTTTATCTGCAGTTTTTGAGGGATGGACAATTTCGAAAGCTAGTCCAGGTACCAGTAGTTTAGATTGTTCTGACAAATAAGAGGGCAATTTCAGTTAATGATTGTGCTTAAGGACTTTATGCATTTTTTCTATACCGACACAGACCTTTCCACATCCATCTTGTTCTGCTTCCTCTTGGATGAGAATTAGAACCGGGTTATACAGTTCTCTCTGTCCTGTGACATTTTGGGGCTCCCCTTGCAGTAGTGGCCTGGCCAGGTGTGTTGGCGTGTTTGCACGCGTTGCTGTGGAGTGCTCCCTGAATCTACCTGCCTGCCGTTGCCATGGATTAACGCCCGTATCCAAACAACCAAAAGCAAATATTTGCCTGTCTGTGGCTGGCTGATTCGTTTAGTTAGGCACATCTGGCATCGGGTATAATGCTGCTTTTAGATGGTCAGCTGTGTGTGTGTGTGTGTGTGTGTGCGCGTGAGTGTCTGTGGGTGGTGCAGGTACATATTACATAGACCAAATGTCCCTACAATGTGATAGAAACCTGTTATTTTGACGTTGTGGGGACCATTTTTTCAGGAAATTCAATTTAATAAAAATCTGACTGCCATCAAAAAACTAAAAATGCCAAAAGTCTCGTATTGTGTTTGGTTAATTATGGTTAAGATTAGGGCTGGGTGGGGGTTAAGGTCATCATTGTTGGGATTAGGGTGTTTCCTATAGAAATGAATGGACGGTCCCCACAAAGACACGAATACAAACATGTGTGTGTGTGTGTGTGTGTAATAACATACACAGAAAGCCTGCATGCATGGCACACATCCTCACAGGCATGCATGTCTGCATGAGACCAGCGGATGAACTATCATATGGCATCACTGAGTCCATCACTGGCCAGATGGGGGCGCCGTTGAACCCAAGGTGGCCGAACATCCCTTAGTCGGTACTCATTTCTGTCAGTAAACCTGCCAACTATCATGTTAAGTGCCATCACATACATGTGTTTTCCCTCACCACGAATGTGACGCACTCGTGTACACAAGCGTGTGTGGGCTATATTCTACTACAGCCTTCTCTGCCTGCCTTGCGCTCTCCCTCTCCCTGGTATGGGGATTCAAGCAAACAGGACTTCAGGCACCGAGAACCCAGAATGAGAGGAGCAGGGCCCAACAGCAGCATCGAGATGGGAGGGGGGCACAAAATAGAACCCCCCCCCGTGCAATATAGTGAAAATCAAAATGGCTAAATGTCCACAGGCTGGTGGTAACAAGAAGGAATGAGAGAGACAGCGAGAGAGAGACAGTGAGAGATGACCCTAGGCCAAACAGCAGGCTTCAGCAGGGTAATTTGTAACAAACTCCTCCGTCCCCCTGCCTGGTGCCGACACACTACGGCAGCTGCCCCTGCCCAGCATAACGCAGTTGCTCTCTCAGAGTTGGCCGTGTTACATTATTCATACTCTGCATCCATTATTCACCGGCCCAAAAAGCACAGCTCGGGCTTCCGGACTCTTCGGCTTAATTGCCCCGCCATGGTCGGGGTGCCGATTACCTTCCGAACCACAGCAGCCTCCCCCGTAACTCTCAGGACGTGTCCTCTACCCCCTTCCTGACCTCCCGGGATGCTGCCCGCGAGCTCTTCCCCAGGACGCGATTGGGAACGCCGGCTTCACTCCGTGACTCACGCACCACGCAGGCCCCCCATAAACTGCGGAGCTCCCTTTTCCCGGAGAAGGGGAGGCTTGCATCCGATAACCACCCAACAGGCTTCCGGAGAGCGGGAGGTTCGTATCATCACTCTATTAACATCTCAGAAGATAAAAGCGACTCTTAATTAAAATCCCTGCGGCTCCGTAACCCATCAGCCTTTCCGTTTCTGTTTGCCCTACTTGATGCTGTCCCTCCTGGTTCACGTCTCTCGCAATCTAATTCCGATAAAAATTTACTCTTTTTTTAGTCGCAGGCATCGTTTTCATGTGGTCATGTCAAACCTGTCATCATAGCTATGGCACCGGGGGGACAAGCGACCCATTCAGCACAGCCTCTCATTTATACATCCAGCCTCAAGCCCTCAGTACTGTATGAGCCAGCTTTCAGGTTAAACCCTAACCCTAACCTGCAATCCACGGTTGGACCAACGTGACCGAATGTCGTTATGGAGGGAACCCTATGCTAATGGGTCCTCGGAAAGTACCTGCAGTACTCCACTGCAGTTTACACCTTGCTGTTATTAATAGAGGCTCATTTTCTCTTTTTCTATAATGTTAGTATGCCCGGGGGGCTGGGCAGTCGACCTTGCACCCCCAGAGGTTTTTTTCTTCCTACTCGGGAGTTTTTGTTCCTCTCTTCCGTTGACTTCTGGCGTTCTTTCTTTCCCGCTTCCCTGTTTCATGCACCATTTCGTATTTTGTATAAATGACGTAGTAGTGGACTGTCACACACTCTTGCCAAGCGCTTTCGGGCAACTCTGTTGTGAAAGGCGTCGCATAAAAATAATTGAATCATTCCTGCGTGTGTTTTATTTCATGCCGTGGGACAGGCGGTGACCGCTGGAGTGATCGCATGCGGTGGAGGGTTACCGCGGTAGCGTGACCACTGACCTGCATCTTGCGCAGCTGGGAGAGCTGATCGCGCAGGTCACTGGCGTTCTGCCGCAGGTCATGCAGGTGCAGTTGCATCTGCAACCGGGTGACGGTGGTGGCCTGCGTGGCTCCTCTGGGCGGGGGTGGCATCAGGGCTAGGGGGGCCAACGGTGTCTGAGCTGAAAAGAAAAGAGCCGCGGGGGGTGGGGGGGGGGTCGCGGTTAGGGGATAAGCACAGAGTCACACGCACACAGGCACAGCGAACCACGCAGCGCATTTTAAAGACTACAACTCCTGTCTACCTCAACTGCTTAGTTATGCACGCAAAAGTATTGTGAAGGATCAGGACTGCAAAGGTACATGGAATCTCTTTCCCACTTGAACCTGGGGTTCAACCTCACAAAGCTGGAGCCCCTCCCAGGCTACTGCAAAATCCCGAGCGATATTTCGCTACAGCTAATCGCGCCACGCTGGAAAGGCCCTAATTTCTTGTGAGCGAAGAACAAAGCAAGGCGTGATGGGAGATCAGCTACATCCTGGCCACGGCGCCAAAGCGGATGGCCGCCTCTCTTTTTTAAGCCATCCGGCTGAAATAAGATGGAAGCGGGCCCATCTGCTCGGCCCAGACCCAAGACGAGAGCCCGCCCCCGGGGCCAGAGGCAGCATCGCACGAGTTGCAATTTCGAAAAAGAGAAGTGATCAAACTGACACAAATTTGGTTTCTGTGATGAAACTACACAGCGCACAGATCATAAAATGCTCATAAAGTATGTAACAAATCAGGACTTGGGGATTAGGGGGGTAATTCAAAAGATGTCGCCAGACAAAAACACGGTGACTGCAATGCGGCCCCAAACCTGACCGGGGGTGGGGGCCAGCAAGTGAATAATTAAAAGCCAAGAACTGCTTTACATTCTCAATCCCCGACAACCCTGTTCACACACTTCCACCTGGGTTTTAGAGGGAAGACCTGGGTGGTCTCCTGTAGGAAATCTGAAATGAGGAGTGGAGTTCTAGAACATTCTGCTCTTGCAGAGCAATGTCTCCCTCTCTGGTCCCCGGGGACTGACAGACAGTCAACGTTTTTGCAAAAAGCGGACTGTCTGGCAGCGAGCTGGGAGGGAACAAAAACATGGAGCGTCTGTGGGTCCCTGAGGACCGGACTGGGAAACACTGATGTCATGGAAGTTAGCGGCGCCGATGGGCCCACGTTCCCATGTACTTCACGGGACATTTTTTAAAAAGCTTAGACTGAGGAACACGAGAGCAGAGAGGAGGTGGGGTAGGAAAATGGACCGAGCGAGAGAGAGATGCAAAATAGAGGTAGAGAAGGAAGAACAAGAACAGAGGAGGTGGAAGAGCCACGCCCTCGTAACAGACCCGTCGGCGCCACGCGCAGCGCGTCGGCACTCACTTCCTGTGGCCGAGCCGTCGCTGGTGGACTCGGTCTTCTCGCTGGAAGAGAAAGGGCAGGGCGGTGAGATTCCCAGTCCAGGCTGGGGGGGGCAGCCGGCCATCATGCAGAGACGCAGCAGGCTGCATCTGCGGGTCAAGGTCCACAGGCCAGGGCTTCACTAGGGGCCACCTCAGCACCCATCATCACGCGAGGAGGTGTGGGGGAGGTTAGGA
Organism: Mormyrops attenuatus; assembly: GCA_026777985.1. NCBI lineage: Eukaryota > Metazoa > Chordata > Actinopteri > Osteoglossiformes > Mormyridae > Mormyrops > Mormyrops attenuatus. Next base: position 13,105,602 of record JAODKC010000048.1, on the reverse strand, counting down.
GGCGGGGGGCGTGTGCAGAAGTGGGGGCAGACCCTTACGTGCTGTCACTGTCCGGTGGCCTGGTCAGGACACTCTGGACCAGCCCTGTGAGGCTGGCGATCTGCTTCTCCATCGCCTCCATCCGCTCCCTGGGGGCAGCACCGAACATACACGGGGCAGATGCGGGCGGGGCCGCACACAGGTCAAAGGTTAAAGGTCATAAAATAACCACACTTATACAATCATGTCTATAT
>JAODKC010000048.1:13090126-13105181 GCA_026777985.1 Mormyrops attenuatus | reverse complement strand
GCAGACCCAGCTCAAGTGATAACTTGAGATTAGCTTATTCTAAATAATGTAACAAAAAAGCTAGTGCAAAAGGGCCAGCTCATTTCCAGCCATAGGTGAGTTGTAGCCCATTGTCCCTCGACCCCCGTCCCCTCCCAGGCCCCCGGGGCCACACAGCGGTTCGGAGCTGGAGCCCGGACGGGACTTGGGGCTCTCCACAAAGACGGAGGAGGAGTCCTTGCGGAACGTCTGCCGCACCGGTGAGGCCCGGCTGGGGGGCCCTGAGTATGAGTCCCGTTCACCACGTAGCTGCATCTCGGAGATCTTCTGGGGCGACGAGGGGCCCAAGCGGAATCCCGTGCCCAGCGTGGAGGAATAGGAGTCGGGGTAGAGAGGGCCACCGGGCTTGTAAAGGGCGTCCTCCATCTCCCCCTGCAGAGCAGCTGCGGAATAGGTACTGAGCGAGCGAACAGAGCCACGGCGGTACAGCCCCCCGGCGACGGGGAAGCCGAAGGGGTCGCCTATGGTAGCCAGTGCCTGAGTGGAGGCGATGCTGAGCCGGCCCTCGTGCACCAGGCCATAGGGATCGGCATACAGGCCCTCACTCTTCAGCAGTGCCACACTCTTCCCCGACACCTCCTCGTCCGGCTTGACATCCCGCCGCTCCAGGATGGCGCTTGGTGACGGTGAGAGGCCCGAGCCGGGCGGGTGCCCCACACTGTGGTGGTGTCCGTGTGATGGGGGCGGCTGCAGCTGTGGGTGTCCCTGTCCAGCAAAGGAGGGGGGGCGGCCGCCAGCATAGGAGAGGCGGGAGCGTGACGGCGAGCCGGACGTGGGTGAAGCGGAGGACGGCAGGCTGGCTAGGCGACGTGTTGGTGAGGACTCCCGCGAGGCGTACACCATCTCCCTCTGAAACAGTGCACAGCTGGAGGTTACCACGGAAACACTCTAAAGGGAGACAATGAGCTGGCCTAACACCTCATTTCCGCTCCAGTGTCATGACTAGCACCCCCTGCAGGTTGGGAAGGAAGAGTATCACGACCCATTCACGCTACTGAAAAGTGTCTCCACACATATATTCCCTATTCTCAAGAGTGAAAAATACAATTCAATAAGTGACCCCCCCAGTTCTACATCCTGCTCCTTGTTGCTGGGATTTCTGCACCCCATTACCTGCCAGACATCGCTTTTCCCCACATTGCCCTTGGCCTCTCCTTTCCATCTCTCTTGATTCCATCATCATCATCGTTGTCATCAGTTCGTCCGCCCCCCTTCTGCGATCCCCTATAATCCGTCACCTTCTGAACTCTCGTTTTCTCACTCCTTTCCCATCTCATCCCCTCGTCTCGCTCGCGGGCACACAGGCGCCGCTCGGAACACTTTGTCTTTCCGGGCCCTGGGTCTGAAACTCTGAAGATCTCTATCTTAACTCTGGAGGATAGCGGGCGTAGCGTGGGTCGTTCTTAATAAGGTATCTTTAAATAGCAACGCGGTACGAGTTTCACCAGCCTGTGCAGGTTTCTTACTTTTCGGTTACGTAGCAGCACTCAACCATTGTGCTGCTGCTGACCTCTTAACGAATCTTCCCATTCGTTAACGTACTGCACATGCACCAGCTTTTATTTTATTATATGCATATGCCAATCCTAAACATAACCTAAACTACCAGTCAAAAGTTTTTGCATACCACAGGTTTTTGCCACTTTCTCCATTTATTTCATAAACTGCAGATTTCTTATTCTTGTTAAGCATTGGAAAGTTGCGTGAACAACTATAAATGAAAATATAAGTCAAATAAAACAAGTTTGCTTTATAACATTTAAAGAGTATGTAACAGTGCATGTCTGACATCCTGTTAACTGGTTGCGTGGTGATGGCGCAGTCACATTCTAGGCTGTCCTTTAACTTTAAATGCACTAGTTAACTGATTCATTCCATGAAACAGAGCAGTATTTAATGTCCCTTGTACAATGAATGCCTTGAATTTTCTCTGCTGTTATAATTGCTAGAGGTTACTTTGATGAATCAAAGACACAACATTTTCTTGCTAATGAAGGTACTCAAATAGTGAATTTGTCAGGAAAGAATATGGAGTGTATTTTTAGTATATGTTAAATGAGTAACAAGCAAATGTAGAAAATCTCATTGTGTGCAAAAACTTTTGACCTGTAGTGTATAATTTGGAGATATAGGCCATATCTTTAATCAAAGGATTCTGAACTAAGAAGCTGACTTTCGCAGGACATCAGGTACTTTCACACAGTTCTGTATTTTCTAATGAGATAAAGCATTTATTATCTCACTGGCCTCTCAGTGGCCCATGGCAAGCCCTCCCCCTATAAAACAGAGTGCCCTGCCCCCCCATGATTCCCTCCCTTGCTCATTTCCCAAATTAGGATCCATGTTCAGGAGTGACTGGGCGGGGACTGGGGGGTTGGGACAAATCCATTCCACAGGACAAAACGCACCGTGTCGGAAACAAGCCAGTGGGGAACCGAGAGAGGAACTCAAACCAGCACAGGCCCCTATGAGCGATACGGTTCTTAAAAACCCGGCACCCTCCCTATCCTCAGGAACCATGGTCACGCTTCACAGATCTCATCCATGGTGAGTCATACAGCTTGACAAACTCTCAGAAAGAGTAGAAGCTCAGATATTGTGCTGAATATGGAAATTTACTGAATTGAAGCCTGAAATTCACTGAATCAAAGCCAGATATGCAAATTTACTGACTCAAAGTAAGGTGAACGCATCAGGTAAAACTTGGCATTAACATTATATTTATTGTGTGCTACTACTTATCCACTGACCGGCAAACCTATCCCACCCTGATCTGGAAAACATGACGATCATAGTCAACCAGCCAATTGTCCACAGGTGACAGGCCACCAACCAGGGGGCGGGGCGATGAGGTTTACGGTCCTCTCACCCTGAGGTCCCCATTGGCCAGGTGGGCGGCAGGATATGAGGCGTAGATGGGTTCCTTGCGGTAGATCTTGATGACGCTGCGGTCCTGGATGTCACGTATGTCCTCCAGCTCGTAGAAGACATTGCGCGCCTCGTCCTTAATGAGGATGGCCGTGTTGGGTGACTTGAGCATGCCTGCCGTCAGCTTCTGGGGGAACATGTGCAGGATCAGCGCGTGCAGCGTGTCCAGGCTGCCCAGCTCATGCGTGATGTGTACCCGCCGCGTCTCGTCCCCGAACTGCAGGAAGAGCACGCCTGTGGGAAGAAGAAAGAGTTGTCGTTACACAGCGCAGCCATAAAGACGCGGCAGATGAGAATGGCATCTCTGTCCTTCCCTGCTTCCTTGGAACTCGAGCTTATTATGGGATGTTTTACGGTCCTTCATTGAACGTTTCGACCCTGGATTTATGAGCCCATTCACATCAAATCTGTACTAAAACTCTCAATAAACTTTCCTTGCCAACTATGATAAACTACACTCTGTATTTAACACTGAGGATAGAGACACTGTCTGAATCGCACTTGAGCGTAGGGGTGTTTAACCCACACCGCTGCGGGGATCGATTGCTTTTCCCTGATAGACTCGAGTGTTTTCCCGTCCTTCCGACGGACCTGGGGAGCGTAGCTTTGTCTGGCTGGCAGAGCGTGACAGCGGCAGGCTCTGCCTGAAGCGGTTCATGCGGTTGAAACCCAGGGGGATGTCGGCCTCCGACATGGTTTCCAGCGACTCGGCCGAGGCGAAGGACAGCTTGGCAGCCTGGTCGGCCAGGCCGGACTGGGTGGACTGGGAGTGGCGTGGACTACGGCTCTGGAAGAGCAAGAGAAAGACAGGAAAGCTGAATGGAAGCCACAGCAGGAGGAGGATGAATGAAATAAAATGCCATGGAGACCTCAGTAATCGTGAGCACACACTGACTGCTGGGAAATACAGGTGAGATATGGGAATGGGGGGTTCAACACCATCAACAAGACAGTAAAGCTTAAAAACTGAACAAACAGGAGTCATACTATCTATTCATCCATCCATCCATCCATTTTCTAACCGCTTATCCTATATAGGGTTGTGGGGGGTCCAGAGCCTATCCCATAGGCTATGGGTGCAAGGCAGGGAACAACCCAGGGTGGGGTGCCAACCCATTGCAGGGCACACCCACACACCAGTCACTCACACATGCACACCTATGGGCAATTTGGTAACTTCAGTTAACTTCAGTATGTTTTTGGACTGTGGGGGGAAACCAGAGTACCTGAAGGAAACCCCACGATGACAAGGGGAGAACATGCAAACGCCACACACATGGAACCATAGTGGAGACTCGAACTCTGGCACAAAACCATGCCGCTCCAGAATCATAACAAAAAGTCTATTATACCATATTCCTGTCTATTCATCTCATTGTTGGTGTACACAGCTGTATTTTAGAAACTGTCTAGGCCAGAGGTCACTAACTGGCGGACCGCGGTCCGGGTTCGGACGCAGAAGTTGTCCCATACGGACCTGGACCGGTAGCCAAAACAGAAAGTTATTATTTAAAACCTGACGGGCTGGTTCTATTTTAACCGGCGCAGCTTTTGTAGTCTTTTCGGTAGTGGTTCAGCACTAGAACCGCCATTTCCTGCGCCAATGAAGGTGTAGTTCGGCGTTTGCAGGCCTTTGTTTGCATTAATGTGCCATTAGTGTTAACAGCAGCAGCAAAGCTAAGACCCGCAACCAAAAAGCCGTAATGTTCCTAACAGAGTGGCTACTCTGTCCTGAAATCGTAAAGTGAAAAGTTTCCAAACACAGTATGTATTATATAAATGCTGGATAAATAAACATAGTTTATTGATAATTTCATGTTCGTTGAAGTTTCCAATTTTTAACAACTGCTTAAAGTAATGTTATTTGTTATATAAATCAACTCCGGTGAAACAAAAAATGTACGTTTTCAGGGTTGCGAAATCTCAAGTATCTGGCATGACACTTTCAGACGGACGCAGGAAATCTTACGGCAAATCTATATTATTCCATTATAAGCCTAAAATTAGCTGCGTTAAAAGTGTATTTACACGGTTAAATACAAAAGGAGACTATTTACAAGGTAATAACTGTTACATATGTGTGCACACATCTCGAACTGAAAATCTCACTCCAGCCAGATGGCCAAAGTTGGCAACCCCGCGTTTTATTTGGAATGAAAAGTAAAATTACAGTTTTTACCTGAAGCAGCTAGTCATTCCGTTTGTGTTTTTACTCAAGACAAAAATAAAACGTAACTTCGAATGCGAGAAAAAGGGGAAATTCAAGCTTTCCTCCCTTTATTTTATTTTTTGGAAGTTAAGCACTTTATTTAAACATGCACAATTTTCACATTTTATTTTCTCTTATTTTGAAATGCAGCCCTACTTTTTAGTAAATGAGGGAACATTATACATATCGACAGTCATACATGTATGTTCGATTCTATGTCACGTGACAATAAATATTGTCAAAAAGTTTTTGAATTGTACTGAATTAATTTGATTTGACAATTAGGTATTGATTACATGAAATGTTGATACAACTAATAGGCTACTTAAATATATATCACACTAAATAGACATTATGATCTTCCAGACCTTTCCTTCAAGAAATTTTCTCTAACTGGACCTCTTTAAATTTTAGTTGAATACCCCTGATCTAGGCCCTTTCCGTGTCTCAGTATATCCTGTCGACTTTCATATTCCTCTTCTATTTATCACTGTTTCTTGCATGGCCAACCAGATCATAATTTCATGACCATACAGCTCAAGATAACTATGAAGATACTTCAACCTTGATTTGAAACCGCCATGGCAAAGATCGCAAATATCACAAGCTTTTCTTCTCAGAATGGCCGGTGTCTTTGTAGCGCCTAACACGTTTCTCAACGTTTCCATGATTTTACGAGCACCCTCCCAGAGATAAAAACTTAAGGGGGGGAGAGGGTCACAGGCAATCACCAGGAGAGAGGGCGTGAGACTGTCGAGGACCTTCCAGCCTGCGGGGGTCGCTCTTAATTAACGCACTCCCAGACTTCTGCTACCGGCCGCTTTTCCCTTCCCAGACCCCCATAATGAGGCTCCTGTCAGCAGCAGGACAACCGCTCACAGCTGTAAGGACCCTCGCTTGCCACTCTCCCTTCTAAAGTGTCACGAAATTGCTGCAATTTCTCAGTAAATCCTGCGTTTTTTTCCCCTCTGGTTAATAGCCCATAAAACAGCCTTTCGTCGCGTCACCTTGGAGACCCATCACTGCGCAGAAGAGAGGGCATCAAGCGGGCGAGGCTGGGTCCCGCGGCCGTCCGCCATCTTGAGCCGCCTCTGAGTGCGTGCTACGTCTGGCCCAGTCCTCATTTCTGCCACTTGGCTTTGTCTGTGGACACCCCAAACCCCAAAACAAACACTGCCCCAGTTTGGGAACCAACAGACCATAATCCTTCATTTATGCTTCACAACCTGCTCAGCACCAGCGGTGCTGGAGTTTGAACGTTATATTCCACCCACCATTACCAGGGCAGCTCATAAGGAGGGAGGATGGGAAAGAAATTCAGGGGCCTAGACACTAGGGGGCGCACATGAACATGTGAGAACAGATAATGCTGGCTTTGGGTCCAGGCGTGGGGGCCTATTCCTGGTATGTTGGGAGGGTTTTCCTAATGGCATGGTGCTGGGGTTCCGCAGTGGCGACGCCAGAGATGGGAGGCGTCCAAACGGAATCGCGTGTTTTTACTCGGAGACAAGGAAGCAATCATGCCTGAGAGGGCGGCATCAAAGCGGTTTGTTTTGATTTAAACGCAATTATGCGTTTAAGTGTAATTTCTCATGGGCACTAGGGACCGTCGCGGCTGTTCTCTGAGTCCACGTTCATCTCGGCTGTTTTAGCAAACGGCAAACAGCTTAGAAGAGAATGAGGCACGTTTAATTCTCGAGTGCCAGAACCGCGGCAATTGGGGTCTCTCTCGAAACTGTGCGACTCTCTACGATGACAATACGTTCACACCCGAACAAAGTGTTCAGCAATTAATCGCGGCTGGGTTTTTACAAAAGCAGAATGACGACTCCATCCACCGCAGGATCAGGGGGAAAGTATTGACAGAAGGGCATTTTCTAATGTCGAGCCTTCTTTCATTACTCTTTCAAACAGCAAAGGAACTGTGTTGTATCTAGGTCAACTACAAATAAAATCATCATTCTTTCCAGCATTCATTATGGCTTATCCTGAGCAGGGTCATGGTGGAGGGCTGGAGACAGGACAGGGCAAATAGCTGAGGTAAACCCTGTACAGGATGCCAGTCCATCACAGGGAACAAAAATGTACAAAGAACAGGCAATTTAAAAGACAGCAATTAGCCTAACTGGCTGTCTGTAGGCTGGACGAGGACCCAGTGTAAAATCATGTGGCAAACGATCAGTTCACGCACACAGAGTGAAGGTGAGTGCCTCGAACCCGCAACCCTGGATGTGTGAGGCTACACACTGAACCAAGAATAAAATACAACTGTAATAAATGCTACATAAGGGGCTGCGCTAAGCATCAGCACCACAGGAATAATAAAAGAGCACTTAAAAAAAAATGTCCATATAGAGGTTCAATAGCTTGTACAGACTCCCGGGGCTGTTTCTGGCATCTGACCAGGTACAGAGAACAGCGACTTCTGTCTGCGGTTCAGGGAAAGATTAATGGCCGAACCACTCCAGCCTCCCCCCTCCCCGAACCCGAATCAGGAGGGCCGCTTTGATGAATCGCCGGGGGCTCCAAAGGTGGCGGGCTTCAGCCTGTGATCAGTTAGGCCCAAAATCAAAGAGCCTGCTTGCCCTCACAGGGCTGGACGCTACGGTCCGGGGGCATCTCCGTAACGACCTGGCACTTACCGACAAGACAGTCATGAGCAGAGGTTCATCACGTAACCCAAATATCAAGCAGGATTGTAAAGGGGAGAGAATGCAGTGGAAAACCACAGGCCCCAAAAAAGACAGATCTTACCGCGCCCATCCCACGTCCTCCCCGGATGGCGTTTCACCAAAAGGACAGCACCTACCTGGGATTTGCCACACATCCCTGGCTGCACCGAGTCGCCTTCCTCATGAAAGGGGGTGTGGCTTTGCGCCAGTGGCGCCAGTGTCAAGCACAAGAGGACAGATGCAATTTCAAAACCTGTTACCCCGGCAACCCGGCACTAGCAACACAACAAACACCAGTTTATTCAATTAAGCAGCCGAAAACACTGGCAGACTTCTGCATCAGACTTCCCTACCCTCAGAATGGTACACCCAAATTTTCAGCACCATTAATGATCATGATGCATTATGAGGACCCGTCGGTGAGTCAGAATTACAGCTCGAGTGAAAGCGGCCAAGCCGCATCGCTGCTTGACTCCCTTGGCCACGGAAGGCTACTAGACCCGCCTGTGCCAGAATCCTCCGGAGAAGGAACGTCTGCAGGCAAAATACTCAGCTCATCCCAAACCTCTTTCTTTGCAGAAATTTGCGGCATCAGCTAACGCGCTCCATCTCTCTCTGCGTTTTCTCTGAAGATCTGTTCCAACACGGCCCATTAATGCGACACAACCTCCAGCGTAGCCGCACACACAGAGCTGTGTGAAGCACCCCGAAAACATACCTCACGTGACGTCTTACTCAATATAATAATGTCGTTCAATGCACTCGCTACCATCTCAGATCTACAGTGGATGGGATTAAGAATCGGCCCTGGACGTTTGCCCAAGATAGGCTCATCACATTTACATGCTCACGATTGGCCCCAACATTTAAGCCCGCGATTAATTTTGCCAGCCCACAAACCCATCAGAAAAATGCTGGTATACCAGATGGCCAGTCCACGATCTACCACAAAGAATGGAGGAGCGAACTGACAGACTGACGGATGGATGGATGGATGGTCTTACATTGGAGCAGAAGACATGTTAAAGAATAACTATGCTTTTCAGCAGTGGCATGGGAGGGATGGGCAACACAGAGACACTCCAGATGCTCAGGAACTCTCTGGTTTAACCCAGATCAGCTGCTCAATAACAGGCTCCCTACACAGTGGTTGGAAATGGTCAGTCTGTATTACACTGCCTTCCTTCTTATTGAAACCGAAAGCGGAAAATTAAATAAGCCTGAGACACTGAAGAATAAGCTGTCCACTGGCCTCACACCTCCACGGCTGAGGGTTTGAATCCCAGCTCTGTCCCAGTGTTTGGAGTATGCTTGGGCAATTTGGATAACAGAATTCCTTCCTCCAGGTACAGTCAACCCTTCCACGTGGCGGGGGTTAGGGGCGCAGGCAGCGCAATCTGGAAAAACTGCATAAAAACTCTTGGGCCCCTTGGCGAGCATGAGAGCGGAAAAGAAATGATAAAAGAGTGATAGATCACTGCAAGAAATCAGGTAACAGGCTATTGTAAACACGTTTGGCATCTTCCAAACCAGGACTCCCAATAAAATTCCCATTTAATTTCTTACGCCAACCCTGCGATATATCGATAGTTGGTTTTCTACTGCTCTCCAAGAAAAACATTTCCTCTTGTGTATGTATGCCATGACTGGCATCCTATCCAATGTGTTCCTAGCCTTGTGCTCTGTGATGACTGGGAGAGACTGCAAACTTCTTTTAAATTTACTAGATGCATGCTATGGAAGATGGATATTAAAGTTGTATGTATAATGTAAGAGAATCCCAGGCCGGGATTACATTAAATAAAGCTTGCTCTATTAGCATGTCCCCCGATTAATCCCTACCAGGCTTTTTACATCATTTCTGTAAAAAATATTGTAGTGCACAGTCCCTGAACTGTACACAGCAGAATGGTGAAATTACAGCGCAGCCACCGGGCTTCGCAAAAATCAGTAATTACGTCTCAGCGGATACAATCCACAGCAGATGTGCGTGGCCGTGGCCCTGGCGGGGTCCGCAAGCGCCACAATCCTCATTCCCACCAAAGCGTTTCATGATCTCACATAACAACGGGCCTTTCTAATGATCTGACTTTGACGGCCCTACCATCACGCGGTGGCCGGAAACACAAACATGAGAAGTTAGCAAGTCGAAAGGGGGTCAAGGAGATGGTGAAAACACGGGCGCGCATAATCACAGTTTTTAAAAAGCCAAGAAGCCGGACCTTCTGCGAAGAACAACAATTGGTGTCAGTCATCAATGAAGAGCAATGCCGTCAGCCACAAGCCAGCATTACCGAGATAAGTGGCTGAGCGAGCAGGTAGTGGGACGCTCCCATAATGCACTGGGGCTTTTTGCGCATACCACGCCTCCGCTCCGTTGCACCAGCACTCAAACATCAACCCATTAGGGATGAAGGTAATGACATGTGGAGGAACGGAGAGAGAGTGAAAGAGAGAGACAGAGCGAAGTACCTAAACAGTGATGTCTTTTTAAAATCCTATTCAGTATGTTACATACAGTATCTAGACTAGAGTCTCTTAAATCCCATTTATGAGTCTCTTGGCAGTGCTGGGGAAACGGTTAACCACAACACAAGGTGCCTAGTTAATATGCGGGTAATATTATCTTAAAGTGACAGGTTTGCCAGCGCAATACTATGTATCGTCAGAAACATTGGTCTGAACACAGCTAGAAGGCTCCGAGTTCATCCCTCCAGCTACCTCTCTCTCTCTCTTCTTTTTCTTCCTCGTTGCGCGATCACCTACAGGTTTCTGTCCAATTCCGTCGCATCACTAAAGCGCCCCTCTTTTCATACACGTCCCTACCCTTTCCAAGGTCCACACCGCATAATCACCACAGGCCCACGGACACACTAACACCCCCACTGCAGAAACGTCACACATCAAAAAGACTTCTTTTTTTTATTCCCCCCTCCCGTCATCTTTTCAGTCGCTGTTTGTTCCCAGAGCGCTGTCATCTTGTGCATTGTTTCTAGGGGGTTGGGGAGTAAGTCACCACGGGAAAAAAAGAAATAATGAAATATCACAGCCTTTTAAAGGTTCCCTTCTCCATTTTCCTTTTGTCCCTTAGCCGTCATGGACCCCTTGCCTGTCTTAACGCAGGGATTTAATAATGGCTGGCATGAATCATCCCACACCCGTGGGGTAGATAAAACGTTGGCATCGATTTGGCCCACATGCGAGACGATTTCTAGCTCCCTGATGGCAGCTGTAAATCGAAGTGCTTGTATATGCCGCTTCTGCGCATCAACGGGGGAAAAGGTCTTGCGAGACCTAAGTGCCAGTCTCACCCAACCGACCTACTTGCCCCTTCTGAGTGAGGATGGACAGGTGGTGGTAAAGGATGAGCTACACCCATGTTTTTTAAACTGATCTTCGGCAGCAGAAATGAGGACCATCTGGGGGTCCCTGAGAACTGGGTTTGGGAAACACTAGTCTAGAGGAGTTTCTCAACCCAGTCCTAGGGGACCTCAAGCCAGTCCATGTTTTTGCTCACTCACCGCTCCCAACATAATTGAACCAAACAATTATGCAATCCAGATCCCTGAATACCTATTACAGGCTGAGGGGGATAATTCAGGTCTAGGAAGTAAAAGTCCAGAAGATTTTGTTGCGACCTACCTGTTGAGTATTACAGCGTTACAGTCACAGAGTACTCAACTAGTTGACTGAAACAAAATTCTGGTCTGGATTTTTACTTTCTGAACCTGAACTATCCATCTCTGGGTACAGGGACTGGGGGGAAGTTAGGGTGATTGTTAGGGGCCCTGAGTGACCCTAAGAAACTTTGGAAGACAACTGGATTGATGCCCAACATAATGTGCATCAATGAAGCTCAAAATCTCTAGCGGCACCCCCTGGGTGTGATGTAACACTGCCACCCCGCCCTGCCACACACACACACACACACACACACATACACACACACACATTGTCATTCTAGCAGATGACATTTACTGGATCGAAGGGTAACTTACACACTAAGCTCTGTATTTCCCTCTTTAGTGCAAGAAGAAGTGAGTGTGCAGGTAGCCATGGAGAAGGGAGAGCTCTTCATCAGCCGCGCACACTACTTCTCATGCACCAACCGTGTTAGGCACAAACGTAGCTTAACACGGGGAGCTGGGGTACCCTCGTCCATTAATAATGGGGAAAAAGGCAGAAGGGGCGAGGTGCGCGTGTTTGCACGGGGCCCCGCGGAGTTTTGACGGGATTATGAGGACCACAGCGTCAACTGGGAAACTGCCTGGAGAGGAGTCAGGTGCACACAGACCCGGGAGGTGCGGTAAGCAGCAGGTACAGTGGCGCACGCCTCCACTTCAGACAAACGGTCTGAGCCCCTGGAGAGTCTGCCGGACAAAGTTCTTAACCTGAAGCGTTCTGGCTGGGGGGAGGGGGAGGTGTGAATTGTATTTTTGTAAAATTGTACACTTTCAGTGCAACTTTGGATAAAATTGTCTGCCTACCAACTGAAATAAATGATTCCCCAAAAACAGAGTCACTAGCACTCATTTTACCCACAATGCACTGCATCACTTAGTCGCTATTCGTCCAAAGTGTTGTGGGATTGATTCCTACCCCCTGGCTCTGTGTGTGGAGTTTGCATACACACAGCACTGAATGTGCAGCATAGAAGATAAATCAATGGATAGCTGTTACTAATATATTCAAATAAATGTTTTAATGAGACAAGTCACATTAAGTGCTTGTTTTTTAGTGACAACAACAGGGGCCCTAAGGTAACACAGGACACTTAACCCAGTGCATAGTGTACTCTGCTGGAACGCTACGTATTTCTGACTGGGTCTCCCCTGGCAACCTCCAAAACAATAGATGTTCACAGTGGGAGGGGCCTAAAACTCTCCCCCGCCAACGCTGATTGGATATTAGTCTCCGGCTGACAAATGAATATTTATAGAAATGGATGCGTAGGAATCAGATATGCAAATTCAATGAGCACTTCAAAATCAAGCCTGCAGACAGAGAACAATTTTTTTTAGAGAGGGATTGGGGAAAAATTACTTTCTTTATCTGACTTCATAATGCTATTTCACAGGATCCTGCCCTGGGGAATGATATTGACTAAAACTGAAGGAGTTTTTCAAATCTAAAAAGCAGTATTTAAAAAAGTTTTTAAAACAGAAATAGCACCCAAAGTGACTTCCATCTGCAGAGGTCCACAGATGCATCCACAGGAAAACCTTTGGCACTCTGAATGGAAATGATCTCCCCAAAATATGCATAGGGCATCGATGGCCGGCTGAGGTTTTGACGTCTACAAACATTGCTTTTCATGTCACATTCATCCACATCTGCTATGAGCTTTTGAAGTTTTCAGCAGGCTTCTGCATATCAATGTGTGTAACTATTACAGCGTCACACAAATCCAATTCTACATGTGTTCCAATATTTTCCAATATTATAAATGTAATACCTATTATACTTATTCAAAGGCAAAACTTTAACCCATGATATCTTGGTGCTATGTCCCTACAATATTGCGCTCATGGGAGTTTTACAAAAATGTTCTCACATCTGATTTGTTGGTCTTGCCTCCTCCACCTGCTTGGACCCACATCCTCTACAATCTGATTGGTTATCTCTCTGAACCAATCATTTTTCGTTCTGTCCGCAGAACATTCCTGTGTAAGTAAAACTCCACTTAGCTCATTTTGCTATAAAGATTGAAATTTGCATATAATTGAGTGTATGTTAGCATAAATATGAGATGTGTAGGGAATAAACTGCATAAACTGAAGGGAATTTCTTTTTTATAGGGGAAGGCTTAGTTGTGATAACAAGTAGTAGAGGGTATAGATGATAGAAGGTAGATGCAATCCGCATTTCTGTCCCCAGATGTTTTAAGGATCTCCCCTTTAAGCAGGATGCCTTTTGAGAGAGGTAACACACGTGCAACAGCTTCTCCGCAGTCTGCCACTGGGCCACAGCCCAGATTGTGCACCTCACCATGTGGCGAGGGAGTCCAGCGTTGCAGGGGCTGAGACACACTTGCCAGTGCAAACCAGACTGACACCTGCCTGCTAGCGGATGTTACATCCTTGCCATGGTGCCACGAAAGCAGTGGCTATTAACTCAGGCAGGGCAATCTGGGCCAGACAGGGCAATCTAGGCCAGCCCTGCTGAGCTCTCAATCCTCACTAAACAGCTAATTTGGCCGTTAGCAGTTAGCCCGTCTTATCTTAACTCTCCTTGGTGTGCTCTGACAGAATGCTCTGGAAACACCAGTGTCCAAAAAGAGGTTTCAGGGCTGTACTGTGCAGTACACAGTAGGGCAGGACTATTCACATCACGGTCCTCAAGGGCGGTGCACTGCTGATTTTCCAGCTTTCCGTTACCTGTGAGCCAGGTGTGAAGCCTCTGTAGCCAATCAGAATCAGTCATTTTTAAAGCAAATACCTGGGATAACTGAAAACAAGGCCTGGATTTACCATCCAGGTCCAGATTTGAAGAGCCCTGCGGTAGGGACTCTGTGGTATCTGTGGCTGTACACTGGTATTTTAGGAGCAAAAATGTGGACTGTCTGTGGGTCCCCGAGGATCGGGTTGGGAAACACTGGTATAGGAAATGCAGGCAAAGGGACCTCTCAGAGATCAACGTCTGGCACATAAACTTAACACCACAGAGAACCAATCTCACGACAACCCAGCTCTAAAGACCAGTACGTTCCATAGCCCATGGAGGCACGACACAAAACAGTGGTGTCGGCTTTTCAAGAGTCCAAAAATGTTGATTAGGGGAATCTGTCACTCTTTGGGTAAAAAGTAGATTCTCCCAGCCCAGGTCTCTACCTCAGAAGGCAGCCTAAAAGAACCAGCTTCAAATGCAAGTGACGAGCACAAACGGACAGATAGAGGCGTGGACACAGAGACACACTAACACATAAACAAAAACACAGAGTTCTGCCACTTACAGCACTGACCTTAAAGCTCCAGTAGTTTGGCTGGGGAGAGAGTGAGAGAGAGGGGGAGGAGGAGAGAGAGAGACCGTTAGATTTTCACATCTACGTCTGACAATGGCCTTCAATTAAATCAGAGAGACAGGGATGGAGACAGATGAAAAGAAAATGGTAGAACTGGGGGGGGGGGGGGCCGGGAAAAAATCAAAGGCGTAAACGGGGTTTATTTCCCTTTAAGTTGGTGCACCAAACCCCCCAAAAATAACCGGG
>JAODKC010000048.1:13065059-13080177 GCA_026777985.1 Mormyrops attenuatus | reverse complement strand
CCCCCCTTCGAAGAATTCAAAACAGCCGGCTGTGAAAAATGGCTTGTTATTTCACAGCGATGCAACACGTCAAAACTGACAGTCACCCACAAACCTTGCGTAAAAGAAGTGGCCCCTCCCACAAACCCCACTAAAACAGAGACTCCGCCCACAAATCACGCTAAAATGAGTAGGCCACCACTGGCCCCAAAGCCTCGTTTGTCCCCTGACTAATGAAACGTCACCTTGAAGCTCGTTCTCAGGGAGCTGTGCTCCCAGCACGTTAAGGGGAGGGTAGTTATTCACCGTAATGCTACCGAATATAAATGCTTCTTGTGTGTCCACCATTGCCGGGGAGAAATGGAGACAAAGCCCTTTCGTTCTGCTGGATATTTACTAAACCCACTTTTTTACATGCACAACGGTGGATTTTTATGGAGATTTGAGGTACCGAACCGTATTTCTTAACGCCTCTGGTGCCCCCTGCCACCGGGGTAGGGATAATACAGAATGACACGGAGATGCCAAAAGCACAAATGGCTCTGAATGGTAATTAGGCTGGTCCAGTTCTGGGGGGGGGCACGCGCAGCCTGAACCCCGCAGTTTTCGCGGCGGCTGGGCGTCCACAGGAGCCCGAATGCACCGCTAAACCGCCACTCTAGATCCTTCCAGCCCGTGGTTTTCAAATACTCCCCACTGGCCTCCCTCCGTTTCCCGGGGCAACTGGGCTGACAAATGTGCCATCAGCCGGCTGTTACCTGGCTCAATAGATATGCGGCAAATCAATCTTTCCAGCCCCCCCCAACCCAACATCCACCCTTCCCCGCCGTCACAGTTGGCGCCCCCTGGGGCCTGTGGCCAAAGAATTATTACCTCTTAATCACGCCAAACAGCTCTGGCTACCACAGCACCAGATCACGCCCCTGGTAACGGCTAGACAGTACCGAGAGCCAACAGCGCCCGAGAGCCGCCTGTACAGTCAGTGCAAGGAACAGAATGTAGCGGCCCGGCACATCCACGGAAAGATCTGGAAGTCCTCAGAAGACATAACAGCCTTCCAGACCATCTGAAGCCACCTGGTGGAGAACGACGAGCCGCAACTACTTCCCGAGCTTTGACTTTCCCGCTCGCTGCCACCTGTTTCCAAACTGACTCGTACCGCGGTGGGCGGGGAGGGAGCAGGTGAGATGCTACACTGTCACAGCTCCCCCTGCTGAGCCACTGACAGCTCAGTCCCCCCCTGCCAGTACCGAACTGCTGTGCTGTCGTGTCAGAGCGCCCCCTGCCGTGAGCTGGAAAACAAGCGCATACTCCCTCCTACCGACTAAATATCAACCTCACATGCTTCACACCTGACAGAAAACGGCACCAGGACATTAAGCAAACACATGTACACATTATAATTCAGGAATGAATAGCTATGAAAAGATTATGTGAAGATTCAGTCACTTATGTCCACTTCTATGTAAACTATCTGTCATTTAGTAAAGAACTCATCCTACTTAATTTGCAGTTGATAACTACTTATCTATTGTTGCTTTCCCTATGCAAAACTGCAGAAACACAAACAACAGCGATGCATGTAAGACATATAAGCATGGATTTCACCTTATAGATTTGAATACAAGCAACTTCTAGAACATGGAACGCCAAAAGGGTCATCAACGCCTCAACTTACGCACCTTATTCATGCGGTTTTCTTTACGGCTGTCGTTCTTGACACGCTAAAAGCGCCCTGATGCCACGTAATTTCCACATACTTAAGATGAAAAATCCGTGTGTTTGACGCGTTTTTGCATGTGCGCTTAAGACGACGTGTCAGCTGAGGTGTTCCATACTGGAGAGCAGAATACCCAGTTGTACCTGTACTGGCTCAAATACTGACATATACGAATTTTTACATTTAAAATTGTTCAGAATTTGTTTACAATTTTCAAAAAGGGGAGGGGGGGCGCAATACGGAGGCAAGCCAACTGCCTCGGCAATGAGCAACTATGCTCCAGCGAAATAAAACCAGGGGTGTGGTCACACTTTAATTTGGGTACTGGTGTCACAGAGAAGCTGCTGTTCTGAGATGATAGCAAACAGTTTCGCTGGGGAGGGGAATGAAGATGTGAGTCACGGCAAGCAGGTGGAAAAAGAAAGAATTCAATTCAGGGGAGCTGAAATCTGATTGGCCCCCAGGAGTGGCCCCTCCCATCACTCACAGATACTCAAAACATATCATTGGCTAATGGTAAGGCTGGTCCCTCTAATGCCTCCCACATTAAAATCCTAGAATCGCCCCCTGCTTCCATTCCTTTCAGCATGAATCTGCGGCAGAGCCGGGGAGGTGAAATATGCCGCCATGTTGAGGTGAGTCTGTAAGCGCTGATAGATATGGCAGACAGCAGACGGCTCAGAACTGATAGCAACATCCGTCAAGTGAGACGTGCCGTTAGTTTCTGGTAGGGTTATCCTGTCTGGTAGGAGAATCACATCGGGGCACCTTTAAATAGCACGCACGAGTGGCCATAGCGCAAATCTCTGGGCAGCACACAGGACTGGGAGCTACATTGACATTTTATTCATTTTAGCAGACGGTTTTAGCCAAAGCTAAACATTTTTTTTTTGAAAAAGCAGGGTCAAACAGGACCCGGAGCAACTAAGGATTAAGGGTCTTGTCGAGAGGCCCAACGGCAAAATCACTATGCCAACCCTGAGATGCGATCACAGACACAGTATCCTAACCCGCTGTGCCACACACCGCGCCCAGAACTAGCATCACGACACGGCATAGAGAACGGGGGAAGTGAGAGTTTCCCACCGTGGCTGAAAGCGACTGCTTCACTCAGGGCACAGTGAGACGTGCTGAGAATTAGCAAGTGCATTTTACAAAGAGGGCCTGAAGAACAAATCACAGCATGAAGAGCTTTTTTACAGCACTGCCATTGGGAGGGGGGGTCTGGGGAATGTTTAGACAGAATGAACTTACCATTAAAAATACATACAAAAAAAATTAGGTGACAATCGCTTTAAAAACCCAATCGATCTGCTTGCCATGATGTTCCATTGCATATTCATAGGCAGACAATGGGCATAATGTAACCATCCAGGGCGCGAGTGTCAAGGATGGGGGGGGGATGAATATTACGGCAATTAGCGAAGTCGTTTATACAGTGGCCAGGGGGCAGGTTGTAGGTTTAGTGATGTCTGGGGCCCAGCCCTGTAAGAACTGGAAGGTGAGTGGATTTTCCTCTTCACAGACTGGACGGCGCCCTTCACAACTGGGTCATTTGTGAAAGGTAACAGGATTAGCAAAGTGGTTCCCGCCAAAACGTAGGTGAACATAGGTGAAAGACAGCATTACGATTTGACAAGTTTTCAGAAGATAAGGTGAAGAATAGCTGACGGAAATGATCTAGCACAGTAATGTTTCCCAATCTGGTCCTTGGGGACCCACAGACAGTCCACATTTTTGCTCCCTCCCAGCTCCTAGTATATGGACTATCTGACAGGGAGCTCAGAGGGAGCAAAAACACGGACCGGCTGTGGGTCCCCAAGGACCAGATTGGGAAACACTCTAGTACAGGGTCACTTTGAGTCTGCATCTTCTTCCAGGAAGCACAGGGCACGAGGTTAGATGGGATAACGGTGCAGTCTGCACACACTACCACACAGTACTACAGATTAAGGGCAATTTAGAGACACGGGTTCGCTTAATCACCGCGGGAGGAAGCAGGAGTACGCGGTGGAGGCCCACGGCAACATGCGGAGAATATGCAAAGTACACACACACAGATCTGATACTGGCAACCAAACCCACAACCCTGGAGGTACGAGGGCACAGTGATAATCATCTAATTATCTGCTCCCCCTGGCTTCAAACCAGTTACACCCAATTACATAAAGTAATAATAACCTGTACAGCAACTTAAGGAACATTTTGCTATGGTGAAAACTGTACAGTCTGCACAAAGCCAGGGTGAGCGGAGGCTTCCCTTTGTCACTCTTGTCCATAGGTAGACAAATTGAGACTCTCTGCCAGACTGACCAACACCATTGCTTGTTTACTAGCACCGAGGTGATAAAAATAGTTTAAAACTTTAAGTATTCAGGTATCCATATTGAATTATGTATCTCATCAATATGCTTTTTCAACAGTGGTTGAAAAGTTCAGGTTCAGAAAGTACAAATCCAGACCAAGATTTTGCTCCAACAAACCAGTCACACATAAACAGTCTTAGTCACAGAGCAGTGAACTGGTTGGTTGAAAAAAAACCTTGGTCTGGATTTGTACTTTCTGGACCTGAACTTTCCACCTCTGTTTTTCAGCATATTCTGCTTGTATACTATACACATTTGTTTGCACTGTGCCTCATTTTACACTACATTTCTTTGTGTACACTTTACATACCTTGCTGCTGTATGCAGAAGAATGTCACCCAGAGAACAGTAGCTATCTTATCAGATTTTATACGAGGTATCAAACGGCTATCCTCAAAGCAATTTCACTTTTTTGTTACGTTATAAAGGAAACTCACTCTAGCTCAGAACTCATGTGTCCTAGATTGGCTGATGAAAGGAATTCAATTATGATCTAAAGTGAGATTCTTTTATTTCGTTTAAACTAAACTTTTTTTTCCTAAGCTGCAGCTTTTTTTTTTAAACTCAAAGTGAAATCTGTTGATGTCGTTAACTTTTTGCAATTAGCAAATAGTGAATCTTAATCATGATGCAGATCCCGCTGCTTCTAAAACATCGAAAATACATTCAATTCAAATATTTGATTTAAAAAGTGGAAATTGCTTTTTCTGGTGGGAGTGTAGTGACTAAGAGGAAAAGGATGGATGCAGGGCAAATACACCAAGAGACACATTACGCACCTTAACTGCATGTTTTGGAATGGGGGAGAAAACCGACCCAAAAACAAGGGTTCCCACAACGTCAAAATAACCGGTTTTTAATCACATTGTGGGGGCATCTGGTCCTCACAATGTAATGTATATCTGACCCCCCCACACACACGTACACACACAACAAGGTGGGGAAATCAAATTCATAACCGTGCTGGAGGTCTGTGGTGGTCGGAGCATCACGAGAAGCGGTTGGACACCCAGGCGCATTTATGTGTTTCATACAATGCAATCGGTCACAGGCTCCACCGAGCCTCAAATTGCACAGCGAAGCGACCGCGGATGCGACCTGGGGGATCAGCAGAGAGACAGAATAGAGCCCCACGCTGAAGCGCTGCGTCTCGGACGGCCGATCGCTCCGGCGCGCCGTGTCTAAGCGTCTGAAATAACCGCCTCCATCCTCCCAGCTGACTTTCCTCCAAATTAATTGCAGAAATTAAAATCCTTGACATCCTGTCAGCTTTGCAGCTTAGTTAATATAATCTGTCATCTCCCACCCGAAGCAGAAATGATTTCATTAATGATTTAAACCTAAAAATATGAGTATTTAGGTGATGTTTTGTGATTGGTTCTAGCGACTCTCAGACCCACCAACCTCCCCATAGTCAAACACGCATACCCACGCATTCCTTATTTTCCCACCCCCGGCTGTACAAAAAAGCCATCAAGGTGTTTCACCGTCACTGTTGTACGCCTTTTTCATACCCATCATTTAAAGACCTTATTCAGATACAAGCACGAAAATCTACATATTTTTAACTCTCTTTATTGGCATAACTAGGCTACTGAATTTTTTTGTTTTTTTTTGTTAAATCAACACCTGCCGGATGACGAATGCGCTTTGAGTTCCCATCATGGCGCTGTTCTGTATGCATCCTATCATCTTAGGTCATTATTTACAGATACAAGGACAAATTTAATTGCCGTGCCTAAGACTTCAGACCAGATATCTTTGTTAAATCACTTCACACAAATAGAAAACATTTGGATGGAGTCTAATTTCTAATTTGCTATTTAGATAAAACTGGAGCTTTTATTTCAGATCTACAAAGAATGTTTTCCAGCTTTGCAGTGACATTGTACGTTGCAGTGTTTTCCAGCTTTGCAGTGACATTGTACGTTGCAGTGTTTTCCAGCTTTGCAGTGACATTGTACCCGGAGCTGAAGGACACTGGCATTATAGGCAATTAGGATGTTTAAATTCACACATTAAAAACAGCATGTCTGAAATATTCCTCTGTGACTGAAAGAATAAAACATGTTTGGAAGGAGGGGGGGAGGGATTACAGACCTCCTGGGTGCAAGAACATCTCCATAACCACCTACCCAGTGCAGGGTAGGACTGGGCCTGGAAACCACCCTACAAAACACAAGGTACAAGGCAGGGGACAGTCTGCATGAAATGCCAGTCTATTGTAAGGCGCATGTTTAAAGCAGACAGTGATTTACATTTCATTTACTTAGAGGATGCTTTTATACAGGGTCAGAGGGCCTTGAACCAACAGCCTTCCTATCCTGTTGAGCCGCACAGTGCCCCTAGCTGCATGTTTTGGGAATATAGGACAAACCAATACAGATGGAGCAGGGGTGGGATTTAAACTTGCAGGTGCTGAGGCTGCCATGTTTAAACCAAAAGGTCAGTGACATCTAAACCAAATGGGATGGAAGAACTATCCGCAGCGTGGTGGGGATACAACAGCTGCCAGAAGGCAATATCAATCAAAAGGAAAGAATTACATACAAAACAGTCAAGGCCCGGTGTATGATCTAAGAGCTGCCAAGCACTAACACACACCAGGGAGCAAAATATTTTTTTTAAAAAGTTGGTTTATATTGTTGAAAATGAAATGCGCTGTTTAGTGTAAATGTAAACCTGATGAACAACATTAAAAGCTGGATTTCACAGGAATGAACTAAACGGTATTTAATATCAAGGGTGTCACCGATTCTGCTCTACAGACCCGAAGGTCTTCTGCTGAAAGAACGGCAAACATTAGGCCATTACAGCCTCCAGGAGAAACGAGAGAAGTTTAATTTTATAATAAAAGCTGTTATTGCTGGTGTTAAATCTAAGCATTAAGTAGCAGTTTCCAAGACCTTGGAAGACATTTTCCATCCTCTCTCACTCTCTCTCTCTCCCCCCCTCATCATCTGCTTCCTCACAAATCTCCCTGGGCTCGGCAACCAGGTAATCCCTGAGCTGATTTCCATATCTGCTGGTAAGGTGAATCGCTGAGGAATATTTGTGTCCGGCAGTGTTGACTGCTTCTCATGCACCAGAGACAGCAGGAGTCAGGAGAACAGCAATGCAGAACGTTGGGGGAGGGTGGGCAAACAGACAGGCTTGGAGGTAAACTCTAGACGGAAGGGAAAGGATGAACGGAGATGCCGGCTGTCGTCCTCGGATTTTGGGGTTACCTGTGCTTGTTCCCGGGTTCTCACACAGGAATTTACTCTACTGAAAAATACAGAGTCCCATGGAAGCCCTTGACCCCCCCCCCCCAAAATGCCCCAAGGCTGCTGGAAAAATGTGGATAAGTGGCTGGACCCTGTGCTTAGACCCCTGTAATAAAAACCTGTTATTCTGACGTTGTCTGGACCATTTTTCAGGTCCCCACATATCTGTGAACGCAATCAAAAAACTAAAAATACCAAGAGTCTAGTATTTTGTGTGGTTACTTATGGATAAGGTTAGGGCTGGGTGGGGGTTAAGGTCGTCATGTTGGGATTAGAGTTTTTCCCATAGAAATCATTGGAAAGTCCCCACAAAGATATAATTACAAGCCTGTGTGTGTGTGTATCAAAGGACAAAGGAGAGCACATTGGGATATGTTAAAAGGAGCATTTCAATGTAATTGCACTCATACTTGTGCAAAACGCAAATAAAGCATCATTTCAGTTTTCATTTCATTCTGCATTTCATTTGATTTCATTTGAAGCGCATCTTTCGCTGACAGTTCATCCCCTAATCTGGACTGAGATCAGGAGCTGGGAATCTTCAGGAATTAAGCCCAGCTTCTCCAGCCCCATCAGCAGGTGGCAGAGCAGGACACCAAATACACAGCAACGCGGCACATGACGTCATCGCGATCGATGACTCCTCCGGTTTGGCCCCTCTCAGATGCATCGGGGGGCTGCAGATGCCTGTAAGAATAATCCGCAATATCGCACCACCGGCGTCGCAGTGCCGCATGCAAGCAAGGACGCAGGGACGGCGCATGTCTGTCCACAGGATTGCAGCCTCGCTCCAGCACAGGGGATGGGTCCGGCTGGTGCCTAGTCGCTGTTTAGCTAGCAACACGAAGACTTCATCTAGGCAGCTGAGAAGAGAGGAAGAGTAGCCCACACGTCACGGCCAAAGCTGGCCGTCAATTCTCGGTGCAGAGTGTTTCCATAGTGATCAACGGCACGGCGGACCCCCGGCATCTGCTATCTCCATATGCACTTCCACGCGTGTCTTTTCGTGTGTGTGGCGTTTGTGTGCTTGATCTCCCAGTGAACCATGCATACATTTGACAAGCCAGTTTACAATCTGGTGGGGGATCACCTCACCCCAGCTTGATCTTCAGATCTCTGGATCTGGCCTGCCCTTGAACCCCTGGTGAGCGTAACCAACATGCACGACCCACAAAGAAACCCAAGGTCTGATCCACATCTATAGCAGCGTAAGATCAACCCAACCTGACAAAGGCAAAATGACACCCGTACGATGAGGAAATCTCAGTTTGGATATACATCTTTTTTTCTCCTTTCTCCTCCCACATGCTCTCGACACTCCTTTCCTTTCTGAGATTTTTTTTCTGCATTCGTCACCCTCTCGTCTTTCCGTTGAGCCCGGTGCCGTTCTCTCTCCCGCGCATCTCCGGGTCCGGACTCGCGCCGTGAGGCGGGTTTGCGGCCAACGGAGAGGCGGGGCGTGGGTAGCTGGATGACTCACGGATGGGCCCGTAGGCCTGTGGAGAAGACAGCCGCCAGCTTGGCAGATGTACCCGGCGATGCTTTTGACATTTCACGCGATTCTCCACTAATGTGCTTCGTAAGTAAATAAAAGAGGGGCTTGATTATCTCAGGGCATACACACGCAGAGTATGCAATTTAGAGACGGCCATTATTGCAAATGCTTTGAATGATGCGAAGATTCCAGAATTCCCAGAATTCCTCCTCACATAGAGCATGGTGTGATTCAAACCCTCAATGCTCAAACAGGAGGCAAACGAACGCAGGGCATTAGTGACACAAAGAAAAGGGCATCACGTTTGTATGCCAGGCTGCCACTGATGTACACGGAGGGCTCCGGAACTGGAGAAAATAGAACGGGGAAAAAAAAATCAATCAAGCAAGATTTGATTTCAGGATACCCGTCATGTTCTATCAAAGAATCCCGAACAAGTTTTTGAAACATACACATCCTCCCACAAAAGGCATTGCAGAGGGAGACACAGCCCACCTCAGAGACTGCAGGGGTCCCCTGGAGGAAGATAAAAGTTTGACGGTCTGTCCTTTAAAGCGACAGTGTTTTCCAGCTAGGAATCAGCCTGCTGTAACATTTATCACTCTGGGTCCCAGAGAACGTGACATTTCATGAAGTTCCTCAAAGCATTTTGATGATTCTCCTTCTGCCAGGACCTTCATCCGCATGGGACGGTGCCCTTCATGAATTTTAGGATCCCTATAAACTTTACTAAATTACATCACATACACAAAGGGAGGCAGGGGAGGTAGCGGGTGGAATTTTTTGGCATGAGGCTTTAGCGGGCGATAAGCTCTCGAAAACAGGCAAGACACAGGACTCTGCCCCAAACAAAAGCATTTGTTTGAACTGCCGCCATCAGGCAGAGGATACAGTGCAGTTAAAGCTCACACTACAAGACTTAAAACAGATTTTACCCCAATGCAGTACTCAGGCTTATCCTGGTACTAAAGGACTCGCACACGTAACCCCCACGCACCATGCCACAGGTGTACTTTGTAATTTTACACTTATATTATCTTGTACATACTGTTCATATATTACATGTCTTGTGGTTTTGATTGCACCTCTCATAAAGTTGCTAACTCAATGTCATTGTGCTTTCATGTACAATGACAATAAAAACAAACTGATCTTGAGTCTTGAACATATAGCCATAAACAGAGTGAACCCTAAGGCCCAATGATGTCAGGGCTAACAGCAGTATGGAGGGTTGTAGATGGTTGAACGAGTAAACTTCTGTGTCCTGGGTGAGAGGCGCCCTCTGGTCCCTGCTCCTGTGTCCTTTCCCCTTTGGCCAGCAGGCACTGCTGGTCATCTTACGTTTCCTCTTCTCTGTCCTTCACCCCTGTGTTTTTTCACTGTTTCCTAGGCTGCCGCATAGCTTAGGGGGTTGAGTGCGTGGTTCAGACCCCATAAAGTCTACAGTCATGGGTTCAAGGCTGGTTGAAGCCTGTCTCACCTGTTATTTTGTTTTCTGTTTTCCTGTTCTAGGTTTGTCTCCCCTGTGCTTTGGTTGTACTTTGTTTTATTACAGTATTTCATTTTCTAGTGTAGCGTGTCCTTGTATCTCAGTTTTAGGTCTTATATGTTTCTTAGTTCTGTGCTTATTAGTATCAGTTATTTTACCTGTGCCTTGTCTGTTTTCCACTGCCTGTGTTAAGTGCCCATCTGTTGCTCATTGTCCTGCACCTTGTAATTGGCTGATTTGTCTTATGTTCTGTACCTGTCCATCCTCGTTAGTTCCAGTCTTCAGTGTATTTTAGTGCTTCCCTTTGTTTTGGTCTTTGGTCATTCATTGTATTTGGTGCCTACGATAATGTCACTCTGCTTGGTTTCCCTAGTCCTGCTCCCTAGTATAGTTATGTTTTTTATTTTGAATTTGATAATCTGTGTTTTTTTTCTGCTTTTGTTTTGACCCCTCGTGGTCCTGTTACTTTGAGCCGTTCCCCAGAGTTCTTTGTTTAATTCAATAAACCCTTGTTTGTCGCTGAGCCGCAAGTGGATCATCACCTCTTTTCCCTGCCTGCAGAGAGGCAGATCACTACAGCTGAGCTCGTTCGCCATTCGCGTTCAGCATCATTTCGCTATCAATCACGTCAATTGTCAGAAACGCGGTCGGTTCACCAACTCCCGCCACGACACCGTGTTTCAGTCAAGAGCTTCCTTTAAGGAGCTCAGACAAGCCCCCCCAGCACAAGTGTCACGACTTGACCTCACTGACTCACCGTCTTACAGCCTCACATGCTCTCCCCCACCCTGCGGCCTGCTCCCTCCCAAGCCACCGCGACCCCGCTCTTGCCCCTCCAGTCTCCTAAACACCGAGCGGCAGCCGGCCACTAAATCACCTGAACATAAAGCTGTCGTAACCAGTAGCGGGCCGACACAGATATTAGCATCGTAGCGTGTAAATCAGCAACAGCCGCGCAAATTGACGGTAACAGTGCCGCAGGATGATCGACTCCCCACATCTCTGCCCCAAGCATGTTCTCCTATAATATAATTCCTGGAATAACACAGCATAACACCCCCAGTCATTTGACTTCTGCCCAGGCAGTACTCCCATTCACTGGTTCACATTCAGACAACCGAGGTGGGGGGGGGGGATAAACCATCTGTTTGAGAATTCAAGCTTAGGACAGCGAAACCAAAACAAGCGGTGTGCAAATGCTCAGCGGAAACTGAGAGGTTTCACTGATAAATCCCGCTTCACAATACAGGCTGAGAAAATACATCACAGAAGAGACTCACGTTGCTCAACAAGAAAAACAGGGTGCTGACAATAGGAAGGTCATGAGTTTAAGTCCAGGGAGACACACATGAATTATAGCTTTACCCTTGACTATAGGGCACTTTGGCTAAAAGCGCCAAATAAATGAGTAGATTCAAGTAAAGAAAAACAAACCTCTTTCATTTGAGAGTGGACACGTCTTAGACAATAGACTCCATTCCCACACCAGGGGCCTGTTTCACAAAGTGGGATTTCTTGCTTAGCCAGATAAGTTGTTGGATTTAAGTTAAGGTAGTCTGGGCTAAATAGACTTTATCTTTGTTCACTTACATTTACCCCAGACTACCTTAAATCCAACAAGTTATCTGGCTAATCAAGAAACCTTGCTTCATCGAACAGGCCCCAGCTCTTCTGCTTACACTGGAATCAAATGACGAAACAAAGAAGCATGTGATGTGGGGCTGGGGAGGCAAACGAGAATAATTACCAAACAGAGAGGGTTGCATTACCCACATTTTCTTTCAGTCATCCCAAACAATTCTCTCTGTTGTATGAGAAGCGGGTTTCTCTGCCAGCAAGCTGCTCGGCACGTCCGTGAAAATGATTTTATTTATTCGAGACTCAGACTGTTCCCATCAGCAATTCGGCACATGGAATTTCACGTATTGGGGGGTGGGGAGGGGGGGGCGTTGGGGCTGCCTGGTGAAGCATCCCAATAGGACAGAGAAATGGCAGCGCATGACAGAGCGCCGTGTGACAGGGTACCCTGTGAGGCATAAAACTATACAGATTGCTGGGCCATCAGAGCAGCTCAGCCCAGGAATGTGTCCAAGGAGTATGGGCTTATTCCAGTGCTGTCGCCATGGGTTACTGCATCACACACACACTCATGCACACACACAGACCCGTACTGATATCATTGTGGGGACCGTCCATTCCTTCCTATGGGCAAAACCCTAATCACATTTTCACATTTAAATTTTTTTGATTCCAGTCACAGATTTTTTGTAAAATTCAAAGAGCTTCCCCTTGTGGGGACCAAAAAAGTGGTCCCCACAATGTCAAAATAGCAAGTAATGTTTCCCACATCATCAAAATAATAGGTTTTTATCACCATGCGGAGACATCTGGTCCCCATAATGTAATATATACAAAACCCAGCACACCACACACACACACACACAGTATATAAACTTGTTTAC
Source organism: Mormyrops attenuatus (assembly GCA_026777985.1). Lineage (NCBI taxonomy): Eukaryota > Metazoa > Chordata > Actinopteri > Osteoglossiformes > Mormyridae > Mormyrops > Mormyrops attenuatus. The sequence goes on along the minus strand of JAODKC010000048.1, from coordinate 13,067,400 downwards.
TTTTACAGGGCCTTCAAAATGCCCTAACACAGCAAAAAGGCGTCTAAAACCCCATGCATGTGCCATCTCTGCATACAGGAAAACGAATAGGCGAGTCTAATTCCACAGCAGCTGCTTAATTGTCAACGGCAATTAATTCCAACAGGAGAAAAAAAAAAAACAAAAGATTGACAGTGACTGTTACAAGTATTCAGGCTCTTCTAGCCACTAATAAAAATGCTCGCCCGCCTTAGTCAACTCAGTATTTCTGTTCAAGACAGCTCTGGGGCTGAAGGTAATCCCGTGCATCCCTCCGATAGTTACAGCTTTTAATTTGAAAAGTTTACAGCTTTTAATTTTTCCTGTGTCACTCAGCTCTCTGCCAACACAAAAAGAACAGAACTAGGATTTTAATACAGAATTATTGCTGAAATACTACTGCTAATTTTTCTATCCTCTACAAGTTTAACAGCAAAGGTTTGTTTTGATAGTGTGTTTTATTCATGCATTTCTCTGGACCATGGTAATGTGCTACATGGTCATTCAAATACTCTAATCCCTGAAAACAGATGAGTGAAGCTGGCTTGTGTGTAGTAGGTTCGGGAACAGTCGAGCTACGATTTTTTAATACTTTATGTTTTGGCTGGGTGATGCTGGAGGCCAAGAAACGTAATCAGAGCGGCTCGCGGTAAAGCGTGATAATCAGAGCGGTCAGAGGTGTCACGCTAAGTGCGCACGGAAAGTGGCTAATCGTATAAACATCCCGGCACGTCTGAGGTGCTCGCACGGTTAAATCGAGGTTAATAAATTGGTTGTGAAAATTCCAGGATCCAAGGCAGGAAGGTGGAGTCACACAGGACAGACTTAAGCATGAGAAATGTCTGAGTCGCCAAGCTCCTCACCGGAACGGCACTGAGAGTCGGGGGGTGGGGGGCGGTCACTGTAGCACGAAGGTCCAAGCAAACTAAACGAGCTGAGGTAGTGTTTAGTCTGTACTAGGGGAGTCAGATTTTAATATAAATGAATGAGAATGCACTATTTACAATATATTGGGTACATTAATTTTGGGAGGGGCTAAACGACATATATGGAGGCCTAAAGCCCCCAAACCAGCCCTACATTGTCAGAAAAGAGGGGTATCAAGTGGCACCTTTGCTGGTCACTGGAGCTGTACCCTCAAGGGTAAATGTACCTTTCAAGGTACAGAAATGGACTCTGAGGAACATTTTGGTACCATTGATGGTACATGACTGTAGTTTGTACCTTGGGGATGTTCCTCAAATGGGAGCCCATTTCTGTACCTTAAAAGGTACCATTACCTACAGCTAAGCGTACAATTGGCAGACCCAGAAGGGTACAAGCCCCAGTGACAAGCAAAAGTACAATTTGGCACTCTTTTTTCTGACAGTGTATTAATGCCCCAGAGCTTAAGAAAATCTGGCTAAGGGAACAGACACCCCAGCCAGACTGCCTCGAACCCGAAGTCGAACCCAGAAACAGGTCCTTCGCTGCTCTAATTGCATTCCGATGGATCCCAGACATCAACGACCAGCACGTCTTGGAGAAAAACTCCACAATTAGCCGTCGTCGGTTGCGAGTAAGGCGTCAAATGGGAAAACTGTGCGGGCAGCGTCACCTGGAAGGGCCCTGCGTGCGAAAACCACGCGAGCAGGGGGGCGCCGACATCAGCCACACCTTGGAGTTAGCTTAATCGCTATTTGGCGACAGTGAGGGAACACCTTCCCCAACAGTCAGGATGACACAACGAGCTGCCGCACCTCAGCTGAGACAAATAAGGCCGGAAGAGCGATGGAAAGGGAATTATAGGAGAAGATAGCAATGTTTTAAGGTCAAGGACCATAAAAGGGGCCATAATTCATACAGGGAGGCCTACCTTATCATTAGCCAATGATATGATTTGGATCGGGGAGTGTGGCCCCACCCTTGTATGCACTTCTAATCCTGTCTTCTGAAGTGCTAGCATTTAGTATCACCTAGGCAGCTCCAGTGTCCCAAAGGCATGCGGAGATACATCTGGCGCGCTCGTCTCAGACATGACCCCCGCCCCATGGGACCGCAGCGGCCCGGTAACACGCAAAGCCGAAGGCTTATTCTAGCACGTGAGGGATTGCCGCCTGTCGCCGGGCCACACGTTTGCATCCATGATTAGCTCCCTCTGGTTACAAGAAAATGGAACAGGTGTTCGAGAAAAAAAAAAAATTGAAAAAGCGGATTTCGCAAGCCATCAGATTGTCGGCGGCGTCTCCTCGCTCCCCGGCTCGCGGCGGCGGGGTTTAGCTATGAGAAAATTCCCCTGAGGAAATCGGAACATAAACGCTTAAGGAACTGAGAAGTCGATGAT
>JAODKC010000048.1:13045426-13059590 GCA_026777985.1 Mormyrops attenuatus | reverse complement strand
CCCCCCCCCCCCCCCCCACACAGACAAACCCTCCCCTGGCTTTTCCTCCCCGCTTCCTGTACATATGCAAACAAAACCTCTCTCACAGGAAGTGCTGTAGAGAGAGATGGCCTTGACGTGGTTCTCCTGCATCTCCATCTGCCGGGGCATGGATCATCAGGGAAGGGATAATCACGTCACCGTCACTGGAGCAGTCAGACACAGATGGCTGCTGTAAGCTGCCGCTCGTCAGCCCTGGACTCCAGGGGGAGCTGAGAGTGGTGGCCTGAGAGGCAGAACCCGCACATGATTCCGCAGGTTTCTCCACCTCGAAAGGCCGGGCGACATCTGAGCCTCATTATCGAAATCTTCTGGCTAGGGATGTAGCACATGACTGGCCACAATGAAGGGAGGAATGTTTCCGAGAAAAGTCCGTCTTCATCCCGTCTGTGCTCAGCCAAAGAATAGTGAGACTGTTCTTAGGCCAGCAAAGTCAGCACGTCAATACAGAGTATGGACCGGAATTCACCGCTGAGTGGGCGCCATCTATCCCAGCATGCCTTTGTCAACCCTCGGTGAATTCTCAGCTTCTCCATCAGGCTTCCAGAAACATCTCTTGGGGGTGCAGCTTTTCTGTTGCTTTGGATCGATCTCACAGATGAATAAACTTTGCGAAACAGAAAACAGCGACCGCTGACGAGTCGATGCTCCCTTCGCATCTCGCTCCTCCCTCAGACCCGCCTCCTTCGGGTAACTCAGTCACATGATCAGTTTGCAGGAAAGCAGAACTCTAATTTACCTGGACTCAGGGGCAATGTGAACGGGGGGGTCAGTTAGGACGATTCCAAGGCCCCCGGAGTGACAGGGGCCTTAAAAAAATTTGAACATAATATGATTTATGATTGGTCTGGGTTGGGGCCCAATGAATGCTTTCATGGGGCCAAAAATCTTTAACGACACCCCTGCCTGGACGGAACCCCGTTACATGTCCACTCATGGTCCGATCGTTAGGTTTCTCTTCTGCATAGCAGAGTGTGTCGGTTCCTCGCTGTCGGTTCCACTTCTCTACCCATCCTGACAGTATTTCAGGTCGTCTCGCAGCCCTGGGGCTTCAGACTGGACTCTCCGTCTATCTGGGCAGAGCTCTCCTGGGAACGTCGGCTTCCTCCCCCAGTCCAAGGATGCCCCCCATTCATGTAAAGTGGAGAATTTACTATTTGAGATTCTCCCACTGCCACTCAGCCAAGCTGGAGCTATTTGAGTTCGGAACGGATGGGAAAACAGGAAAAACACATTCACTGCCCGAACTGAAGTCACAACAGCAAGGGCCGTAAATAACGCGGGGCAGGTAGTGCTGTTACCGACGAACCTGTAGCAAATCAATATAATAAATAAAAGTGCGATATAAAGAGCGAGACGTCTTTAAATCAGCTTTGTGTGTGCGTGCGTGCGTGCGTGCGCGTGTGCGTGTGTGAGTGTGTGTGTGTGCGTGTGAGTGTGTGTGTGTGTGTGTGTGGAGGGGGGGGTCCAGGTACACATTACATTGTGGAGACCAAACATTGTGGGGGCCATTTTTTCAGTCCCCACAGTGGGGGCATTCAATTTTATAAAAATCTGTAGCAGCGATCAAAAAACTGAAAATGCCAAAAGTCTTGTATTTTGTTTCGTTACTTATGGTTAAGGTTAGGGCTTCGTAGGGGTCGTCATTGTTTAGATTAGGGTTTTGCCCATAGAAATGAATGGATATTCCCCACAAAGATATGAGTACAGGTCTGTGTGTGTGTGTGTGTGTGTGTGTGTGTGTGTGTGTGTGTGTGTGTGTGTGTGTGCGGATTTCCTCCAGCCAGTTTGGTTCCCTTTCACTACACAAAAAAACTTGGATAGACAATCTGAAGTCTCAAGTCATGTTTACGTGACCCCGCAGTGAATGAGTGGCAGAAGGAAGATGGATGGATGGATGGATATAAGGACGGAAGGAATACACAGCAGTACCAAGACAGCGATATACCAGCCTAAGCAACATATATCTGCCAGTTTATTTAAATATCTGTTTAAATAAGACTGCAAAGAAACCAAAAAGTATTTCACCAAAGGTGTATAAAGTCTCCATAATTTAATAATAACTACATTACAAGCAGTGACATCCTAAGTTTAAAATTTTAAACGAGTCCCTTTAGCTGTGCTGGGGGAAAAGAAATATCTGTGATGAAAAATTACTGTCAACTCCTCGCATGAACGCCGAACGCTATCTGCCGCATGATGTCAACACCGGCTCCACGTCGCCCTAAGATGGGTTTGGCTCCCGTGCAGAGCGAGAACAAGAGCAGGATCATGTGACTTACAACCCTCGTGGTGCTGGTCTACTGCCAGCGTGATTCTACTCCTTGGTGTGGTTCACCTACTCTACAGCGAGCGCCGTCTTTGACAGAAAACAGGAGGAGTGAGACCTGCTTCTTCCACTGGCACCAAAAACAAATGAAGTAAATGAATAAACGACAGCGAAGAGGCAGCTCAGAGGAGTGAATATCTAACATGACCTGGGCATACGGGGGCGCCATTGGTTTTAACAAGTTGTGGTTCCGTGGTTTATACTGATGAATTAAGTAGATAAGAAAGTGTGCAGGAATTCAAGTTCAATATAAGGATTGTCACACTCAATATGTAAAAGGCTTTGCTCTACCTGTTGTTTAGGATTAGACTTTATGGTCAGGGTAGGGGAATGCTCAAGGATGGACACACGCGCACACACACACACACACACACACACACACACACACACGCGCGCCTGTACTCATAATTCTATCGGGTCCCTTAATTTCTATGGGCACAACCCTTTTCTGAACTCTGACAACTTTAACCCATACACAGCCCTAACCTTAACCATAAGTAACTGATAACAAAATACAAGACTTTCGGCAATTTCAGCAAAAAAATATTCCCACAAAATAAAAAGTTACAGGTTTCTATCACATTAATAATAATTAATAATTACAAAAATGCACACACACACACACACACACACACACACATATACATACAGGCCTACGCAGGCATGAGGTAGCCGGTATTCAATGAGCCACATCCCAAAGTAAATACGGCAACGGCATTTCCACGGCGCGGCACGGACTCCTATCTACTCCACCCCCAACACAGTGCAACTTCTCAGACATTAAGATCAAAGTGTTCGGCAAGGACACAACTCATACCGAGGCTCTTCGTAAAACAGATATTGCTGTTGGAACCTGATTGACATTCCGGAGCCCCTTTGCCTTAGGTTGTACTGACAAACACTCCTCACTTAAGAACAAAAAGAAACATTCTGCTGAATACTCTCTCTGGCCCGACAGACGACAACGAGTTCATTTAGCCATCCCTTTCATCTCGATGCGGCTACACTTTCTTTGACATTAAGAGCTCTGTTTGTGTCTGTGAACAACAAGAAAAAAAAGTATATTATAATTGTCTTTCGCCAATACACATCTAAGGGAGACGGGGCTCGCGGTAATTTGCCTTTTCATGTGGAGATTTAGCGGACAGAAGCCCTTGTTACTGCACAGCTTGGAGGGCGACCGGAGAGCTTGTTGATTGAGGCTTAGTGACCCGACGCCCTCCTGCAACAATCACAGCCGAGAATGCCGGACAATGTCTGTATTGAAGGCTTCCCACTCGAAAAGCATAAATAGATATTTCTGTGGACGAACACCTGAGATTTCATTGTTTTATCATTCTCGAGAGTGGAGGGTTGCAGGCTTGGGGAGGGGGGGTTTATAGGCATAGGTGGCTCGAAATTCTGGGCCCCCTGATAAAATATCACCCTATCCCCCGCCCCCCATTGTATAACTTTATAAATGTACATATTCATGGTTTCCTGCAAAGTGTTGGGCCCCAAGATTCAGCCGAGGTACCGTTGACCCCACTGCACCCCTGGTTACAGGTGCCGCTTAAATCCAAAGTGACCCGGGATCGATACGCGTTAAGTCTGGGGCAAGGGAAAGTATATTCAAAAAGACAAGTGTAAAGTCAGGTACTCATGGGGAAATTGCGAGGTTGACGATATTTACATATGAGAAAGACAATGTGGAAAAGCTGAGTCCAAAACCACCAGGTAAACAGACATCAGGTTTTGGTGAAATGATCAATCTTGAAAAGAATCTTAAGAAAACTGGGAGCTGGTTGGGATCTTTGTGTTTAAATTATTGCAGGTTGACAAGCGTGCCAATTTAAAATGTACCATCGACACAGGCTGGACAGACAGGATGCTTGAAAATGAATCCGAACTGTAATTTCATCTGACAGATGCATCCGACTGCCATCTGCAGTGTCAGCACACACCGGAGATCACCAGTCTCACGGCGCGGCGGGAAGTGTGACCCTCCCCCTCAAGGCACGGCGTGCCACGCTCGTGTCAAATTGAGCCCTAGAATTGTGCGGAACGGGACGAAAGGCTGAGAGAAGCTCACCAAACGGAACAATAAACAGCCTTTAACTGCTTTCGCAGATCATGCAACCGACATGCAACACATCAAAGACACGTGAACTCACGGGTCTCCCGGCTTACAGGCGTGGCCAAGTGCATGCGTGTTCACATGGGGTGATTTACACGAGGGATGTCCCCATTCTTATTAACGCGATTAAGGTGGAGGAATGAGCTCCGGGAGATGATTAATGGCGTAGCAAAGTGTGCAAGTGGGTTCGCAGAAGGGGGGCGGCAGGCTGGGGCTCTGGGAGGCGAGAGAAGCTGAACGAAAGCCGTATGATTTCACCATGAAGAGAGAGATGCGGTAAAGAATCGGCTTTGCGAGGCGCTGAAGGCATCAAAAACTTTTCCCAGATGGAGTCTGTCTCCACCGGGGCTGGGATCTCTTCTGGAAGCTGGTGAGTCAGACCCCGCCCCCTCCGTTCTGCGCAGAATTCATCAGCGGCCCTTTGACAGCTTCAAAGACAGCCTCACAAAGCGCCATGCTACGAAGCCATGCCTTTATAAATGCATTACCTGCAGCCTTCAAGACGCCATCGTCTTCGGGTTATAACCAGCCCATGTTTCTCCTCGTGCAGATGATAACAGATGATGCGTGTAACATGCAAGGCCCCGCTAAGGATGCATCCTGACGGCATCTATGCAACATCGCAATCACATTCTCTGTGGCTTGCACAGATGCCTCTGGCATCATTGTCATGCAGCTGTAGGCCCAGAAAGAGCCAAACGACCTTGAAACCATGACACAAGGTCACCCGACATGGCAGCTTCGCGTTGTTATGAAGAACATGAAAATAACCATGACCATAACACATACGGCCAGAAGGAGGCGTGGTAGTTAATGACTTTTAGTAAAAGGATGCCAGCTTCAGGATGCTGTATTGCAATCTGCAATCCACCTCTAAAATATTCATTTGCACAGATCTGACATTAATTGCAGCTCGAATAAAACAGAGTGATGACGACAAGCAGCGAGGAACTAATAGAACAGTATTAATTTTTAAAAAATCCAAAAAAACATTAAAAAAAAAAGCACTTGTATGAAACCTATTTATTACTTAAAAATAGCGGCAGTGAAAACTGATACTTGCTTACCAGCAGCTCTCAGAGAAAACAGGACCAAAATATCAGTGAAAACAATCCAGTCACCGGAGTAACAAGAAAGTAGCCAGAATCTGTCTGCCAGTATGCAAAGGAATGCAAAGGAGCTTCATTGCCTGCAAGTACGAGGTCAGGTCACGCATCTGTGTGGAGCTGAAGTGAGAAAAGGCGGGAGGAAGCGACTGGCTCTTTGCGAAGTCCTCCAACATAATGGTGGAACTGCTGCTCACTTCGGCATTACGCTATAAATATTTTAAAAATGAGGAAATGAAAAAGATAAAGAAAAGATGCAAGTAGCAGGTCCCTGCGCGCGATTCCACCTCCCCACACTCCTACCTTTAGACCACCAAGGCAGGTTAAGGCCAGCCGTTCATGCCCAGCTCTCTCTGAGAGCTGTATTAATGAGAGGTGGGTGTACGTAATATAGACCGGCGCCTATAACACATCATTCTCCAGTTTCCTCCACAGATGCCCCAAAACAAGTAGGACCAGCCCTCAGAGCCACGGTTACGTAAACGAGGAGGTGTATGAAACAGCACTCCCCATACTTTATTTACTTCTGAAACCTTAGACCTTCTCCATCTGCTAGTAGAAAAGAAAACCAGCAGCTGCACGGATTTAGCACTTTGGAGGAGATTAAACGAGTTTGTTCCCAAACCAGTGTCACTTAATAGCCCCTCTGTCCTCTTGGCTCTCCTCCCCCAGGAATCTCTCCCAACGCCAACCGAAAGCAGCTCGAGGACCAAGGGCGTAACTTTGGGTTGAACATTGAGGTGGTTGAAGTCTCCACTCATTTTGTGATTATTTGGGGACGGGGGGGCGGGGGTGTATTGCCTGGTTTTGATTCCACCCCCCCTCTGTAATTTGAGACTCAATCTCAGGTCTACTGGAAAGGTCAAGTCTGCCCATAAAATAGACACAGAAAAGACTCAGTCACCCTGGGATGTTTTTCTGGGTATTTTCTGGCCCTGAAGCATTTTTGATGCACTCAGAGTTTATGCATAAGTTTATACAGCAAGTGGGCAAGGAAAGTCTTCACCGTCAGACCTTTCATGAACAGCGGCTCAGTCACCCCTCAAAACCAAACTCAGCCCTGGACCTAGAGACAAGAAGAATCCACAGGACCACAATTGAACATCCATCGTTCTCTGGCCCATCTTGCTATTAAGGAACCTTAAACATCATGCCAACCTTACGGGCTGCTCCTTCAGGGCTTTAAGACTAAAGGGGGCGCTGTGTGGCTCAGCCTTGCCTCTGAACAGAAGGTCGCTGGTTCAAATCCCAGAGTGATTTAACAGTAGGACCCTCGAAAAAAGGCCTTTAACCCCAAATTGCTCCAGGGACTGATCCTGCCTTCTCAAAAATGCACATGGTTTTGGGTAAAATTGTCCGCTAAATAAATAAAAATGTAAAATGCTCAAGTATGCATTCACTGCCTGCTGAATCCTTGTGCTGTGTACCCCGTGAAATATGGCTGAGCACACAGCAGGCCAGACACACAAAGGAGCTTCGGCGCAGTCACGCCGCCGCAGCCGCTAGGACTCCAGAATCCTTCCTCCTGCTGGAAGTTTCAGTCGTCCGTAATTATTTCCCGGGAAGCTGCGCGGGATGTGGCACCCGGACGCCTGCCACCGTGCGGATTTCACGGAGGGGGCTTACGCCTAGCCATAATCTGAGGCTCATTCAGGCAGCACGTTGATTTTCTCCGGAGGGATTATCTGCAGGATTATCTATGGATGACTCTTCGGTTTATGAAAGAGGCGGGTTATAATCCAAATGGAAAGAGACAAAAAAAAAACGTGACAGATTACGCGAGGTCGACACCCTACTCCCCCCCCCACCCCCCCAAACTGGAGGCACGGGAGGCAGCGCATTGATCTCCATGTAGTCACTCAGGGAGGGGGGACCAGGCTTAGCGAATGTGCCCCATTTGTCCCCCCGCCTTCTCTCCAGCACTAACAAACCAGCCGACTTTTTATCAGGGACTCCCGTGTCACTCGTCAGCTCCCCGTGACATGGCGCCTGTCCCCTGCCACTCTGCAGACGATGTGCCGGATGCCCACTAATGGAACTCTTCTCCTCGCTTGTCCGATTCACGTCCTCCTCTTCCCCCCCCACACTTGGTCAAAGCCACCCCTTCATGCTTCGAGTTTCCCCTGCCCCGCACGCCAGGGAACCATGTCCTCGCTGTTAAAAAAAATTAAAAAATTAATTTGAGGATGCACCTCTATATTAGCACCATTGCACAGAGGCTTTCACGCAAAGCGGAGAGGCCTTGCTCTGTAAATAAGCACTTGGACTTGATGTCACGCAGCGAGATGCAGCTACGAGACGATTCAGTTATTAAATGAGCCCCAAGAACCAAAACCGGGGACACCTAATTAGGTCTGAGGTCCACCGTGGTTTACACAGAACTGGAAGTGTTGGAAACGCGTCAGACTCGAGTCCCCCGACACCGGTGCTGCTGACTCGGGTCCAAGGCCACCAGACAACCTACAGGGATAAAATAAAAACGTGCCTCTGTACTACCGATTTAGATGACACAAAGAAGTGAGCATGACAGCGTGCGAGAGAGGGAACGATCTGACAGTACAAATTAATATCCACCCCAATGAATCTCTCTCTTTTTTTCTTAGCAGGCAGATGGGTGGCTCTGGCATCACAGGGGATCGCTCTGGGTGTGTGCTGTCCAGGAATCCACCAGAGTCTGACCCAGATGCAAGGAGTGTAAGGAGACCAACCCCCCTTAAATCTGCCAGGATGCACTTCTTTTCAGAAACCACCCCCCCACATGCCCCACATGAAGACGCTCAGAAGCAGAGAATCTGAGCATCGTAGACAGCCTAGGAAAAGCGGCGAGTCCTCTCCGGATTCTCGAAATCGCGGCCATACAGCCCCAGTCTCCTGTTATCCTACACTGAGCTTCAACGGGGCCGCTGATGCAGAAGTACAAGGGTGGGGCCAGACCCAGTGAGGGCGGGGCCAGCTTCAGGACGCTGAGCGTCTTCATTCAACGGAAGTTGGGGAGGGTTAATGGCTTGGTCAGTCGTGCCAAGATGTACGTTGAAGACACGGACAGAAGTCGTTTCAAGCTTTATCCTGGATATGGACACAGGTCATTCTCACATCACAGTCCAAGACCTTGGGCAACGTAGGTGGCATCGTGAATCTCGATTTACAACTTGCGCCTCCGTATTTTTGCTGTGCTCCATATGGCTGAGCAAGCTTTTACCGTGGACAAACATTCAATTAAAATTCACTGCACCTGAACCTAAGAGCAGTTGAGTAGTCTTCACATAATGACCTTCAACTGTCCTTCCTCCATCTTCCCCGATTCTCATTGGTGCATTCTGTCGAAAGGGGCGGGGCCATGACACAAGCTCGAAATAATCGATTTACAAGGCGATCAGTTTTAATGTGTTTTCCACCCCCTATTGCCCTCTTAGTCTCATCCCCCCCCCCAACATAACCTCGCACCCCCCGTTTTTCATTGTTATGGGGAAGTGCGTAATTTCCAAATTCGTTCAGCTCACTGCATGACGAAACAGGCAGAGGCCGAGAGAAAGGGCCCACTATTCCCAGGGCTAATGGCAAAAACTTGGATTGACAAGTCTAATTAGAGCGGCTCGCCTCCTCGGTGCCCCACACGCTTCTTGCACCGCTGGGGGGCAGGGGGTTTGAGCACCAGGCTGTTAACATGCTTTTTTTTTGGGTCTTCACGCATCAGCTGGCACTCTGGGTGTCGCGTGTCAGCCGCTGGTCTACAGCGATTGTGTTTGTTCTGGGGCGGAGCACAGTCAAAGTGAAAAGGAGGCTATGTTCCAGAACTCTCAAGATTGGCCGTCAAGGAGATCAGTGGATAAGCTCATCAAATGGGTAAATTATAACCATCGCAGGTAACCCAGGAGTCGCACTCTTTGCCGATCATACGTGGGTGACGCGACTCACCAAGCAGTCCAGACTCGGTAGATTCATGTGCAGTGCGGCGTGGAAGAGCAGCTGTAAAGGGTACCTCCTGAATTCAAAGCTCTAAGACCCATAAACATGAGAACCAGCATATAAACAGCCTTATTCCCTGGAAGTCATTCACAGTGCTGGGCTGGGTATTTCCTTTGAAATGTTTCATGGTGCACAGTGAATACAAATCTATAGAATGAAGCTTTGGAGGAGTCAGAGCCGCCATCCATCTCAGGAGTGTGAGTCAGGTGACTGTGAGTCAGGTGACTGTGAGTCAGGTGAGTGTGAGTCAGATGTTTTGACTTGATTCCCTTTTTCTTATCTCCGTCCCTCTAGGCTATTCTGTTTTTGCTTTGACAACAATCCCTGTTTTACACGCACAAGTTCACCAACCTGCCCCAGTTTTCCCACAATTCACTAATACACACACTGTGCCATTTCCATGTCATCAATGTCATATATAAACGTGCAAATGCTGTTCCAGAAAACCATTAACGCCGGTCATGGTCACATTGAAGAATATGGCTACCCAGAGTGACTCACCACTGGTACTCACACGGAATCCAGAACAGCCCCCCAGTCCGCACAATCCAGGACAGAGCAGGGTTTCTCCGCGGCCTCTGCACATCCGCCCATTAGCGTACATGGCCTGTTATTTTCCGTACCCTCGTGATAAATGCTACGTTTCGCAGATTTGCTCCAATTAATATCCCTACCAGCAACTAGGAACATGTGAGCATTTACTGCTGTGTCTAACGCCACCTGGACAACTACACACAAACCTTCTTAATAATTACTGCTTATCATCTATCATCCTCACTCTGGTAATCCTAGCTCTTGGCCTTTGTTTTACGATGTCCAAATTCTCATATTAAAAGACTCTTTTAGAAGCACCACCAAGTACAAATTCCTTGCCTGTTTAAGCACACTTGGGCAACAGAGTGTCTCTGATTCTGATTCCGATTCACAACATGCAGGAATGTACTTTCACCTGATAAACGAGCGTAAATAAGACTGGCTGGAGAGAGTCACGCTTCTTTATGGATGCAGAAGACATTTTTTTTGTTGGCTTTTGTTTGTATTAAAAGCAAAACAGGATGATGTGTTTCCCTCTCTGCTGAAGGAAATGCTGAAAGTTTTACTCTTAATGCAGAAGCAGGTGACACATGTTGGGGGGGGGGCGGGGGTTAAGTGGGGAATCACACCACTTTTATTAATATACTTACAGAGTCTGCCGCACCAGTTTGTCACATGTATGGTGAGCCAAGGAGTGATGGATCATATTACTCATGGTGATAGTAGGGAGAGGGTAGGCTGAGAACTAAGTGTGATGGTGGCAAACATCCCCCAGTCCACCAACCCAGATATTCCATTACAGCGTTTCCCATCCCAGTGTCTCGGGGACCCACAGTAGGTCCACTTTTTTGCTCCCTCCCAGACAGGCCGAGCTTAATGCAGAATTCTAATCCCTGCAATCACGGCTCACTGCGAATACCGCACGGGCAGCGTGCCGGATTAATTTAATAAAACCCTTTACTGGCCGTCATTTAAAAGAAATATCAGTTTGCATGTAAATTCATGAGCCTGACCTTGTTGAGAATTCGAGGTATTCGGCACATGGTGTGGAAACATTTGCTAAAGCGTGCTGGCCCGATTAGTGCCAGAAATGTTTGGGTGCAGGAGCGATGTCTAAACTTGTGGGTTTTTTTTTTTTTAAAAAAAAGAGATTTTTAGATCAAACCCCCCCCCCCCCCCCACCCCCCATGGGCGACGACTCAGTCATGATTCTATTTTTGTAAACAGAGCCATTTCCAACTGCACTGGTATTTCAAAAACGCGCTTAAAACTTGCCCAAAAAGATTTTGTGTTTGGTGTAATTCGAGCAGTATGGAGTACAGCACAGAAAATAACAATAAAAAACAGAAAACTGATTATGGCTAAGTAGCTAATGACTGTGAAAGCGATTCGGCCCCTCGTGTTTCAGGGGGGCTCAGAAAGACGTTTCAACGGATATCGTTACTCACACCCAGCTGATACCACACTTGATGCAGCCCTACTAAAAATCCCTCTGCACATGTTCAAGAGCACTAGGCATCACAAATCGCTATGGTTTGTGATGTGTGCGGCTGAGATTGAAGCAGTGGGAACTAGTGTGCGTGTGTGTGTGTGTGTGTGTGTCTAGGGGTCCGGGTATACATTACATTATGGGGACCAAATGTCCCACAACGTGATAAAGACCAGTTATATTGATATTGCGGGGACCATTTTTCAGTCCCCACAAGGGGAAATTCATTTTCATAAAAATCTGTGACTGCAATCAAAAAAACTAAAAATCCCAAAAGTCTTGTATTTTCTTTGGCTACTTATGGTAAAGGTTAGGGCTGGGTAGGGGTTAAGGTTGTCATTGCTGGGATTAGGGTTTTGCCCAAAAAGAATGGATGGTTCCCACAAACATATAAGTACAGGTCTGTGTGTGTGTGTGTGTGTGAGAGAGCGAGAGAAAGAGTGAGTGAGTGTGTAAGTGGAAGGGTAAGTGGAGATGCTAGTGGCTGAGAGCAGACCAATGCACACGCAAAGCACAAGGGAACACGGGCGTACACTCAAATGACCAAGAAGAAATGCGTGTGGAAGACATCTGGCCTTTTGAGAGAAGCAGCGCTTCATCGTTCAGACTCTAAGGCTTTCGAGAGCAGAATGAAAGCATCACAAAAGAAAGCGGGGAGCCCATGTTCCGGATTCCTGCAGCCCTTGAAAAAAAGACACGCCATTCGATGTCAGACTGTACAGGGGAAAAAAGCACACACATATACTGAACCGTACTTGCACACATTTCCCAAGCAAGTCACACACTGACACTGTCATGTTGCCATCATACTGTAGTTTGGGCCTCTTGTTGACTCATTTTTATCTGAAAGAAAACATCCATATCTACGCAATAGCAGATGGAGCACAAAAAGACGTTGGTTTTGAAGAGATGTCATCGCGTCGGTTTGTTAAAAGTTACCTTTTTGAAGTTTCCATTACTCTTTGTGATTTCCCTTTTTTCTTCCTACAATGACTGAACACACACACACACACACACACACACACACAATTTTGTAGAACCCCTAGCTTTCCGTAGCAATGCCAAAAAAAAAAAATGTATGTAATAAGTAAACAAAAATGGAGAAAATGTTACATTATCAGTTAGAAATTTCTTTCACTTCTTCAGGCTATTGCACATATGTCCCTATAATGAGATATCAAAGTTTCAGGGTGTGCACAAAAATAGCCCCAAATAGCTAAAAACTGAAAATGACTGCAAAGCAAATTCATGACAGGACATTCAATGGAATTAGTTGGAGTTTCAAGCCATACAAAAATCCCACTAAAAATGCAACTCATCTGGGACAGCTGCCATGCCCCCAGGGCCTGAAAAGTATAGATCTACTGATGAAATCCAGCAAAAACCCTCCGTTTGCCAAGAGTCATTTATTTACGACCAAGATAAACACCACATATAAATACAAGTTAAAATCTGGGTGCTGACAAGACTAAACCCTTTTAATGTCTTTCCTCTTTTACTCAAAGCAGTGTGGCGCTCTTCACTGGAGAGGCACGGATGGGATTCCGCATAACGGTCTGAAAGATATAGCACCCTCAGCACAGAGAACCTACAAGTTGCCGCAGTCACGAAGCCGACCCAGATGCCATCATGCCCTAAGTCGAGCCCGTTTTATCCACCTGTTCTGGAAACCCCACCCAGAATGGATCCAGCTCGCGGCAGACTTTCAGAATGAAAGGATGACGCTTTATTCGCACAAACACGGGGACACACATTAGAACGCCACTCTTCACATACCACATCTTGAGTGCCTTTGAGACACATACCCGGTTTAGAGTGAAGCTTGGGTTCTACGAGCAGAGTCAGGCGGATTGTGTAGAAACATTCACTAAAGCCTGCTGCCCCAATTAGTGCCAGGAGTCTTTGGGTGTGGGAGCGATGTCTAAACTTGTGTTAAAAAAATAAATAAAAGATTTATTTCAAACTCCCATTTATCTGGAGCCCCTGAAGAATTGTGGGGTTTGAGGGTCTTGATCAAGGGCCCAAGGGACATGTAACTTCTCTAGCGAGGATGGGATCTGAACTGGTGACCTTCATATCTCAGGGAGAGAGAGCTAACTCACTGGGCTACTCACCCCTCCCCGTCCTGATTATGCTGAAAATGGGCTTGCCTGCATGTGACACCATGGTAACAACTGCCGCAGGGAGATGATTGGAAATGGGGGGGTGGGGGTGGGGTGGAAACGAAGTCGAGCAAAGGAGGTCTCAACCAACACACGATGGCCACAGTCAGACCTGTGAAGCTGGACCCATTAAGGTGGCTGTCAACCAGCCACCACAGTGATGGTGCCAAGAGCCACTCACCGAGAGCATACGCATGGCCCCAAAGCAAGAAAGCAAGGAAGTGCTGGGGGGGGGGGGGCTGTGAGAGCTGACTGTGAAGCATCGATCGCTAGGAAGAGGGGACAGCTCTGCTCGCGAAGGAAGGAAGTCTAATGCCAAACAGAATCTGATCTCCGTTGCTTAGTGTGCATTAAATCCGGGGGGGGGGGGGGGGGGGGGGGGACCCAGTGACGACCAAATAAACCGCTGCGAAGGGCAAAATT
>JAODKC010000048.1:13020802-13031805 GCA_026777985.1 Mormyrops attenuatus | reverse complement strand
CACCAACCCCCTTCACCACCTCCTCTCGTCTCTGGAGAATTTCTCCGTAGCAACCAGCTAGTCTCTGGGTAAAAAGCCGGCGCAAGCTGCAAAAAGAGAAAAGATAAATCGGCAGGATTCTCCTGACTACGACAGGATTCCGGATCTCTGCCGTCTCCCTGCTTTCTATGTGGATGTCAGAAAAACTCTATTTTTCCCTCCAGTGCAATTCGCTCTCTTCCTTTGTGTTTCAACTCCATCAATACCCAGGCTCCCTCACTCCCTGTACTGCACGGGAGAATCACAACACCTTCCTCTTCCTAACTGGCTCCTTTTCTCTTTTTTAAAGAAAACAGTTTCACAGTTTCTGGTCCTGCTCCCCCTATGCACTTTTGTCCACAAAGGGTTCCTACCTCTGCAAAGTCCCACTGAAGCAAATTTAGGTTACAGCACCATCTTATATCCTGTTTCTGGTGCAAAATCAATTGGTCTGCAAGAGACACCCTTAGAATCAGACTTAGACAAAAAAATGCTAAACACTACGTCAGTCCCATCCCATATCACTCCTTGCACTCTCTCACACAATCGTGCAGGTGTGCTGAATTGGCGGCCGTGCCCCTCTGACCCAAGTCCCGTCTGTCACCATCAAGTCTCTCCACCTTTAATCCTTCCTCCATACACCTTTCATCCGGAGATCAATCCCGTGACAGCATCTCGCAGCCTGCCATCGGTGACCCCACACGATTAACGTCCAACCATTGACCACCCTCGCACCTTCCTCCTGTCCCTGCCACACCCCCCCCCCCCCCATCTCGGCCACCTTCTCGAACCCCAAGCGCAAACAAGAGCATCCACCTCAAACTGATACCAGCAAACCGGCAGCCAGCAGTCGGGAAACACGCAAAATCAAAAAAATACTTGCGACAAAAGAATGCATGGAAAGAGAGTTGACATGCCTTGGGACGGTGCATTTCCCATTCTGCCACACGGACCGCTGGTGGTGTGAGCGACACTCTTCCCCACTCTTTTTATTCCCCTTCGCCTTGCTTTTCCTCCCCTCTTCACGTGGCGTTAGTCTCTTTCACTCCTTCCCTCGCTTCCTATTTGCTCTTCCGCCCCTTCAGTCTTCCTTCTCCTTTCTTCCTTTTCTCACCTCCCCGGGCCAGGCTGGGATCCTCTTTTGCAAGATGGCCCGGCTCCAGCCGCGCTCCGATCGCCCGGCGTGCGTGTCTGGGGTTTTTTATGCAAGTGCGTGTGTGCAGTCGTATCACCGTGCATTTAATACCTTTCCCCGGGTGAGAGTATATGATGTGGGAGAGGCGATCAGCACAGCCAAGAACAAGCGACCAAAAATATTAGCTCATGATAGATTAAGGTGTTCTCTCTCATTCTCCTCTTACTCCCTTACCCTCTCGCTCTCAATCTCTTTCTCCCTCTTGTTCTCTCTCTCTCTCTCCCTCTGTCACACATACCATCTCTCTCTTTTAAAGGTACAGTGAACCTCCATGCTGCTGAAGGGTTAGGGATTATCTCATACGCTGCAAGCTATTATGGTAATCGGGGGGGGGGGTGGAGTCCGGGGGCAAGGTCTTCGCACTCATTGAAGCGACGCAAAAGCATCGGGGACGGGGGAGGGGGGGGAATGACCCACCACAAACGATGAGGTGGGCAGGCTGGGAAACAGACAGCATGTCCCTCACAAATAAGCTTGTTCACAAGGGGACCTAGATTTTCAGCTGACTGCTTGGCATTTGTTAGACGCGGAGCCACTCAGGTGTCCAGGTAGCACAATAGGAACAAGAAAGCAAAAAAGAGACCGATTCTACAGAGTGATGGAAAGGCCAGGAGAGAATTCCGGGCAACGGGAGTCAATTCTGAAATGTCGAGCTCCTAACCCTGTGTCATATTACCTATTATCATCCTCCCTAATTACGACTTAATTGGACTCGTAGGCAAATCTTCTGATAATACTAATCGTTACAAAGTCTCACCCACACCACCCACACAGAAAAGCAGTCCGGAACAATATCTGACACAGGAGGGTTCATATAACAGATGAAGCAGCCAAGCTTCTTGAAGGACAGCTCAAGGAGACGCAGGAGGAGAATTCATCTACAGACAAGAAAAAGCACATGAAGGAGAGTATAAAAATCAGGTAAAGGGGGTGGACGATTTGGGGGGGGGGGTTCAAAATGCAGCAGCAGCCACATTCCAGTCAAACCTCTGAACATCTATCCACCCATTTTCTGTACCTGCTTGTCCTATACAGGGTCAGAGGGGTCTGGAGCCTGTCCTGGAATCAGCAGGTGCCTAGCAGGGAACAACCCAACCAGGGGCATCAACTCATCACAGGGCACACTCACATATATGGACAATTTGGTAACTCCAATTGACCTCAGCATGGTTTTTTTTTTTAGTTAGCAGGGGCAAACCAGAGAACAGGGAGAACATGCAAACTTCACACACAACGAACCAAGGTGGAGACTCAAACCCTGGTCCCCAGAGGTGTGAGGTGACAATGCTAACCACTGCACCACCGTGCTCCATCCTTTGGCTATGCAGTAGAAAAATATGAAACGAAAACAAAACGGTGTCTATTCAAGCACAGTTACATGCTTCCTAACTTTACACTATTTACCCACATGAAATTAAACACCCCTGCATGACCACAGCAATGAACTTTGGGAGACAGATTGCAAGATCCGACAGCACATACGCCAGGCAGGCAAACGCCCCCTAAAAACTGACTGAATGGAACACGATGCAACCAATAAATGCGTTTTTCATAGCAAACAGAAGGGGTTGATGGCATGGATTAAACGAGCGCTTCGTGTTGGTCTGAGAACACAAAGTCGGATAAGATCCACGTTCGTGGAAATAGGGGTTATGGAATACAAAGATACACAGATGAACAAAAAGGGGCAAAATATGGGAGGCACAGACTTATTAATGCTCGATAAATAATGCATGGGCACTGCGACTGCACTCCACAGCTCTGCTCTGCCCGGCTGGTCTGCAACAAAGACGGTGCGAAGCCTGATGAGGCCTCCTCTACCTCAGCACCACAGCAGCAGGAAGCAGCCTCTGGTAAACTCGCCCCCAAGGCTCCAAACTGGCAGCGCTGACATCTCCCACAGATAACAGCAGCCCCGGCCCAGAAATTTAAATAGGAACCAAACCTCATCAAGCGCAGAGCATCCAGCTGTGTAAACTGGAATGTGGCCCTCATGCGGCAACCCAAACACAAACCACTTTTAGAGAGGAATAAGGAAAGAGAGAATATGACGTGACCAGTTGACACTGGTTTGGATGTGTAACGGGGTCACCGAAAGAAGGAAAGAGATACCGAAAAATATGGGATGTCACTTAGAAGCTTGAAATAGTTCTGAGAGAGAGCCTCCTATGTCTAAATTCCAAGCTGTTCCTCGTGAGGCGAGACAGCAAATTATTGTTTACGACCGTCAGCCTCAATCCAAAAATTTGTATTCAACAGGAGTCGCACGCACACAACCGTCCTCATAACCGTAAATATAATGCGAGCTGCAATGACTACCGGCACTCAATAAGGACGCCATCAGAAAGCAATGATGTATTGAATCGATGCGGTGGGCCGACGATTTCTGCCTGAAATCCATGCCGACAATCGGTTGCCGATACAACGGACAACATTTCTGTGTTTATGACGGGTATTTCGAAAATGCTTGCCATTACACACCAGCACAAAATCCAGAGAATATTGGGCAATTTGAAGTTTTATGTGTCACAGAAACAATCAAGACTCAATTACCCTGATTTCAAAACGCTGGTAATATTGATTACAAAGAATTTCAGAGACATTACTGCAGCTACAAAAATTTGACAAGTCTGATTGTTAAGTTTGGGTTTATCGATATTTTTGAAGAGCACGGCTTGTTAGTGAATAGCTACTTTTATCTTTTATATAGTGACTGGAAAAGACAAATAATGGTGGGTTTTTTGTCATCATACATCTCAGATTCACAGCACACAGCCAGACTAGAACTTTCCAAATGTACTTTCTGAGCAATGTTTATATATAATGGATTACTCATCAGTTAAAAATACAGTAAATAAAACATTGCAGATGCGCTGTAATTGGCGCTTTTATTTGGCGATTTGTGAAATATACAAACACTAAATTAGCACCGAACTTGATTGCTATTAGGGTTTGGCTTACTCAAGGGCACAGAAGAATTGAAACATTAATAAACCACAAAAAAAAACAGCAAGCGTTAATTGTGTTTGACTTTACACAAATGCAATTCATTGAATTAAGGTCACTCAATTCTAATTAAATTACAAGCTGAACAGAAAAAAATTGCAATCCATCCACTTATCCCGTACAGGGTTTTGAGGGTCTGGAGCCTACCCCAGGAGACACAGGGTGAAGGAACACAGACAAGATACTAGTCCATCACAGGACAGAAATATGAACACACACATTATGGACATTTTAAGAAAAATCAATTAGCGTAACTGCATGTCCTTCGACTGCGAGAGATAACTGGAAAGCCAGGGGAAGCTCAAATGATGCAGGGAGGATATGCGAACACAAACAGCGGGGGCAGAATTCAGAGCCCCGTAAACCACCATGACGCCAAATTAGCCTTTATTGCTTCAGAATGGATCCATTCTTCTCAACACCTACAACGGCCATTTCTGGTACATCCTCCCCTCAATTCACATTCAATTTCAATTCAATTCTATTCAATTCAATTCAATTCAATTCATTTTTATATAGTGCCTTTCACAACAGAGTCATCCCAAAGTGCTTTACATGGATGTGTTGTGATACATAAAACATAATTAGAGAGAGATACCGAATGGGAAAAGGAAGGAAAGAAATTAAATAAAGAAAGAAAACCAGAAGACAACGGAGGAGAGGAACTAAAAACTCCCATATAAGGAGAAAAAAAACCTCTGGGGGTCCAAGGTCAACTGGCTACCCAACCCTCCTGGGCATACTAACATTACTGAAAACAGAGAAGAGTGGGCATGCTTGCTAAAAGGTAGTTATAAGCTGTGATTTACAATCAAGACATCCTGATATAGGATGGCTAAAGACTGACATGCACCTCCACCAATATCTGTACCCACCAACACCTGGCATTGGAAAAACAATTGAAAGGATGGAAAGACAAATGGATGAAACTACCACATTCCACATTACCCAGAAGGCTGTGCCCAGAGAGCGACAAAACAGGGCAATGGGGATCCCTGACATTGTTTTGGTTCCAACAGTTATGCGCCTACTGTCACTAGCAGGCGCTTTTAGGAACATCTTGAGAGCTCTAAAGGCTTTCAAACCTGCTGCTGGCAGACTGGGAAAAAAAAAATCAGCACACGGCAGGACTGCACAGCCGCATACTTAATGTACCCTGCAGTTCATAATGAGTATTGACTTAGCATTAAATCATACGCATTCGAAAATATATATAGGTAAAAAAATAAACCCTATAAATGGCAGCTAGTGCAGATACAAAAAAACTACAAAGTACAATGTATCTTCCACCACCACTTACTCAATACAGGGTTGTGGGGTGAATACTATTCAGATGAGACCACAGGGCACAAGACGGGCACACACTGGATGGGATGCCACATCCGTCAGAGCCTCGGAGGAACAAGGTTAAAGCTGTTCGCTGGCACTGATGCCAGTTCAGCAGTAAAAGACTAACAAACAAGTAAATAGTTTTTTTTTTTTTTTTTTACAAAAGCTTTTCCATATAGCATGAAACACGCCTGTGGGCAAACAGGATTATTCTTGCAATTAAATGGGATGTAGCGCAGATGGCACAGCCTCCAACGGCATGAACAATTAGAAATTAACGCGGAGAGCATATCTCAAGATTCCCAACAAGCCTCGTGCTGCACGGCGACCCTGGGGACATCACCGTGGGCATAAGCTCTCCGTTTGGATAACTGTTGGGATGGATGCATTCATCAGATGCACAAAATGAATGATTAACGGACCCTTACGGAAAATATATTAAATATAATGATGGACCAATGATTACCACAGGAACAGACCACATGAAGCCAATGATTAAGTATATGCTTATATGTTTACTGACACAAAAACAAGTAGGCCTGTTTTATTGTGTACATGACAATAAATGGTTTGCATATTGAATTATACGTCTTATTGTTGGATTAAATATTTTGTTAGACATTTGTTCCATTTTTTTTTGCTTTTTTATTCTTGTTTTTTTCCTTTTATCTGATTTCTGCTTATTTTGCCTTGTATTTAATCTCAAAATCAGTTTAACAATAAAACTGCCGAACAGTTACATAATACAATTAGGCCTACATCAAATTAGAAATCATGCCCAATTATTATGTTTTAAATGTCATGAATTAGTTTTAAATGCATGTCAGGTGTTAAAATATGATCGCTACTCCACCCTGAAGTGACAGTACCAACGGAGACTCGTTACTCTCTTATCTCGCATCTGATCACAAATTTTTTTCCTTCCATTGTGTAGCCTGCTCATCCATCCATCCATCCATCCATCCATCAGTTTTCTGAAACCGCTTTCCCTTTTCAGGGTCACATGGGATCCAGAGCCAAAAACCAAGGATGGGGTGTCAACCAATCACAGGGCACACATGCACACCATTCACTCATACGTGTACACCTATTTGGGACTTCTATGGAGCCATGGAGGAGACTCGAACTCTGTGAGGCAACAGTGCTAACCACTGTACCACGTGCCCTCCTGTCCATTGTGGAGGCGTTTTATTTTATATACGGATTACGCAATCACCTGGTTGCCTATGAAGAGTGCTTTGTGACAATATTCAATAAACGAATATGACATTTCAATGATTATTTAAATTATAAACTGTCATTCAAATGATCGTTTAAATAATCATTTAAATTGATTTAAATGGTTGTTTAAATTACAATTTAAAGGATACCACCAACCATTAAAATGATCTGTCAGTCACCCGTCAAACTCAGTAGGCGGGGTCTAAACAAAACCTAACATCTGATTGGCTACATTGCAAACTGTCACTCAATGACATATTTATAAATAATCGTTT
This sequence comes from Mormyrops attenuatus, assembly GCA_026777985.1. Lineage (NCBI taxonomy): Eukaryota > Metazoa > Chordata > Actinopteri > Osteoglossiformes > Mormyridae > Mormyrops > Mormyrops attenuatus. The sequence continues at coordinate 13,024,761 of JAODKC010000048.1, read as the reverse complement.
AAATGACATTTAATTATAGAATATTGTCACAAAACACCGCTATACTTGCGCCCCCCTCAGCTTTGTTACTCGTTTATCCACTTTTTTATCACCACCAAGCGCACTGCCAAACGCTGAGCCGTCGGAGGCGTCTTGTGCGCAGCACCTCACCTGGCACGTGCCACGCCATAGCTGGCTGAAACTTAATTAAATCAGGGCTTAACAAAAACCAAAAACCAGCAACGAATTTTCTACAGCGCGACTTAAAGACAATTTAAGTGGTTGTTTACTTAATTTTAATCGTGCAATTAAATCGCACAATGCGGCTTTAATTATTAGGCTAAATGAACACAGAGCAGTCGCGCATATAATATGTAATGCAGTGGATTTAAGAGGAGTGCAATTGTAAATTTTAGTGAACTTAGAACTGTCGTATCTGTAAGGTATGGAGTGTCTTTGGAAGCAGACACGAACAAAGACTATGGCATATTAAAAAGCTGCTAAATACTTAGCTCAAATTCTGTTGATGAATCATTTACAGTGTTTTCTCTTCGTACACTATCCTAAGAGAAATCTTATTGTAATTTGTCGACACATATTTGTAGGCGAAACGTGTGGATCTGTAAACTAATTTTATTTCGGTAATGCTGCGCGGTAATAACCTGAGAATTCTAGCCGCGCAGGTGCCAGAGAAAGCCAGTGCCCGATTTCATTTTAAATGTCATAAATCGACACAAACAACATCCCACGCTTGTGTTCTTCTCATAATATTACAAAACTTTTAACAATTAACAATTTACACCTAAAGAGAAACAAAAGGTTTTAATGGTCAGCCAAACACCCGCAAGCCTTAGGAAAACTGTAGTGTCGACAACTTTTTTTTGTACGGTTCTATGATATGCTGTTGATCTTAAATACGTGTGTGTATATTATATATATATATAGCCTAATAAAAATGTGTTGTTATCTATGCTGCATGAATTATGCATACATACTGTGATATTTGCTACAAGTGTCTCTTATTTGTGACAATCGGTCAAAAATTTATTAGCTCGAGCTCATCATTATTATTTTAGGCCCAAAACAGATGCTCCGATGTGTTATATAACAGTACATTCTAATCAATGGGGTTCATTAGCCGGTGCTGTCCGCAGAAGTTGTACACCTACAGGTTCAGCACGATTGTTAGTTTGCAGTCTAGCCTGGAAGGCAAAATGCAACCATCATCAGCAATTTGGACGAAAGCAAATCACCGGTTCTTGCCTAATAGCATGACATTGATTGTTGCATTTCTCGATCGGGAAGTAGTTTGATTGGTGGTGTGGTGTAGGTGTCTGTCCTCCGTCCCTCACCGACAGATGTACTAAGAGAGAAAATCTTTGTATGTTCAATTTGATTTATTCCTATTTATCACACTGTGCAGCGAGTGAATTTTTTTAATTTTTCTTGTTTTTGACATGAGATAGGAACACTTTCCAGATATTTATCCAGGAGAGAGTCATGGACAGCCTGAAGGCTGTCTCGGATGCACAGGGCATGAGGCAGGGGACAACCTAGACAGGTTACCCACCCACTGCAGAGAGACATTCTGGATTTTTCTGCCTGGTTATTATGTACACAGGATATGACATCTCAGACAAGTCTGACTGTGGATTTTCATAAGGCTACTTGGCAGCACAAAGACCTCCCAGACGACTGCCATTGCAAATTCCATACATTGTCCTGCACCTCGGATCCACTTAAACCATCTCCTTGACATCTGTATGCTTGTTGCGCATTATCTGCCACAATTGTATGTTGCTTTTTTTTTTTGCCAGATACATAAACGTAAGTATCTAATGTAGGATATGAAGAGTGCCTGCTGGAGAAGAGAGATCTCGGATTGCAGAAGTGGCCTCCTGGTCCTACATGATAGAGTCATTTTATAAATGGTTCCTCACAGGTGTGGGCTGAGACTGTAGAGAATAGGATTCAAGGTGATTTCTTACAATAGAGCAGTAGTTCTCAGTCCTGTCCCTGGCATGCAGAATGTTTTCATTCCAACCCACACTGCTTTCAACCTGCCACATTCTTTATTAGCCTATGAGGGACCATATAAGCCTGATTAGGGTAGGGCTGGAATGAAAACATTCTGGCGGGGGGGGAGGGGGGGCAGGAACAGGACTGAGAACATTTGGAGTAGAGAGACACTGAAGACAGGATGGCAGCAAGGGTAAGGCTGCTGGTTTAAGAACATCAAGTCAGTAGGACAACAATCCTTCCTTTCTTCCTTCTCTCATTTCTTTTTCTATCATTCTTCCATTCTCTCTCTCTCTCGCTTTGTATAATGTATTGCAGCTCGCCCTCATCAAGCAACTTTTTATGATGAAAATTCCTATATTGCCCTAAAATCCTTATACTTTTCCTACACTGCTATCTTGCCCCTTATTTGCACTGATGCTGGTCCTATTGTCCCCTATCATCCCCTCATGCACCTGTCCCCCACCGTGTCCCTCGTAACACATGGCGATAAACCCCCCCCCCACAAAGGTGCAGTGAATGGGGCTCCGTTGTCCTTTGCGTGCCAGGGGACAGTAATGCATGAGGAGAGTACAGGCAGGTGAGGAGGGCAATCTTCTGAAAGGGTCACCAGAGGCACCTCACAGCTCTCGTCGGCTTTTATCGCCCACGCTGAGGAGTCGTGTAGGGTTTTCACACGTTTAGCCAGCGGGGCCAGCTCATTCTCTGAATGCCTCACTGGACTGGACACCGATTCAGGAAGGAATACCGTACCCTCAATCAGACTCATTGTCCGTTCTATATAGCCCAAAATCTGTCTGTTTTTAATGCTGATGGAAAATGGAAGGGTGCAGGTGAACACTGAACGGGAATTGAAGAGATGAACAAGACAAAACCTTAAGCTTTATCTGTGAGCAGTCCATCTGCAGAAGAATGACTGGGGCTCAGGCTGCTGGAAATTGGAAGGAGGAATCATCAGCTGCCTCTTTACTATGAGAGCTTACAGCAAGCACCTCCAGTTAATCTCAAAGGCAATTCAGCCTCCAGTCACAGGAAAACCCCGCCCCCTAGAAGTGATCAGGCGATCAAGAGAGACGCATGACTATCTCGGCAGGTCAGACTCAACAGCGCAGTCATTATTCTTTCAATTACACAATGAAAATGATGGGGGGGGGGGGACAGGAGGAGGAGAATTCTTCTATATGATGCCCCAAGTCAGGGTGCAGCTTGTCAAGGTGGGGGCAACTGTATTATTCAAAGAGGGAGCGAGGAACCCAATCTAAAATGATCCTGGGCTAGAAGGTTCAACACGCCATAAAAACACTGATGCTGCTACTCGCCGCAGCGGAAATTTATATTCTTGGGACCAAACGGCGCCACTTTATTCCACCGTGAAGCATCCCGCAGAGAGAGACTCCGAGAGGATGCTGTGAACGTGAAAAGAAAAGGAGGCCACTAGTTTCAGTCTTTTAAGTAGTTCACCTTAAACAAAATATATAGGACTGGTTGAGGGGTGTGTGTGTGAGTGTGACTTTTCCCCAAAAGGTTGGGACTGGAAGTAAATTAACAGGATAACCCGCCAATCGTCCCACAAGAGCAGCAGCTAATCCACACACATGACGCAACAGAGAGCATTAATATTGTACCTTTGAGGAGGGATGATATAAAAAAAACCAGGCTTGTGTTCCCCAGGGCAAATTCAGGTATAAATATCTTTCCCCCGACTTCTTTCTTACATGACCTGGCCAATGCCTATAAATACAGAAAGGTGCCGTTTCCAAGGTAACGCCTCCGTGGAGAATCGGCCATGTTTGCTGGAAGACAGAGATTGGAAGGTTACAAGGTTCTGCTCTCATGCTGCACGATGGTGGGGGGGTGGGGGGGTTCGGCGACCAATACCCCTGCTTCGCCGAAGATCGGCGCATATGAGGAACCTGCCTCTTAGCACCCAATGGGATTTCCTTGTACACTGAGGTCAGGTA
>JAODKC010000048.1:12994326-13017523 GCA_026777985.1 Mormyrops attenuatus | reverse complement strand
AGGGCCACAGCCGGTTGCAGAGCACCATGTAGCGGGGTGAGCAGATGCACTGACCACCATCCGATGAGAGAATCATTAGATCACCAACACTCCCCCCCTCCCCCAAACACATCACAGCCGGCTGTTTTTGTTACTTCATGCCAGCCTGGACCAAGATAACATTTTTACGGCCATGAAACCACCGGGGAAGGTTTCAAAAGGCCATTAATAAATGCCCAAAAGTAAAATTATCATATTAAATGCCTAATTTTCCACTGGAGTCCTTCTGTGACAGAGTCGGCATGATAGCAGCAGGCTGCAAAGGGTGACGGGTTCGAGAGCGGTCTGCGACTCAGGGTCCCAAATCAGTCAGTGCAAGCAGTGACATTTAACCAGGGCCAACTATGGAATACACACAAACCACTGCATTCAGAGCCATGTTCATTTGCTGTGCTACACATTGAAAATTCCCACGATCAGATATTTCAGTTTTATGTACGATTTTAAAACTCAGAGGCACATCAATTTTTCTTGGACAATGAACAATGGCTGGTGACAGGGATGAGGTCATCGGCGCTGCGGGTGTGTGACTTATGACAAAAGCAACGGGAAAAACCCATGCAAAGAGAGGGTCCTATGGAGACAGGGAGAGACTTTAAATGATTAAAATAAATTCATTTCTTCAAGTCATTTACCATCAGCAGCAGCACACGCTACCTAGAATGTGCGTGAGCTGAAAAATGAAATTAAGCTCAGATTTAATGCAAGATGTCCATCTATGTCAGTGAGGTACATTTCACTTGCTTGCATGGATGCGTGGGCAGTCTCACATTAAGTGCATCATTAAGGCTAGAGAAGAGTCTGTCTGCTAGTATACAAGCTCAATACTGTCATCATTCAGGCAGAGGAGTAAACAACTAGCTTTCAGGGGAAATTCCAGCAAAGATATATTTGAAATTCATTACATTCAGAACTGCCCTCCCTTGTGTGATTTCCTACCTGTTCCTGTCCAATTTCCATTGTGTCATATCGTGTTAATAACTTTGTGTGTGACACTGGGAACATCTGCTGACCAGCACAACTGACAGCATGTCTCTTGCCTATGCCAACTGCAAAATAATACAAAGAACGTGCAAGACGTATCAGTGCACACTGCCTCTTCTACAGAGCAAGCAACACTAATTCAAAGTCAAAATCAACTTTATTGTCATGGGGTGCATGCACAACGAAATGAAGCGACGAGGTTAGTGATTCTGATTTCCCAAGTTCAACTGCTCACAAAATGTATCCAGAAGAAAAATGTACATTTGGTACCACTCTGCACTATATTTTAACCAAGGTGGTAATTTCAGATTTACAGGGAGATGAGAATTAGAAAAAAAAAAATGTTTTATTTACCAGCCAGGTGGCATTTTGGCAGCTCCGTGCAACATAACTGACGTGAGAACCCAAGAGTTTGGCACTTCATGACAATTATTGGCGTTAAATCCGAGGATCCATCTGGTCAGAGTGGCAGAGTGGACCCCCCCCCCCGGCTGTCCACTGTGCAAAGCAAGGCAGTGGTACCATATGAACAAGGTATTTATGCAGTAAAAATGTCAGTGGTGGGTTGCCGTGGGGACAAGGCAAAGGCAGGTAGACCCTCCCTTCCATTCAGGCTGACCCAGTTGTGTCACCTGTCACTCATCCACCCTAAAATACCTCACCAATAACAGCAGAGCAAATAGGAGTTATTTTTTTTCTTCCAAATAAAGGTTCTTCCATGAAAAGGTTGCCTGGCATATTATTTTCTCTCTCACAAAGCATCTTGTGCTATAATATCCTTTTCATCCTACTATGGCGTCTCTATTTAAATCTCAAAAAGATTATGCAATTATGCTAAAATCCTATTATGAATGCTAAGGTCTGTGGGTTTATGTGAAAAAATGGGCCGCCTTCTGAATTTCATGATTTAACAGTTTTTTCAGAAGTGGAAGATGGTACCATTCAACATGTCCAGCTTTTATTTATTTATTTATATATATATATATATATATATATCTTTTTAATTTATTTTTTTTCCATGGGCAGACAGGACCTACAGGTGACGTACAGGACAGGAAACACTAATTCAAAGTCATGATTAAGGAGGCACCAAAAAGCAAGACGGGGGGGGGAGAAGACATACCTCTGGCTGTATTCCGTTATTTACACTATAGTTTTAATATTTTCTTGTGACAAAGACAAGAGCTAAATATCAGTCAGCTACTATGCTACTTAAATATTTTAATACAAATGAATTGAGCTGCCCTGCACAGAAAGAAAAGGGTAAAATTTGGTACCGTTGTAATTGTACCTTTTAAGTTACAGAAAAAGTCTCTGAGGAACAGACCAATGGTACAAACAGCATTAATTTACCACCAATGGTAAATAAATGTTCCTCAGAGTCCAAAATTTCTGTACCTTAAAAGCAGTGCCGCCCCTCCCTACACACAGAACACGCGCTGTGCGTAGGGCCCCACGATCCATGGGGGGCCCCATTTTCCGCAAGGGGACGCATTCTCTGCAAATGGACAAAGGATGCGTAACGCTGCCGTGAGGCGCGCGTAGAGCACCAAGTCAGCCCAAGGCAGGAGAGAAAAAAAAGAGACGAGTAGTCTGACACCGCAAGGTTATAAACCTAAATCGCATTTTGTGATAGTCGTTTTATAATGGGGGGGCTCAAAATAAAATTCTGTGTAGGGCCCCAATTTGGCCAGGAGCGGCACTGCTTAAAAGTGTACAATTGGCCGATCCTTGAGGGTACAGCCCCAGTGACAGGTAAAGGTACAGTTTTTTACCTTTTTTTTCTGAGTGTAGGGGTGTGTGCTGAGCAGAATCTGACCTAGAATCAGCAGAACACCAAGGACCAGCCCTATATACACTTCATATGCAGGGTGAACTATGCCCATTTAGACAGCAAAAATCAACAGATGGGTGAACAGCTGGAAGAGAGAGACATGTACAGAACACCAGATATCAACTCAAAAGGGCATTGAGAACCATCGCTGGACAGTCCCGATCGAAAAGACACCAAGGGATCCGTAATAAAAGTCGCCTCGCCTAATCGCACACATGCACAGCAACTTCACTAAAACGACTTTTTTTCGTAAAGAATATCGCGGTCAAGAGCGCAGATTTTTTCTTCATCTCCACGTACCGATATTTTAAAAAAAAGTAATTAGAGAAAACGTGATTTTTTATATTTTGTAACATGCCTGCGTACGCGACAAAATTACGTAGATCAAATCATCGCAAAAAATAACCATGTCAATAATATGCGGATATCGTTGTTCGGCGAGTTGAACTTTCGCATGTGAATGGGTACAACGTGTAAATAAAGGATCCATCGCAGCCTGCGAGCTGCTCACTTCGTAAGAACAAACAGTTTGCTTACCCATGGCTCCGTGCTGAAAAGGTCGGGCGAATCCGACGGTCTGCAAAGGTCAACTCAGCTGGGACCGGCGCGCCCGGAGAACAGTAAACGCCGAACCTCTACACTAGGTAAATACGGAGACTTTCTCTGTTGTGAATTTTAACTTTTTCTCACTAAAGTTGGTGTAGATGATCGCATAGATAAGTGGGTGTCAATGGAAGGTAAAGTGCGCGTTACTGTGTTGTTTGCTATCCACTAAAAACAGTCTTTATTTCAGTTCGTGTTGCTACAGTTTTACTATACTTTAATGTTACTTGCTCAGGTGGTACTATTTAGTTACACGTCTCTATTTAAATTGCGAAGTTATTTATTGACCAACTAAGTAAGCAAGACTTAAAGGCGATAGCGATTTCAGCTGTGTGAAAAACACATTATTAAGAGACTATTTTGTAATAGAGATCTCTTTATTATAGTGCATTTATCAGATGTTACAAGATGAGTTTAAAAAAAAAAGCTAAAACCAAAGGGAAATGTTCTTAACAGAAAGTAATTTGCACACCTGGTGTCGATTTTACAGAAATTTTGCAAACTTAAAGCTTCACATCTTAACAAGAATAGCTAAATGAAAACTGCGGAGTTAAAATACATTTCATACTTAAGTTCATATATGTCTTAATTACTTGCCACTTACATAATGATATATATCATTCAAAAATCAAGTTTTTTTTTTTGTACTAGGTCTATATTTTCATGGTAGACAAAAAGACAAAACAAGGCCAAAATGTAAATATTTGAGTCGTGTATCTTTACACTTAATGAGTTTTGGTGCGCTTCACAAAAATAACCGCAGCTGTCCAGTTGTACATGTAACAAGTACCCCCTCCTTACTAGAGGGCAGCAGTGGGCTGTAATGTCATTCTCACACTTCGGTGTAAACAGGGCACATTCAATCAGGGGAGTCTTCTTTGAGGTTACAGTTTTGGGTGCCGCATCAGTTACGGTGGAGTGCACCCCTTTTTTTTTTCTTTTTAATTACAGTATCTCCTGATTATTCTTCCTAAGAGAGATGTCTTGGTTAAGACACCCTCCCCACAAGTGAAGGTGAGAAAGCCTAGCTAATGCACTTGCTTGCAGCCACTGGGTATCTAGGGTCGCCGGGACAGTCACTCCAGTGTTCACTCAACACACGTATGTCGGAAAGTTTCACTCCTTCTGACCCTCACAACATTCAACAGCTTCTGCTCAAAGAATCCCTACCGTTAAAATACAGTCCCTTTGCTGTGCAGAATGTGACTGTAATTAGCAATTAGCGACACAGCATTTCCACAGTGGCCTTTAAGAGGGTCACATCATGTGACGAATTGGGATCTCCCTTTGAATGACTGACTGGCAACCCTGGCGACAGGGAAACACAAGGGTTGCTCACCAGTACAACGACCACTTAAAAACGGGATCGTAGGAGCAGCAGCCGACAACACATGCCAACACGGTACAAATGCAATGAATTACCAGGATGAATGGTCGTCCTTATTGAGGCATGCCTAACCGGATGGCAACTATACAGGTCCCATGATGCATTGCCACTGCCTGCTTTGCTGACAACGGCTCTCAAACACTATCCTTGTGCCTAAACAAACCAGGCTAACTGTATTCAATGGAAACTGTACACCTGTCTCCCAGGTATTCCATACAGGAAAAAAAAAAATCAAAGGTCTAATGAAAAAGGTAGAAAGCAAGAGTGGGAGCAGCTATACCATAAAGGCCTCACGGTGCAAGCACACAGCTGTGCTTCAGCCTTCCCGCATGATCAAGCACCACTTTATTGCAGGTCCCACACCGAGTCAGCTTCAGTCAGCTGTTCGACAGGTCCATGAAGCCCAGCCAAACGCTGCCCTGAAGCACACCTCCCCCATGAGGATGAAAAGCACATCTCTTTTCAACATGCTGCAGCCAGTAGCAAAATACACAAAAACACTGATAGCGTTACTGAATGAGAGGCCTCACAGACGTCACAAAGCAACAGGCCCGTCTCCACGGTCCATTATGCTGCTGCTGGCCCAATAAACTCAGCAATACTCTGAAGTTTACACTCCGACTTATTTGCATTAACGTCTTTCAGTTTGACACACTGCGCACTCTTTGAAATGATTCCTTTTGCCTTTAGTGTAGAGCAGACAGATCCTCCTTGCCATAGACCAGTTTGATTTGGTTCTGAATCACAGCAAAGTCGTGTGCTGTACCATGAACTCCAAAGATGAAATAGGACTTGGAGGGAAAAAAAAAAAAAAATACAGAGAGTAATTCAAAACAGTCAGTAAACTCTTGGAATGCCTAAATGCCTTGAGAAAGGACACTCATACAACCATCACAAACCCTGTGTTCCATCAAACAGCCTAATAGTCAGCATATTATTTCATTTGTTTACTGAACAGGCCTTTAACATAACAGGAATGAAAGAAGCCATGACAATATAATAATATACAAGTAAAAACCTGGTGGGGGGGTGGGGGGGAGATATTACTCAGTGTTCACTTGTGCTTCATGGCATGGGTAGTGTTCCTTTAAGAACCTCAGCTATGACTGATTGGGCTTTGCTCATGAAGGAGGGGGCCAGCGTGATTTTCAAATAATGCAAAGAAGGACCTAGGATGGAAACCTCTTTATTGACTTTCTTCCAACCTGATACAGGTTACAACATGACGTCTAAGTGGGTCTTAACATTTTAATACGTGCATCTTAACATTTCACCACTGGTGACGAATATCAGGTTTTTAATATATTTTTTTTTTTTTAGCTCTTCTTTGGAAGCTGACAACGCTCTGCATCCTGGGTCTTCCTTTGCCTACTGAAAACCATGCTGGCGTGAGGTGGGCTGGATGGGCACGTTCTGTGCCACACCGCTCTCTGAACAAGCACCCAGAGAGCCAGACCGGTGTTTTCTACGGGAGGTGTGTAAGGCACGCCAGGGCTGCTCCCACTCCCCGTTGACAGACACGCAGACACACTCACACACACTCTTACAGATACATACATGGGACGGCACCAGCCAGGGCCCAACTGGGACAGAGGGGTGGAAACGGTAGGGATGCAAGATGAGGTTTTTTGGGAGGGGAGGGGAGGGGAGGGGAGGGGGGGATTAAGGCCGTGACTGGAGCTGCCCTGTCATGTAGACAGTGGAATGGATCATTTCTGGTTCTTCAGCTGATTGGAGAGCCAGTCCAGGCCCTCGTAGAGACCATCTCCGCTAGTGGCGCAAGTAGCCTGGATGTACCAGTTGCGGTGGCGAAGCGAGTGCAGGCCGAGCTTGTCTGTGATCTCCGCTGCGTTCATGGCGTTGGGAAGATCCTGACGAGAAGGGTGGAGGTTGGGAGTGAGGACCAGCACACAGGGGTGACTGTGAGAATAAAGGCAAATGGGTCACATGGACCCAAAAGCTCACCTGTTTGTTTGCAAAGACAAGTAAGACGGCATCTCGCAGCTCATCCTCCGCCAGCATTCTTGTCAGCTCCTCTCTTGCCTCATTCACTCGCTCTCTGTCATTACTGTCCACAACAAAGATCAGGCCTGAAAGGAGGAGGAGGGAATGAGTGAAGAGATGGACTCCAGGTCTTCAGAGCTAACAGTCTACCTACAATGACAAGTCTCACCTTGTGTATTCTGGAAGTAATGACGCCACAAAGGCCGGATTTTATCCTGACCGCCGACGTCCCAGACTGTGAAGCTGATGTTTTTGTATTCTACAGTTTCTACATTAAAGCCTGTAAGGAGGAAGAAAATGACTAGTCACCACCATACCACTGCTGGCCATCCAACTTCTTATTTGGTTAAACCCATGAAGCTATGTTAGCAACAAACCAGCAGAGAACAACCAGAAGCCAGGAAGAAAACTGCAATTTTCTGGGAACTTGGGGGGGGAGGGGGGTGCATTGCCTTATAGATCAACATGGACATGACAGACATGTCATGTCCACCAATGGTGGGAGTAGGACTCACCAATGGTGGGAATAGTGGTGACGATCTCTCCCAGTTTGAGTTTATACAGAATGGTGGTTTTCCCAGCTGCATCCAGCCCCACCATGAGGATTCTCATCTCTTTCTTCCCAAAGAGACCTTTAAATAGGTTGGCGAAAACATTCCCCATCTTGTGTTATCTGGTAAAACAGATATTGCAAAAGATTAGCCACTTCTAACTGCTTCTACCAAATTGTGCAAATGCAAAAGTTGATCTGAACCCAATCACTGAATACTCTGGGTGTTTTAAACTAAAATTTAAATAAGTTGCACAAGAATGCATGGTACAGAACTGCTTCGATTGATTTCCCATTACTGTAGTTCATGGTTTCACTGCTGCTCCTTTAAACAACCCTCAAGATTGGAGACCATCTTGTGACTGATGTGGCAAACGTAATTCATTAAACTCTAAATCTGTTTCCCATGGGGAAAGACATCACGAATTACAAAGAATTAATTAGGTGAGCATGCTATGACCAAAAAAAGGGGTCTGATGTAATGTGGACTGAGGCAGGTGATATTACAAGATACAATGGTCCTATAAACCCAGTTACTAGTCTAACTGGGTACTGCAGTATAGCAATGATAAATCTGAAATTGCATCATCCAAAATTAGTGGGCTTTCCTCCCACAAAGTTGCAATCTGCTATGAAGCAGATTCATCATAACCATCTCAATGTCATGGGGCTGCAGTAAGGGCAAAGAGCAGCCAAACAGTGTTGTTAATTTTCAAAGGAGCACAGACACAAGCTTGTGAGATCAAGAAGTGATCACTGCCTCATTGACAATCCTTCGCAGTTTAGAAACACTGATGATCAAGTGAAACAAATCTGCGTTTAAAAAACACTTCATTATGAATTCGGAAAATACATCTGGAAATTAATATGAAACAATCTGGAAGATACAACAGAAGATAATGACTGAGGAACTGAAAAACAGTTCTCTTCATTTTGCATTAATGTAACCACGCCAGCCATAGCCCTGCTGTCATACATGTTATAAAACGTTTTGTACAGATCTATTTATAAATTGCTCAGAACATTTTTGTGCATAGAGAGGACAATACAACCCTCAATACAAACCCCTTCATGTTTGCAGTCTTAATAATCTTTGCATCTACAGGTGACAATGTAATGTATGAATTAAAAGTCTGACACACTAACTAGACTTCTTAAACAGAATGCATGCATATACATGCACAGATTTACACAGAGATCAATTTTAATTCATGACAGTCCACAGAGCATTCTATCTGCCAAATGATATCCATAAGACCTAGGTGGAGACTCCTAGCAAACTAGTAAATTTTAGTAGTAGATTATGCTAATGAAAATGTAGTTTGAGCCGCTTTATTCATTCCCCTTGGCTGAATTTTGAAATCTGATACCAGCAAGCACTGTTTCCCTGCTCCAATAGAAAGTGCATGGACACCTTTGTACCCTGCCAAACCTGGCAAAACCAGAATACATCAATGCATACTTATGTATTTCTCTGCAAAGTTCTTCAGCATATATCCTGGGAATATTTTTAAGAATGTCATTATTGCCGTGACCTTAAATTTGACCTCCTCTGCACAGCATCAGCTGTCACTTTGCTTCACACTTAATTTCATGAAATTTTTTAACTGTACAGTTTTAAGACTAGTTTTGAAGTGCATAATGGTAATTAGCCTATTCATCATAATAAAAGGTTGTCATATTCTGTTAGCAAAAGACCTGCTGTCCTAAATACTGAAACATTCCCGTTAGCTACATTGTGATTCAACAATCATCTGTTTTGAAGGGTGCCAATGGCTGTGTAAGCCGCTAACAATGCACTGTTTTTTCAGTGATGTATAACATGCCAACTATGACTGCTGACCTGCAATTAAACAACGAGCAAAGTTATCTTAGCACTTTTACATTATAACAGACCATTTTAAAAACCGAAACAAAACAGGTAAAGAGGTTGTACGTGGAAAAACACTTTGCATACCTGAATGAATGGATGTTCAGAGCTGGAAAGAGGCATTTTACATTGACTGCATTTTCCATATGCAAGGTGCTAGCTGGTTAAATTGTTTTAGATATATTTCAGTTATTTTAAACTCTGGTCAGTTGGAAGAGCCCACACACACACAGGAGTAACCTGCGAATAGGTCACCCCCCATGCCCATCAACAACTGATTCATGTTCATATTCAGGAAAGGTGTACAGGTGAATGTAAGTTGATATAGTACTGCTAGGTAACCAACACATAGAAATATTATCCAACTCGTGACAAGCTTTAATGCACCATTAATTTTAGAACTTGCTGACAAGCACACTCAGACATTTGAATGCTCCATCAGACATATACTTTGTCTGTTCATTTGTAGACCCAGGATTATGAAACACACACCATCAAGCAGTTCCAATATTTGTCATCCTTTGGACAGATGTTTCTGTGCTTTTTAATCATCTGATCCAATATTTTACCACCACATCACTGGTGGAATCCATCATCTGGCTGACTAAGATCACATGGCTCCTACTCCATGGAAACTCATTTCACCATTTCATGTTACTCAAAGATGCCCAATAATATCTAGAAGCATTGAGAATGACCAGTCACACTTCACAATCACTGCTTTAGATGATTTCACACTAGAGAATCCATTTTGGATTTCAGTGTAATCAAAGAACCCTTGCTTCCCACTGCTCAATGTTACTGAGGAAGAGAACAGCACAACTAAGTAGCTAAGGCAGGGGTGTCAAACTCCAGTCCTGGAGGGCCGGAGCCCAGCACAGTTTTTGGTTTACCTTCATTTAACACACCTGATTCAACTCCTTCTGCTAATTACCACAGAGCTCATAAGCCAAGTCATTTGTGGCAGAACAAGGAAAGAACTAAGCTACACAGGGCTCTGGCCCTCCAGGACTGGAGTTTGACACCCCCGAGCTAGGGTCAGAAAAATCTTCCAGTAACTGATGTGAATATGAAGTGGAATGAACTACACCTGCAGAGTAATCCAGCTGACTGAATTATTTACAAGACAGCCAGAGAGACCCAAAGGCAACCAAGCCAGCACACTAAGGTAAAGTTAAATTTACTGTATATAAACTGAACACAGAAATCCAACAGTGAACATGCCAGTTACATATATGCTGCTCATACAACAACCAGTCAAAATTGCATAAGATCAGAAGGGCAATTTATAGATGAATTCAACTGATAAGTTAAAACCATATTTCTTACATTCGCAAAAAGGTTTTCTTGAAACAGTCGACCCACTCAAAAACTGGATAGCCTGAAATACTGATTTTTCCACCAATACTGATCATATAAGCTAAAATGTGAAAGAACTGACAGTCAAAGTTCTAACTTAAAAATAAAAACTTAATACACAACTGAAAATAACTAAAGAAGCCAGAAAGTTGTACCATATTTGCAGTCCACTGTATCCCACATTAACATAAACAATACCCATCAGTTTCAGACTGAACAGGGGGGAAATATCTACCAAAATTTAAAATAAATATTACATAAAAAACCATTTAAAGTTGTTCTTCCCCATGTATGTTTTGATAAGGATTCTACCAATAAACACGATGAACAGGTTAGCTTCTATTTCAATTCACTAGATGAATTTGTCATACATGTTAAACACTGACGAACGATATTCGTAACATCCCCCCACCCACTAAAGATCATCACCACTCAAGCCAACAAATATGAATTATAATGCCGGTGAGTAATTGGATAGTCAACTGGTTCTGAGAATGTGATCTTTGATATGGAACGGCATCATTACTCGAGTTCTCAATTCAGGCACTCATGAATAAATCAGGTCCCTACAAATTAATTATTGACATAACCTAATAAAGATAGGGGCTGTGCATGTTCTGCTCCAGTATGATGGTCACACTTCAGTGAAGTCGTCAAAACTATTTTTCTGACCTTTAATACTCTTACACCTGTTAGTACCCTGATGCTAACAGGAAGAAAACTCGACAACTTAACGGCCTGACCGTACCGGTAGCTCAAGTTTCTTCTGCTGGCTAATATACCCTTATTCCCTGAGATTCACTGAATTCAAACACCATGTCAAGTACTGTATGTTACCAAAACTAACCATTCCCTATCTTCAACTCTGCACGGAACATCATAATTACTAAACCAATAATTTCTACAAAGTAAGCACACAAATATCACTCTACTGAATTATGCAACACAACAAGATGTGAACCAGACATCTTAAACCTGACAACTCTGGAAACTTTTCAAGTTAGTGATAGATGATACGAGTGTGACTTGGTCTTATATTCAATAGAGCCAGTAATATATTGATTAAAGACCCAGACTTGTAACTAGGTTGACTGTTCAAACACCTCAAATGTCTCTCCATGGTATCCTTAATTTCAAACCCTTTTACAACAGGCTACTTAGCCAACATTCAAAACTGTTTAATGTGAGCAAAGTAGCACTGGAGAAGATGTATTTAAAGTACATAATACATTTCACAACCCAATAAAGAGTATCTACAAGGGACAAGTGTGTCAGAATTATAATTTTTTTTAAATCTTGCAATGCACTGGTACACTTCATACTTGAGGAGCTAATGCAAATAAAGATCAGGTCCCCTCAGAAACCCCAAAGACATTCAAATAAAACAACAGTGCATCTCATTTGGGAAAACACACAATGAAATCCTTAGGCAAGATAGATATTTAAAGTAAACATTAGGTAACCGTGGAAAAGAATGACATTGATATGTATCCACTACGGCGCCCTGAGCTCAGCCATTGTCTTGCTGAAAAGAAACTCAGTTTCCTAGACTACTAAATGTATATATGGTGATCTATATACCATTCAACATGCAGAGACCCCCTGGACTACGAGAAACTTCGGCCCAAGGAAGCCAACACCAAACTGAAATGAAACAGAATGTTCAGCGGCTCCTAAAACAGATCATAAGGGAAAACACAAAAGGAATCGGTAACCAGAAAAGATAAATACGTGGCATTATCAAGACAATCTTCGAAAGAAAAAACTCGGTTATTAATATGGTCTTGTTACTGGTGTCAGGTGAAGTTACTTTCAGAGACTTAATGCTGACAGCCCGCCTAGCCGGCGATGTAAGTAAACTAACATGATGGACTTCTCATTTATATGATTATAAAGTTAACTAACTAGCTCTCTGTAGACTAAGGTTACTTCGCCTATGGCTATAAGGACTGGGCCTCAAATCCTACAAGCTTCATCACCACACTCAGACGGTGACACCATATTTCCCAGCTATCGAGAGCGACCGACGACCTATTTCTTACAACACGGTAATAAATAAACAATGACGATACCCTGATTACTATTCGATTCTTCAAGTTAATGTGTAGTGCCCTATCATGAAGGGATTTCAATATCCTGGCCTTCAGATCATCAGTTATGCAAGTGACTCGCTAAGAACAAACGTGACTAGCTAACATTTCACTCCTGCAATCACTTTTAATGTGTTGACCAAACAAACTGCAGGTTAAATACACCAAATGTACGTTAGATATAACCATTATACCTCGCTGAACATTATAGGTTCCAAAAAGTGCCTAAGACTACACAGCTGGCTATCCCGGTAAATGTCATCAGGTACACACATAACCCTTCTCGGGTGTCGCTAGACGAGTCAGTAACAATATCAGACTACATCCAGTCAAACAAAACTCAGTGGAGGCCATATATAGCACATAAAAACATAGGAGGATAAAACCTACCTATACTAAAGTAATACAGATAACTGCCAATTTATAATTACCTCAGAGCTGTTGCTTCTCGATCTTTCTCTAGCACTCTACTTCACCGTTACCGACAAAATGGCGCCTTTCACGAGCCACAGAGTGTCGCGTCATAGATCCGCTCATTCGCAAACTCCGTCCAATCGGATGGTCCTCAGTGGGAGAAGCACCGCCCACTCAGAATTGTGGCGTATCACCGAGCGCGACCGCGTTCTGTGGGCGGTGGACTCGAGAGACCGCTTCAGGGTTTTCCAATAAAATGCAAGAATCCTGATGTTGTAATTTTCCTGTCCCCACCCTAAATTATACTTTCCGGTCTTTTGCAGATGTTTGAATTGGGGAAAGCGTTATGCTAAAATAGATGATGAATATGAATTTATAACATCGGCGCAAGGTTTTAATGTCGTTATTATGTGGAGATGGTTTGCATGATTGCGTGTTTTTACGCCCAAGAATTCAAGCTCGTCAGCATCGTGACCAGCAAATTCGAAACTCACACCTTAATCTTAAAGCGATGTTTCGATCTGTGAATGATTCCAGTTACGTGTACTTTCGGGAAGCTGTGGGGAGGGCGACGTTACAAAAGCCTTTCCCCCCCTTTCATGTCGTTTGTTTTTCCACTGCAACCAGGAGCACGAACAAATGGGTTGATTGTAAGGTCTTATATTTTACAAACGAATATCTCGGATTACAAGCCAAAAGACACATATAACGCCACTGCGCATAATAAACCGGCAGAAGCATTTTTTACGCAAACGCTGCATACATCCGCATTCAGATAGTGTCCTTGTGTAACAGGTTTTTTTTATCTTCAAGTAAATCAATTTGTAATGTTATGCCCAGAATATTATTTCTATAAGCATTTTATACTAGAAAATTTACTTAAATGGACATACAAATCAATATCAAAGTTAAGGTTGGAGATACATGAGTGACGTAATATTTTAAATGAATACATTAATATGAAAATACCGCATACATTTAATAAATATATGGTAACTTGCGTGTAAACCTAGTTTTTTTATATTAAAGTGTTTTTATAGTTTGCTTTTTATCCTTGAATTTGATCAATAAATGCTACCTAGTAACGTGTATAAGACAAGTCTTCTTGTAACGCAGGGTGGGGTAAACCTCGAAGTCGAAGATCTGGTTTCTGCTTCTGGGAAGGATGCTGAAATAATAAAGAAACTGAAAGTAAACTGAACAAACTAACGAAGAATTTACTATTGCTATACCCCATCCATGCGGTTTCCAACCACTGATCCAGTACAGGGTTGTAGGGGATGGTACATAGAGCTTAGCTCAGGCAGGGGAACACCCTAGACGGGATGCCAGTCCATCACAGGGCATACATATAGACACAATAATACAGTTAAAGGTCCCACATTTTATCCTAGTTAATAATTCTACAGAGTTACAGGTCCACCTTGTGGGATCTGACCATGAGCTCCAGACATTTTAAGTGGTTTTGATTTTCACTTGGTTTCTTTTCAAAGAGCATGCCCATCAATGTTTCCCACAGTCTATTTTTTTAATTGCTGTTCAATAAACCCCTGTAGCCATCAACTGTTTCGTTTTGAATGTCTGCCTATTTATGACCACCAAGTTGTCCAAAATCTAAGCTGTCAGTGGCCGCAACAGCCTAGCCGCTATAGCAGCTGGTATCTGTGCAGCTGTCGGTGATGTTTATAGCTGCTAGTGGTATTGGTGGTCTGTGTGTCCAGAGTTTCAAAGGGCCAGGGAGAATATAGCACTGAAAAGTTTGCAAGATTATGCTAATATTAGTCTGATCTCATTCGGTAGAAACGAAATCTCAAAACCACAGGGGCCAAGAGTTAATGTCTACACTGTCACCTCTCCTATTCGTCAGTGCTACACAGCCTGTATACCAAAATACATCACTTTTAGTAACTTCCCTACTAATCCTACTTATATAAATTGCACAATCCTGTATGTCCTTTGCACATTGGATTATTTTCTTTTTTATTGCACTAAGTTTATGTTTAGACTGTGGTCCCTCAGCTTCGCCATTTCGTCTCTGTATACTTGTATATGGTGGAGATGAGAATAAACTTCACTTTAACAAACATTCTCTCTGCCCAGAAATTTATGTTCACTTTTTATAGCTCTGAATAAGTGCTCTGTAATGCTGGGGAAAAGTAGAGAAAAGGGTCAGGCTATTAGGTCACGTTTCTATCCCCAAATCCACCTACACAATTTGGTATGCCAGCCTGTATCTGAACGACTGTTGCAGCATTCCATCTCACAATAATCACACATGCTGCCACCAAGGTTGTCCGTTCTTTACAGTGCAGCAAGCATGATTTTGCTTGTGTGTCCTCATCTTTCAAGGATTCGATAGAAGAATCCACAAAAATGATGCCGTGTTCAACGACATTCAGCTTAATCTCCTGTAACGCAGTCCAGTGTATTTCACCTGTTTAATTGTGAAGTCTCTGATTATTAAAAGATAAAAGGGTTAATAATTTATTGTGGTTTTCCTTTGTCAGTTACACAGAACACAAGGCAGAATAAGTCTATTTCATTGGTGTAAAATACTATATCTTGCACGAGCGAGCCCACCTCTGTCAGTACACTGTGGGAAAGGAGTTCAGCTGCCAAATTTAAAAGTATGCTGTACCAGGTCCTGACCCCTCTCCCTCAAATGAAACAATGATTGGAGGTGTACTGATATTAAATTAGCCGGTCTGTTATTGTGCACATAACAGATGACGATCAAAAGCAAAACGCCCCAGGCAAATGCACGCGTGTGTGCATCTGACTCAATTCTTCCACTCAGCTTTTCACAGGATCTACTTGTGATCTGAACCCTCATTGTGGGTTCTGGGCAGCTGAAGATGACCCGCCTGTTTGTGACTCTACTCCTCAGAGGGGAATAATTTGCAGATGTCTCTGATGTGCAGTGTGTAAAATTTAAGAGCCGTAACCTCTTCATTTTCTCTGACAGACGGCTGGGGCCCAGAGGCCTTTCAGCAGTCTAGCTGTGTTGGCTAAGCAGACAAGAAAGGAGGAGAGTGCGGTTAAAAAAAATAACGGGAAAATAAATCTGAAACCTTCTGGAACACTGAAAATGCGAAGTGTACAAATTACATTACAGGTCCAGGCCACAGAATTACCATACATATTTTTATTAAAAATACTCAAGTATTTTTAACAGGTTTATTAACATACACACACACTCACACACACTTATGAAGTTACTTCCATTGTGTTCATCTCAGTTAAGCCCACGCAGTTCTTTCTGGTGGGTTGTCCTACTGGCAAATGGGCTCATCCATTCACTCACTCTCTAGGTTCAGCACTGTCGATAACAACTGAATTTGGGTGTATGGGGAGGGGTGACAGTCACCCGGCCCACCACAAAGCAATTTTTCAAGTTTTACCTTCATCCAGCCAATTAACACATCATTAGTGATATTGGTAGATCTGGCAGCATTTATCAGAATCTGATAAACTTCTCTAACCAGTGAACCATTATAAAAATATGTGTTATAGCATAATGGTGTCATTAATGTTACAGTCACACATACACACGTTCTTTCAATCAAATGTCATTCTCGAAATAATTTAAAAACATTAAAAAAATGCAATATACTACAATCATATTGTTACATGCTATCGAAGCAGCATGTTAATGTGGAGATTTCAGTGCAATTCACTATAATGTGGCTGCTGACACAAATGTTTCCTGTGTCATTCTGCATGTTCACAGTAGAGGATTAGTGGTGCATGGAAAGTCAGTTCAACTTGGTTATTAACTGCCCAGATGCTATTGCAGTTCCCAACATTCAATTGACATTTTTGAACAAAACCATATATTCCCTCTATCATGATTAGTACTTTGTTCTGGGCCAAGGGTTCCCTCATTTGTAACTGCAATATGACTACAGCACAGTAATTTGCACTTTCAGTTCTTCAAGCCAATTTGAGTTTCCAGCAGTGGAGCATACAAAATTTGCCGATACAAAATCTGTCTGATGAGGATATTTTGCAAGTTCCTCCTTTACAAATCCAGAACTGCAATAACACTTTGCTTTAGCGCAAAAGGAAACTAAGGGAGAAGGGTGGAATAACAATGACCTGTTGGAACAATAAAATCTTTCCAGATGTGACATTTCATTATGGAAAAAGGATACGGCTAATGGTGTTTGAGTCAGGGACAGCTGTTGGGTAGGGGGACTGCCTTCACAAAACAATACATAACAGACCACATAGGTGGTTTCAACTACTGCCTCTCTGTGATTCTAGGAAACAGAGTTAGGGAAATTTTACAGCTTGTAAGACCACAAACTGTCCTCTGGCTCTTTTGCAGGGTGACACAAACAGTACTGCACTGACATCTGTCACATTCAATTCCCTATTCATCTGGGAAGAGAGACCAAGGGTTCTGGTGAGCTCAGTCCTTGAGTCAACGGCAATGGGCTGCTGTGTTGCCACACAACCGGTTCAGTCTCAAGGACCTCATCAGGAACCTGACTGCTTTGGGTCACTTCAGCAGCCTTTTCAGGCTGATCAATTTTTGGACCAAACATCAAAGTGAAAGCAAACAAATGAGCCCCAGGGCTGACGGCCAAAAGCCTTTTCTGTGAAGAACCTCATAGTTCTCAAGACCCGTGACCTGGCGGGTGCTGAAGGTCTTGTCCCGAGAAGATGGGATGCAGGAGGGGATGGAGTTGCAGGGCAGCAGCGGTGGCTGCCGTGGCAGGGCGGGGAGTGAGGAGTGTTGGGTAGAGGGCAGCATGGGGCACATGATGAAGGGCCAAGGGGGTGTGGTGCAAGGCTGAAGCTGGGATAATGTGAATGGGTTGGCCCGAGAGAAAGGCAGTGGGGTGGGCAGGAATGAGCCCGGCATGGCCCAGAGAGTGGCCCAGTGTGTGTCCCAGGGAATGACCAAGTGGGGACAAGGAGATAGGCGTGAGGTGATGCTGGGGGATGTGGTGTACTTGAGCCAGCTGGTGTGGGTGAGGGTGGGGGGCATGTGGATGAATGCCAATGGCAGCAGCAGTAGCAGCGTGGTGCTGCAGGAGTGTATGCTGCACCGTGGTTATCGAGGTAGCAGAGGCAGAAGCGGGAGGCTGCTGGATGTGAATTGGCTGGAGTGCAGCGGCAGGGGCCGCTGGGGCCAGGTTGGTGGCCGCTGCTGCTGCTGCTGCAGCCACGGCCACTGCCGAAGAAGGGAAGGACTTCACCTGCTTGGCCAGCAGCTGCTGCTGAATGTGCTGTTGGGCTGCCTGCTGCAGCTTGCTGTACTTCTCCATTTCCTCAGGAGTGAAGGTGATGGGCTGGCTCTCCAAGGGAGCCAACGAGTCACCATCTTCAGCCTCCAAACCCATATCTTCCTCCAGGCAGGAAGGCGGGTATCTCGGATAGGGATGGAGGGCTTGCTGCTGCTGGGGTGCATGTTGTGGCTCGAGCATGGAAGTGGCTCCCTCCTCTACAGGTTCCCCCTGGTATGGCTGGACTAACAGCCCAGAATTCTGCTCAAACAATGGAATACCGGTGGATGCTTGTTCCTCTGTATTAGGATGTTGGACCTCCTCAGCTAGAGCACTCTCTACAGTGTCCTCCAGTTTCTGTGGTGCTGATGCAGGGACAGGAGGTGGTGGAGGAAACTCTCTAATAGGCTCCACCAACACTACATCTCCCCCAGCCTCTGTACTTTCACTGGTAACATTCTTCTCCGCCTCCTCTGCTTGCCGCATACAGGGTTGTGGGAGCTTCTTGCCAGCTGGCAGCTTGCCAAACAATGGGAGCATGGTCTTGCTCCCCAGGGATGGAGGGAGCTTGGGTCCAAAATATCCCTGTGGGGGATCTTTCAGCTTGATGCCTGCTTTTGCTCCAGCTGCGGTATCATCCAAGCCCTTGCGGGACTGCACATTCTGCAGGAGTTGTCGAGCTGTTAGGGAATTCCTCTGTGCACTAGCCCCACTACCCCCTCTGGACCCCCCAGCAGCACTGACTCTCTGCGTTGAGAAGGTGCCACGAATACTGTTCCGGGAGAGATCCTTGTGCCCTGATGCACGGGACTGGCGAGGCGACTGTGAGCGGTAGATGCGGGAGCAGTTGAATTCCCGCCGATGAGGAGAGTTGTCCCGGCGTCGGTGTGAAGAGCCCCTGCTGGAGGGGGAGCGGCTGGCGGAGCTGTGGCTCCGACTGTAACTGCTTCTCCTCCAGGAGCGCCTGCTGCTACTGCTGCTGGAGCTCCGTGAGCTGCTATGCCGGGCCCGCCGGCGCCGACGGCTACGGCTCCGTGAGCGGCTCGAATCAGCCGACGAGGATGACGAGTAGCGATGCCGGTCGGATCGGCGCCGACTGCTGCCCCGCCGTTCATAATCAGAGTCAGAGGAGTGCTTAGAGCGCCCCCTGCCCTCATTGCTGTAGTCGCTGGAGCTGTCCGAATAGGTACGGCGACTATAGCGGCTGCCACCATCTGAGGATTGATCCGAACTGCTGGACGAGGACCGGCTGTGGCGCCCTCCTCGGCGAGAAGAGCGGCTCCGGGAGTGTCCGGAATCCTCGCTGTGGCGCCGGCGGTGTCGAGGGGTGGACCGGTGTCGACGAGAACGCTGGGGGGAAGAGGAGCGCCTCTCCTCTTCACTCTCACTGCTAGGGTGGCGACTGTCATGCCTTTCCCGACTGCTCGGCGACTTCAGCACCGAAGTGGAGGATGACCTAACCATGCTGGTAGTGTGTGGGGATGTAGTATCAGGGTCTGACCTCTGCTTCTTGGAACCATTGAGCTCATCTGATGAAGTGGTTTTCCCAGGACCTTTCCCTACTGCCCCCTCACCCGACCCGGGCCTCTGTCTCTCTTCTTTGATGGGGTGTTTCCGCTTCCTAGCCCCGGTACCCTCCACTGCCCCAGCTACCTGCACCTCGGCAGACTCCTTATCCTTCCCGCCTTTCTCTTCTTCCTCACCTGACTTTTTGGTCTTACTCTTCTTACATTTATGTTTCTTCTTCTTTTCTTTTTGACATGAAGTTTCTACTTCCTCTCCAATAACCTCCTTCCCCTCTTCCTTTTGCTTAGAACTCTTTCCAGATTTCTTATGTTTCTTTTTTTTCTTCTTCTTCTTCATGGAAGCAGCACTGTTCTGTTGCATCTGCCCATCCTTCCCGCCCTCAGTTGGTTCTTCTTTCATGGAAGTATGATCTTTCTTGACTACACTAGGCCCAGCTGTCTCCATTTTGCTAGTCACTGCTTTGGATATATCACTGTCTTCCACACTAGACTTCATTGTTTTAGCTTGTTTCCCACTCTGGGCCCCTTTGTGGCGGGACAGCTTGAAGTCAAAGTAGAGAGGATTGCAGCTGTAGGATATTGAAGGCTGTGTGCGAGTGAATTCCCGCAATTCTGACGGCCACTGCAATACAGTGCTTTCATCCTTGCTTAGGACCGAGAAGAAGGCACCAGTGGAGAGCCGGGGCCCTTGGGGGGATTCAGCTGCTCCTTGAAGACAGTCAGTAGGGAATTCCTTGGGTATAGTGCTGCTTTCAGGGGAGTCCTCCATGCCTTGCTCCATCTTCACACTGGGCAGGTAGGTTGGAGGCTCAGACACTGGGGCTTTCTGGGTCTCAGACTTGTCTGGCTTCTGTGACTTACCAGCAGTAGCTTTGGGTTGTTTGTCCTCAAGCTTTGTTTCAATAGCCTCTTCTTGCTTCTGAATCGCAGTTTGGTCTGAGGCCTTCATGAAAAGCAGGAATTGAAAGTGGGGCTTGACTCGACAGTGAGCTGGCGGCACATAGTGGTAATACTGGGGCTCCTGCCCAGAAAAACCCTCCTCTTTTTTCATCATCATCATCTTCAACTTGGAGAGGGTGGAGGCTAAAGATCCACCCTCATCAGATGGCTGTTGTTGCGCATGCTGTTGCTGCTGCTGTTGCTCTTCAGGAGGTCCATTGTTTGGGCTTTCCCTGTTGAAGGCCGAGGCCTCCTCCTGTCCCTCCTCCTCGAGGGCCTCCTCTTCCCCCTGGTCAGCAAACACAGCAGCAGCAGTCTCAAGCTTCACTGGTGCCTTTTTGGCTAAAGAGAAGGACACGCTGAGTTTAGGTAGCACCGCTGCTGGAGTCACGGAAGAATTTTTCTTGCCCAGAGTGAAGCTGATCGATGGTTGCTTGGGCGACGCAGATCTTGTAAGCTGGCCAGAATTGGAGAGCATCTTGTCTTCCCCTAACAGCCCTTCTGGCAAAATGTCTGCAACAGATGTGCACTCAGGATTAGGGACTCCTGACTCACTGTTTTCCCCATCCACAGCTACAGTAGTGGCTTTAAACATTGGCCCACTGCCAGGAGTTCTGCAAAAAAAGACAGGGAATTATACAAAAAAAAAAAAAAAAAAAAACACAAAGTTTGATTAGCATGGCTGCAGTGCTATACAGCAGATTTTGATCCTTTGGCATAGACAGAGGGTTGGCCCTCTGCTGACCACAGGGGGTAAGTGCATCCTTACTGGTTTTGCTGCTTGCGCTGCTCTGCCAACTCATGCAGCCGGCGCAGCATCTTCTCCTGCTTCCTTTCATCCTTGCGCGAACGTGACGACACGTTGCGAGCAAACTCCCTCTGCTTCAACTCCTTCAGCCTCTGCATTGGAGGAGTGGGGGGAGGGAGGCAGGAAGGAGGATGATGGGGGGGGGGATAAAGGAATGAGAAATGGATGAAGAAGGATTAGAGGACAGTAGAGGGGGCCGGGGGGGGGAAACGTTACACAAAAAAACCCCCCACAAACACTATATAGCACAGATTGTTTTATCTGTGACCAAGGAGAGGTATGCCAAGTGACCTGCCCCGGCAAACTAACCACCTGAGAGAAAATGCAGCTACTTTTGGTTTGCTCCATACACGGGACAACCAAAATCAGTGTGATTAGGATGACTGAGCATTTACACCAACATGGCGGCAAAGGTGACATTAAAACACACAACACAGAAGTACAGGATGCACACACTAAATCTGTAGGTCTCGGGGCAAATCAGCTTGGCTTTGCTTACATTCCTCTACAATAGGCTGATCTGGGGCAGGTGATCACCACAGTAAGAACCCCCCTCCCCCAGAGAGGCACAACAGTTTGTTGAGACAGGACAGCCCCCTCCCATCTCACCCCAAACATCCCCCCATCCTCGGCCCGCAAAACCACAGCACTGTTGCCACCACATCACAGAGGGTCAGACGCCAGATACCTTACCTGTATCGCAAACTACACCCCTGAGGAAGCCTCTCACTTAAGAGTGTTGGGTGGTTTAGGGCACAGGGTTATTTAGCGTGGACCGTGCCGTATGCGTGTAGAGATACAGGCATGTGTGTGTGTGTGTGTGTGTGTGTGTGTGTGTGTGTGTATGGATGTTCATCAGTGTGTTTGCAGGTGTCTATTCAAGGGATAGACATTACTGGCGTCAACAAGCAGCAGATTGACAAAGTAACACAGGCACAGCTCAAGTCTACTGCACTCTGGCACGATGTGTGCTCTACTGCAGAGGGCCGGTATGAGTGAGTGGCGAGGTCGGGGGTCGAGGTGGGGTGGGGGTGGAGATGACAGAAGCTTTAGTACTTTAGACAGAGCAACTACAGGGGTTAGCCACTGCCAACAAGCGAGAAAACTAAACCAGGATAGAGAGGGGTAGGGGAAAAGCTCACCGCAAGGAGACGATTTATGGGAGTACCGCAATGTCCTGTAAGTCAGAGTAATGGTCAGAAATATCAAACTACAGTCAATAGTATATCACCGGTTTGTCACATATGTTAGATGCATTATAAATTAATCAGGAATGGATGGTTCTTGTGAATCATTATATAGGAAAGCATAATTTAATTAATTTCCTAAGCATTACGTGCCCCTGGGTCAGTGCCATCGGCCACTGGGACAGGACACATCGCAGAATCCCAAGCGCCAGCCCTCTGTCATACGGGACATTGCCTCGGGAATGCGGATATATCGGAGCGAGCAAGAGGAGGGATGTAACGGGGGGGGGGGGGCCCAGGTGCTCACGGCCGGCAGTGTGGGTGGGGGCCGGCCAAGCAGTCAAACAGTAGACAAGCGAGGTGAGGGGG
>JAODKC010000048.1:12957840-12976263 GCA_026777985.1 Mormyrops attenuatus | reverse complement strand
GCTACAAGGGGCATCTCTGCTCCCATGTGGACATTATTGCGAGTAGGGAAGGTAGTAAACAAGTAGATACTTCACAGTCAAGAGCGACAGTAATCAAATCTCAGTGTAACACCCACATGCAACTTCACAAAGTGCTCCCAGGACCCAGTTGCACCACAGGTTCACCAAGCCCCCTTGAGTGCCGTGACAACAAGCAAAGACCTATACGACTTCTGGAGGTCCAGGCCAGTGGCCCTAGCATAGTCCATTGGGGGACTCCAGATAGCCACTGCTTGTGATAGTTACATCTTCTTGCTGTGGTTTATGATGATTCAAATCCTACGGCCAAGTTCCTATCTTTAGAGTTTGAGGCCAAGCAATCATTTATTTAAATAAGTCTGGATTCTGTTCATTTATGGGCAAAATATGCATTTTCACTGGTAAGAACAGTAAGTAGGGATGCACAGATAAGCAAATTTCTTGCCCATACCGACAGTCAATTGTTTTCAAAACTATCACCAATGATGATACCGTTTGTTTGGGAAGTTCTGCTTAAATAATTTCAGGGTTTAAACACTGGCACACAACAGTCCCAAAGCCCTATTTTATAACTCTATACATCTTATATACTTATAACATTTATAAACAGAGAAGGGCTGATCATCAAGTATGAAACTCCATAATTTTCCGAGTAATATTTTGATTCTGCACTGTCTGTATGGCATTTTCTTTTGCTACTAAATGCTGGCGTTACTGACAGACTAGCATTATTCTACAGTACTGCAGCCTTCTTCATTGGAATGAATTTGTTTTTCAGAGACTCTTCGCCCTTCGCCTTAAGGTGAACAATCAAATTTCTTGTGCTGAAATGTTAGATCCTGGTTGTGAAATTTCAGCAGAGCAATTTTTGCAAAATGCATTTCTAACATCATTTTTGCTAAACTTAAAATAATTAACACACGGCGTTTTTTCTAACCGTTTTCTAACCGTTCAGTATGCGGGCGTGCAAAGCAATATGGGTCATCATTTCTCATTCTTAACCATTGGCCAATGGCTGATTGTTGCTGTATCGTCCGATACCGATAGTTCATCGTGCACCTCTAACAGTAAGACAAGGCCACAAAGAAATACTTCTACCTGGTTTCATTAGGGAAAGGTATCATTCTATCCTCAAACCCCCTGTCAGATTCTAACCCACCACCGAGTCTTCACCCAAAATAAAGTTACAAGCTTCCCCCAAACTTTGACATGCAAAATACATTCCCCAGCCTCTCCCGTTACTTCCGACATGAAGCACAAACTCTTGTTGAGCCATCAATCCACACTAGGGGTTTGCCTCCATGGTGTTAGAGAGCTGCGGGCTGGGAACAGCTGGCCTGAAGGATCGACTCGACTCAACTCAACCCAACCGCCCCCCACTGGGAACACAACAAGCCTCCCTCAACGATACGAATGAATAGGCTCCAACTTGCATAATAAATTTGTATCTTACATACGAGTTTTTCATTTATGCAATTTACGCAAAGTCGTACAAAGTCCTGCTTAGTAGCAATACACAGAGCGTGCTACATGCTAATGTGGGGCAAGTATTATAAACCGATCCATTTCAGAGCTTGCTGCAAGGAATTTCAAAACAGCTGAAGAACATTACTACGTTCCCAGCCTGTGAAAGGAAAAGACACTCCAATCATTTTCCAGTGAGAGGCCAGAGGTGCCGTGGCTTTGAGCTTGCAGTACATGGCAAACATTACGTACCCCATCAGTACACTTGAGAACCTAGGTTGACCAAAGAGCAGCAGTCACAGCCATTACTACATAGGGAAATGTATTCATTTTAACCGCATGGTTTTCAAGCACATGTCTTACAGAGACTAATACTTGCGACTAAGGCACAGACTCCCCCCAAAAATATTACAGGAGTTAGCTCTAAAATTAATGCTTTTACAATAATGTAGGCCAAGTGCCTTAATTAGAAAGAATAAAATCAATCTTAAGTCCCTACTATTAAACCAGGTCTCTGGGACACAGTCAGAACACTACTCATCAATAAAAAGGATTACCTCTAATATCTTGAATAAACACACTCAACAATGGCACCAATTAAACTTTTCCATTCTAGGATATTAGACTTCGCATTGTCAGCAATAGACAGAGCGACTTGGTTGAATGAAGGGGAGTAAACATGACCCAACTGAAACAGCCTGACCCTCACAGCTCCCAGCTGGACGAAGCAGCAGTCTGGAATGACAGCTGCAGTCATGCGAGATCCATGCTGTTTTCTGGGTACATCTGAAGGCAATGCATTATATAACCGAAGACATCAAAGCCTTGATTCCATGGGATTTTCATTTAAAAAGTGGAAATTGGTGGCAGATTGGCCGTGGTGGTAAACAACTTCTTGAAGATGCTTAGGTCCTTCAAAGTGTGCAACAAGATGTTGCATATCTTCTACCACTACCAGTATGTCGTGGCAAATGCAATTTTCTTTGCAGCCATCTGTTGGGGTGATGGTATCAGAGCTGGCAATGCTATGAAGCTGAAAGAAACTAATAAGAAGGCTGGCTCTGTGCTGGGAACGGCTCTGGCGCCACTAGACTTGTTTGTGGAGAGAAGGATGTTGCACAAACTGCTCAACATCATGGACAATACTACACACCCCCTACACACCCTGCTGGTCAGACAACAGAGCGTTTTCAATCAGAGGCTCCTTTGGTTCTGCTGCAATAAGGATCGTTACAGGAGGTCATTCCTACCTCTCCTCCTCTGAAGCAAAGCACACTGCACATTTATTTTGCACACTAAAAGTATATATCAGTTGTAGTTTTTTTTTTTTTTTTTTTTTAAATCTAGCTTAGTACTGTAGTTTCAGCATATTTGTACCAATATATTTTTGTCATTTGTAATTCTGTATTTTGTCTACCTTTATGCCTACCTTGTGATTCTGTTATTTATGGGAATTGCTATTGCAACACAAAAATTTCCCTTTGGGGATAAACAAAGCACTATGAATCTGAATAACAAATATTTCAAATACCGCACTCATGGATTGTTTAAATACTAGGTCTTCTCACAAACAATCCACTTTATACATGAGCAAACCTACTCAAAACAACAAAAAAAAGCTTGTTATCATTATTATTCCTTCTGGGACAAAATGCGCCATTCATTTCGAGGGAGAGCATTCTCATGTGTCCTAACCCGAGCACATGTTCCTGTCTGAAAAACACCAACCGACCAATCAGAGCAAACGGCACAGGAAGTCCCGCAACAACACACAAGAAGAGAGGCGGGGCGTCCAATGGCAACAAGCAAAAGAACAACTGTCAACCATGACCACATTTTTCCCCCCCCTGCATGAACATTACGTGAGCATATTTTTCAAAACACTAAAGTTCTCCCAATGGAGCGATCCACAAACACAGCAGAAGCATTCCTACGCGTGATTTCACCAATTATATAATTTTATTTTCTTGAGTTTTTTTTTTTTTTTTTTAAACAAAACATTCCTAAACTGCTATTTCACACAATAGAAAGTGGATTTAGCTGCCAAAGAAAGCTCCAACTGCATCTGACTAAAGCACCTAGACAAGTCGGCCGCGAAACTAGATAGAATAACTAGCATATCAGGTTTGGATACAAATGACGAAATACGGGTCTTTCCGCAGCGCTTCGACAGGTCCAAAACATCGAAACAGATGGCTATTAAAACGGGATTTTCCACCATATCATGTTATTCCAAGAAGAACGGTAAACCAGCCAAAACACACTTTTTAAAAATGCCCTGATCAAATATACATGTACCCTACAAAGAAAACCGAGGGCAACAAGACCATCCATCGGCTTGTTCACAGTCTCTTCTAATCCAGCCATTGTTTCATTACATGCAGCGGACCTCTTCTCTAAAGCATCTCTATACTGCTCCGAGAAGAAAGTGTCACCGAAAGACCATTCTGTAAACCAAACAATTCAACACTGCACCAACCGGTTTGTATCATCCATGAAGGAACAAAATACAAATGCACACCCGAAATATTTTCAGCGCTACCGTAACACGGTTAAACCAGTTACCATACATTCCCGTCTCGGACAGCGAACTGCAAGTACGAGGAAACTTCCTCATACATTTCTAAGGGTTATAACTCATAATACATAACCTGTTGCAACAAATTAACGCAAAGCCGCTGATTTTAAACGATTAACTATTTACTGCTAACGCGTTAGTCTGATAGCAGCCTTGTATTATAACTGATTTAAGGCGGCCCACAGGCGTGCATTATTCTTAACAGATATACAATTCTTTTGCATTCAAAACTTCACAGTAAGGTATAATACCTTAACGTACCGCTCGCTTAACTCATTCACAAACTGTTTTACCTGGTAACTGCGGTCCTCGTTGAAACGAGAGAATCTCTCAGCCATTTTTTTTTTCTACTGCAACTCCTTTGCCTTCACTCCTTGTCTGGCCTATCCATAATGCCGTGGGAACGCCCACTAAGGTGACGTCATGACAGCAATGTCCAATTGAAGCTCAGAAACCATTTAAGTGATTTGTGCCGCCACCAATCATCCGTTCCGTTAAGCTCAGCATACTTTCCGAATTTTCACAACTGGTTCAGGAATCAAGATTGAATCAGTACAGCCTGTATCATTCCTTATTGTCCATTGTAAATCAGCCAAATTATGAATCTGTATTAATTAGTATGTATTAATTATCTGGTCGAAAACACAATAAGCGGTTAAAATATTTACTTTCTTGTGATTAGTCAAATGCCAGTAGATTTTCGACTGACTGCCCGTATCACTCATCCAGTGACATTTGTAATGAAAACTGAATCCAGTATTTAAGGTTAACATTTCGAGGCCGGTGCATGTCCCTGAGTGTAAATCGATCACAGATGTCGGCGACAATATCGGTTTGTACTGAAAGCATTACAGATAAAAATTGTTATGCCTTTTAAATTACTTATATAATTACGTGTGCAGTCTCACATTATTTGCCTTTAATTTAAGGCATATTTCTTCGTATGCGAGATCTTCGTTCCTAAGTAGGAGGGGTGGGATGTTGTATGAACTACATGCAATTAAACAGAAACTGCTACCAGCAAAGAAGGGCAAATGCACAATTTCAAAAGCTTCACATGAACACTGGTAAACTGGATTTGACATGCACAACTGGTACACACTGTTTGCGCATGTGTAATTCACGTGCTAACAATAAAGTACGTCGTTTGCTATTTCATTCCGTTTAATACGTAGTTTTTTCATTCTTATAGATCTCAGTGCCCCCTAGTGGTCATACGGTGCATAAAAACGAGATATAAGAAACGTTTTTATTTTGTCCCTAACTAGTAAAACTGCACATATTCTGATATTTTGATCATTTTCTTTCTTTCGTTTTAAAATAAGTGAATAAATCACTTAATTGCTAAGAAGGAAGAGGATGCAAGGACAATTAAATGACCAAACAATCGCACCAGAGTGCGCTATACTGTATACATTAATAGAAATTTATTGAATACAAACATTTAATCGAAGACTAACATGAATTCGGAATTTACTTGGTTATAGCTTCAGTTATCGGGAATTGTAATATTATTGCGACTCCGAGAAGGAAATGAAGTTACAGGTATCTTGGTAGTGTGACTTGAGTCCTAAGAAAAAAATGATACATTTTCTGTTAATCTCCATAATTATGAAATATATGCCTCCCTTAAAGCGGCCGTTTGACTTAAATGCTTTTCATAAACGGTAAAGACGCAGAAAAGGTATTTCTCGCGCGAATGCAGGCTACAGGGTAACTAATTTGCTTCATCAAATTAGTAGCCTACATATTCTCAAATCTATGTACAGTTAAGAAGTCAGTTATAATGACTTATGTTTCAAGCATTACCAAGTTTGATGAAGTTCAGCTTGTTTATACCTTTTATTGAAAATGAGCTTGCTTTCTCATAGAGGGCGAACTGAGCCTAAATCTACTGATGCCGTTTCCCACGTTGTTTCAAATTCTTAACATGCTGTGGTATTTTACTAGAATTAATGTTATTCTGCAATTATCTGAAAATAAACTTTTTGCTAAATCGGCAAGGCATTGTGTATGCGCTAACCACAATTTTTTTTCTGCAATGAACGGGCGTCTTCAGACGTATTTTCGCTTTCCTTTCTACCCAGAGTTAATGCTTTTCTATTCGTCAGTGGTGATGTAATCCCCGCGTATCCTAAAGAAAGTTGCTCAGACGACCTTCAGGGACGATTTCAAAAGGATCGTAAGGACTAAGAACTAAGGGTAAGTACACTGGACACCTTTTTAAATAGATAGTATTTATAAAGCACGTGATAAAGACTTTATTGCTGTACACTAATGACTCCCTAAAATGGCGGCTATTATAAAAGCGGAAGTCAAAGATTAAAATGTACGAGTACAGCGATTTTTGGACCTTTAGGCAGTAGTTAGAAATACAGCATGTGAGCTTCGTTTTGTAAATAATCGGACGGGTTTCGCTCTGAACACGGCTTGGTCGTGCAGGTGTACCACCGACATAGATTTTAGTTTAAGGGATATTGCCATACGCAATCATATGGTGTCATGTTTGAAAATTACACCCTTGTTAAGTAAAATCTTCATCCAAGTGATAATCATATTTTATAATAGATACTAGTCTTGTTTGACAAACAAAACACATACAAAGTTTTACACTGGCATGACTTTATTAGACAAATTATTTAAGTAATCAAGGTAATTATTGAGGAAAGCAAGTGAGCCCTTATATGGACTCTTATTCTCAGTAATCTCAACCGGATGTTTTCTGTAGCTGCATGTCAGACCTGCATACCAGTTAGTTTTTATTTTAGATCATTCCTGTCATGACACAAGACTGTCAAAAATAACACTGCAAGTCAAAATGTGTATGATTGCAATGCGACAAATAAAATTTGAATTCGACATACAGGAAGAATGACTTGAGGGCAGATGTTTGTTTGGTGACCCAAAAGGGGTTATATTGAATGCAAAGAAAGAAAGACTGTACATTAACATGATCACGAGGGATCAAAATGAGAGGGCGGGCACAGGAGGAGCGGCGTTAATGACTGGACTGGGGAGCACAGGACTGGGAAGCACGTATATATGGGACAAACGAGGGAACTAAGGAGAGGCAGCTGCGAATGATTAACACAAAGGTTAGGAATGAGAGGTAAGACAAACAAGTAACAGGCGTGGCTTGGTAGGGTCATGCTAGGGAGGATACAGGAGGGTCAGATAGATATGGCAGGCAAGATGTGACAATTCCCCTATATGACATAACACTGCAGTTGGATTTCGGTCAGAATTCGTATTTGGTCACTCTGAAATATAGAATTTCTTCTCTCTCAGACATTTTATTTCTTCCAGATCAGTGTTTCCCAACCTGGTCCTTGGGGACCTACACACACTCAGAAAAGGGTAAAAATTTGTACCTTTGCTTGTTACTGGAGCTGTATCCTTGTAACTCTACCATTTAAGTTACAAAAATTGACTCTGAGGAATATCCTAAAGTTGCAAGCATGATAATGTACCATCACTGGTACAGAAATGTTCCTCAGAGCCCATTTCTGTACCTTAAAAGGCACAGTTACCTACAGCTAAGGGTACAATTTCCAGACCCTTGAGGGTACAGCCCCAGTGACAAGCAAAGGTACAAATTTTTACCTTTTTCTCTGAGAGTGCAGGTGATCCATGTTTTTGCTCCCTCCCAGCGAGCAAAAACATGGACTGTCTGCGGGTACCCGAGGACCGGATTGGGAAACACTGTTGTAGATCTTTATCATGTTGCATGATCCCACTTCTTTTAAGTTCTAGATCACAGACGGACACCATGATATTATGCTGTAAAATTTCCAGATACAACATGGAATTCATTGGTCCGTCTGGGTAGCAAAACAGCCCCACGCCATGCTTAGGATCAGGCTTTGGTGTCGGTTTGCAATGTATAGTTTTCACCAAACATAACACTGTGTATATTTGCCAAAAATATACAGTGTCCACACCAAATTGCTCCAGTACTGCTATGGAACATTCAGGTCATCTTTATCTAGGCGGAGATGGGTAGAACAGTAGTTTCCTCTGTGGTAACCTCCCATAAACACTGTTCTTTTCTTATGGTAAACTCACATACACAGATGTTATCAAGTGCAAGAGATGCCTGCAGATACTTACAGTAGCTGTTGCCTTAGGGTTCTTTGTCACTTTGAAGATTCTAAAGCCTGCTATTGCACCAATCTCTGTAAGACACTCACTACTAGGAAAATAACAGTGGTGCTGAATTTCTTCGATTCGTAACCTGTCTAACTGTGGACCGGAGAATGAAGTCGTTAAAAATCCTTTCCAGTTTCATGAAATTCAGCTGCTCTTCTTTTGACCTCTTGATGTATATAAATTGTGTAGGTTTTTTTTAGGGGTATGCAAAAAAATCGATTGACAAAAGAATTGCGATTCTATCTCTACCGATTCAAAATCGATTCATATAGCACACAAAATCGATTCATATTTCCCATTTTGTAACGGCGCGAGTTTAATTGGTTTTCCGGATAGGAGTTTGCAAATCCTATAGATGGCACAATGCCGGTTTCTGCTCAGATAGTAATCCTTGGTGTGAGCAAGAAGAAAGTGAGTGTTCGCACGTGCGAACAATCGATGGGCGAGCAATGGGAAAACGCGATGGAATAGAACATTCAACCTGCCCCGTCCTCATTTAAGACAGACGTTTGGGCACATTTTGGATTCTACAACATCGATGGCAAGAAAGAGCTTGATAAAACTCATGTCATATGCAAGCTTTTCGGATGTTACAGCACTTCACAGCCAAATGTAGCAGCAGTTGTATTTATTCTGATAATGGCACTTTACAACCAAATCTAGCAGCTTGTCACGACGGCGGTCAGGCGAGCAGGCAAGCAAACGAGCCGAGCGGTCAATACGGGTAACTCGGGGTTTATTCCCGGGAAACAGGCAAACAGGGGAGCATACGGGAGACAAACGTCAACTAACATCAATGACAGATCTGGGGAAGACTGACTAGAACGCAGACTAAATACACAGGACTACAGGCAAGGAAACTGGAACAACAGGTAAAACGGCAGGATTCCACACGAGGTTAACGAGGAGGCGTGGTCCACATGAGGGCGATCGGGGCTGGACGTGACACAGCTCTTATTTGGTTTTATTTAATCTACTTTTATGTAAAGTGTTAATTTAAGTTGTTTTATTTAAGTTGAAGGCTTGCAGTTTATATTTGCAACAGTTTATATTTTTGTAATGCAACTTTATTATCTCAGGGCTGTATTTCCTATCAGACTGATGGAAAATAAAAAATAATGGACGTTTTGAATCGAGAATGGTTTTGAATCGAGAATTGTTTTGACTCGAGAATCAGTTTTGAATCGAATCATGAGCCCAAGAATTGAAATCGAATTGAATCATGAGGTTTTCTGAATAGTGCACCCCTAGTTTTTTTATGGAATACCTGACTTCAGGGGACATTATCCTAGAGGTTCATACTTTGTCCATCCATGACCTTGATTGTGTAAACCATGTGTTCAGTAAAGCCATGGTAATGTAAAATGTTGCTTTTATTGTTTGATAAATTGCACTGTCTATTATTTTGTCTTGGATGAAGATGACATCATTGTAGGAGATTTCCTGATAATGTTCAATCAGCAGATGATGCTATTAGCACTCTTTTAAAAAAATATCACATAGATATTTTAAGTGAACTTCATGATGGTTTTACCCTAAATGTAGTAGCAAAGGCATTTATCAACAATCCTAGAGATGCTAAATATGGCTACAGGCATTAGCTCAGTAAAATTTGTCAGTCAACTGGATAACTAAGCTCCACTGAACACAAAAAGTCAATCCTCAGTCCAGGCATTCAGATGCAGCCAGGGAGAAGCTCGTAAGATGTTTGTCCGCTGATGATGTCAAGCCTCCTGCAGCGAAAAGGCGTGTGTGTGGGGTTTAAAATGACCCGGGCTTGTATAGAAAAGCAGGATGTCGCTTTTCCGGGCCAGAAGAATGCAGGAAGACTTACTGGGCATGGATGACTCAGAGGTCTGTGGCCTCTATGAGTCAGTGTGTGTGTCTATATTCCTTTCACTGCAGGCTTTTTCAAAGCAGCCGTTTGGGCCCCTTGAGGACCCAGACACTGACTCCATTCTTTGAGAATCTCAGGCGTTTCTCTACAAAATTGTCCCAGCAGTTTTTTCACTCATTCTGTTTTTCTAAGACCCCATGGATAGCTGCCTCCACATACCAAACTATGCGACCACGTCAGTTTCTCTCATAAGTTATTTTGTTTTCGATTAATTTTACAATGCACAAACCTGGTTTTAGTTCTTCGCTTGCAGGTGAAGCCATTACTAATATAGGATTTACTTTTCATTGTATGACAACAGATGCATTGAAGTGCTTCATCAAATATCACATATGAGTTGAGTTTGAAGTTCTGGATTGCTTTTTTGATTGTTGAGTTACATCATGCCTTTCTCATATAAAACTGTTGTCAGCATACATTCTGCATTTGGACGATCTATTTAATTGCCACGGGTCACTTGAGGTGAAGTCTTGGGTGCAAAACCTGCATGCTTTTCTTTCTGTTCACTGCAGCTGCACAGGCTTACAGAAGACATGTTCTTATTTGTCGTGCAAAACACTATCAGGTGCCAACCACAGCATAAAAAAAGATGAGCTTCCCGGAAATAAGAATGTGAATCATACTCTCATGTTCTTCTCATGTGATTGGACTATGATAAGTTTTAAATACTTATACTTAAAGTGTGACTTAAAGACTTTGCATGCAACTTTCTAATGTGTTGTGGGTCTAGGTTGTTTAGTTAACAGTGTAGTCAAAGTGACATGTCAGGAGATGCCTTGGGTCCTGTCAGGCTGGGAGTTTATAGTAAATGCGCTAAGCATGAAGGATAAAGTCATAGAAAGTTGCATTTCAGGAAATAAGGTGTAAGGATTCAAAAGTAGACAGGAGATAATGTTTGTGTTAACTCCACTCAGTCTGTCTGCTTGGCATGGTGTCAAAAAGTATGCACTGAACTGAAACCACAAGAAGCCGGTAGGCTTGAAAGATATTTTGTTCGCCATTGTGCACAGTTAAACTCACTATAGTCCATGTATTTACTAGATATTTTCTTTATAAAACTCAGATTGACAATTTAAAGTCAACTAGAGACGTAAATGAGGTTCAGTTTGGCCTGTCCAGAAAACCTACGGTGTTCATGTTAATGAACTTATTAAATAAATGAATTAAGTGTGCTGGTGGTGAAATTTAATAAATACATGGAATGGCTAGGGAGCCCCTGAGGAGAGGTTTGGGAACTGAAGTGGTGTTCATCTAGCTGTCCAACAAGATATCAGTAACTTTTTGAAGAACAGAAGAATTTTTTAGTAGTTTTTATTGTTACTCTTAATTTGCATATGTTCTAATGTTAATTGTGTGTTTTTCAGCAAATGTGCACTTTCTACTTACATTTACCGCATTTAGCAGACGCTCTTTTCCAGAGCGACTTACAACAAGTGCTTAGTAGTGTATGACTGTTCTGCAATTTATAAGCTAGACGTAAAATCAACAGCTGTCAAGATCAATTTACCGCTATGAACGTTGTATAAAAGTTGTTAGGACTGAGTGCACAGTACTTAGATAAATAGCTTTAAACATTTCTTTTACTGCCTAAGACTTGTGCACAGTACTGTACATAAGGAAAGAGTGCTAGGCAAAGCTTGTCTCAGCCAGCCCTGATGCAGGGAGGGAGGGGTTGCTAGGAAATGGAGGTAGCCTTCCTGTAAATCGCCTCCAGCCAATGAGAAAGCCGGCTCATGCCCAGCTTAGCTGGCTGAGTGCCAGCCGGATCAGCAGACACAGAAACGAGGACCGTAGCGGGGAAAAGAGAGAAGCCGAATCAGAGAGGAGGAAGAGGGGACTCTCTACTGAGGAAGCAGGAGCAACGTTTATGAAGATGTTTCTGGAAAAGTAGGTCTGTGATCCTAATGGTGCTGTTGTCGTTTTTGTGAAAGATAACAAAGCTGACTTGCAGTTGATGCAGGACAAAGTAGGAAGCAAATAAGCTTGTGAACAAGCAGCGAGCTGTGCGCGCGAATAGAATGAAGAGATGGGTATGTTTAGGTTAGCTTTTTCTTCTCCTGGAAATCTGAGGGAAAATGCAAGCTGCACTGTGTAACTGAGAAAATGCCATTCTCTTATGCATTTCCATGGTTGTTTTCAGTTTTCTACACCAAGGAAAACAGAGACCAAGTTAAGACAGACGAGCATTTCGTGTATCTACGATGTGGACGGTCCCGTATGTTCAGCTGAGCAGCATTTGTTTTGGAGTTTTTCTATCACCTCTGAAGCGACGTGGGGCAGATACCCACAGGGCTTTTCCGTCACATCACGCCGTCCTCTAGGGGGCCCGTTTTACTCGCTCGCAGAGCAGAAAGGAGTCACCGTTTGAGGTCTCGCTGTCACTCTGGCCTCAGCGTGGCACGTTTCTTTTGCTGATGTGAAGTTTGGGTCCAGCTACTCTTATTTTGACTGTATGCTGTCTGAAACTAGGTGGAGAGCATGGGTGTGCACTTTTTGGTTACCTACAAACAGCGGGCAGTCATCAGCTGTAATCGCATGCAATCCCCCCATGCAACCTTTGCTTTTTTGAAATAATAATAATAAAATAATAATATGCTATTAATTATTATTTGAAATGGCGGACTTGAGCAGTCATGTTTGCAGCCCTCGCTTTCTCTCACTATTTTTCTATGCAAGTTTTGTATTTTTTTTTGTTACCTTCAAGATGTTTAAATTGGCTTTCTATTACTTTTTTGCCAGTTTCATACGTTCTGCCACAGGGTGTGCACTCCTCAGACTCTCTTGTAACCAAGTCCAGTCTAAATACGACTGTCTTCCCTACATCAGAACCAATAGCAAGAAATGCTGGTCATAAATAATATGGGTGCCACATTTAGATCTATCAGCGACTTGCAGACGTGCTCAGTGCTAGCCCCACACTCTGTGACAAGTGGTATTGAGAACGAGTTCCTTATATACTATTAATGTTTCTCCTTTACAGCAAGGCCAGCCTTCTCCAACTTTCTGTTTCTGCTGATATGTGGTATTAGCTATAATTTAAAGAACAATCTGTCTGGTGATCTTCCAGGTGATTGTGTACTTTGGTGTCAAATGTCTGCCCGTTGTGGTTAAGTGCCTCTTACTAAAAAGTATAACCAAGGCGAGAAGGACATAAAAGCTTGATTGATAACAACTAGCACACATCTTCAAGCAGGTGTGTCGCGCTACATTCGATCCCCAAGGGTTTTTTTTTTTTTACTTTTCAATTACTGCTAGCATCACCATGAAGCTTCCTGTGAACACAAGTTTTGCTTGATCCTTGAAATGGCAGGTGTCTGGTCAGATTCGCCTGTGAATGAGTTTCTTTATTGTGGAGCAGATGGGCGTTCAACTGTCAAAGTTGGTATTGATTTCTTAATGAGAAAATGATACCCACAACATTAACGTATTAGCCAAGCTCTGACTTGGCAATATAGAGTTACGGCTCTTTTTGTCAACGTCGAAAAGCATTATTAGTCAGTTGGCAGTGTGAATCATGATGATGATCTCAGTCACATCCCGGGGAATTGGAGCCCCACTGAAGCACCCAAGACTTGCTGACAGCTGCAGTTTCACTGAGGTGTACTTCTCTCCACGCCCAGGGCACAGGGAGGAGAAATGGCTGTGCGGAACAGGATCCTCAACTCAACTATGCCTTTCACTGGGGGCCACAAGGAGCACAGTGACCTGTTTGCAGTGGGTTCCAGCCTAAAGCAAGTGACAGGCAGTGAGGAGAAGAGGTGTGAGGTTGACCAGCAGTCCAGCAAGATTCATCCCTTGCTGTCTAAAGTGTTGATGCGTGGGACTGCTGATCAAATAACTGCCGGTCAGCTGATCCAGGAAAAATCGTCACTCTTCATCGCTCAGGCAGAATGTAAGTAGAACATCATGGAAATAGAGAGATGTGCCTCCTTATCTCAAATGGGTCTTTTATGAATGAATTGTTAAATTTGGAAAATGACTCAATGTATTGATGTTCTCCAGGTGAAGGACAACAGGAGTTTAGCCCAAGCTCATGGGAACGCCCTTATGTTGCCTCTCCAAGCTGTTTCCAGAGCAGGTCTGAGACACCTGTTTCCATATTCCTGTTTCTCATGTTTTTGCTCTACAACCAAACTCATTGTCCTCAAACCAGCCTTCTCTCGTCTCTCATCTCTTACATGGGGCTTCCGATGGGCCGAGTCCTGACAAGTCATGTTTTGCAGGGTCTCGATAGAACACAACAATGTGGCCCGTAAAGAGACTGCCACAGAACGCCCAAGCCCTCAGGTCCACCAGCACTCCAGGAGAAAGACAAAAGACAAGAGACAGCAACGGCGGAAGAAGAATGTGAAGCAGGGGCCGAGGCAGAGGCAGGGGCCGAGGCAGAGGCAGAGGACACCTTCAGGAGTCCCAGAGCAGGAGAGCAGCAGCGCTTTGCAAGTGATCCAGGTATGGATTAGACTATAGCCCTGATGAAAGCCAACAGAGAACCCAAAGTAATAGGGATTTCAAGTGGTTACTATTAAGTAGTCATAGTAGCTAAGAGCAATTGACATTTCCAGGCAACTATAAGCATGAAGGTCATTGACAAAATAATCTAGGTGAATCTAATGATTATTAGAATTTTTTTTTTTTTGCTATGGACCTACTTTTGTGTCTTTAATAACGCGAACTACTACTACTAATGAATCTAATGGTGTTAATATTCTAAGATTTCAATTTCAATTTCATTTGCGATTAATTGCAAGTTTCATGTCTATTGCAAGTCATCCAGGGCCTATCTGCAAATTCTGCACCAAAGTAATG
Organism: Mormyrops attenuatus; assembly: GCA_026777985.1. NCBI lineage: Eukaryota > Metazoa > Chordata > Actinopteri > Osteoglossiformes > Mormyridae > Mormyrops > Mormyrops attenuatus. The sequence continues at coordinate 12,961,351 of JAODKC010000048.1, read as the reverse complement.
GGTGTAACAGATGAATGTTCAAGATGAGACAAAAACGCTGGAGCCATTTTTCTCCACACTTCAGTTATGGGTCGTTTATGTCTTGCAACAGAAGGAAGAATCAGAGTGTATCAGCAGCAACAGCAGAACCAGCTTCATCTACAATGACAGCACCCACACTTTGGGGATACAGGAGACGGCGGAGCTGCATTGGGAGGGACAGATCAAGCCTGTCTACTCTTCCTCAGCTCAAATCCGGGGTCCCTCATCCTCAACCCTGCCTTGGGGCTCTACAAGCCACAGCGCCCTCCCTGACCTGTCCTTCTACAGCCAGGAGTGCGGCTCTGGCTCGGACTCGCCCTTCAACTGCAGCCTTGCTCTACGTGGTCTTCGTGGGAGTGTGTGTCAGGAGGACCGTTGCTTTGCCCCTGCCTTTTACCGAGAGGTGGAACGGGAAGCAAAGATTGACGGTGAAGGCACTAAAGCCGATGTGAAGATCAATGAGGGTCTCCTCTTCCACCCTGAGGAGGTGAGAGACTCATAAGACAACTGCTATAGTTATTAACTTTTGTTCAGTCTAGAATAAATCATATTTCTGTATTATTTTCCTGGTCGTAAAGAAACTCAGTATTTGAAGAGATTTTCCTAACATTTCAGATACACAAACCTACTTTTAATGCATTTGTCTCTACTTTTAGCTTTGTTATTCACCTTAAAGTGAAAGGCCTCATGGCAATGAAGTAATATCAAATACTGCCAACCAAGAGAAGTCTTTGACGTCTCAAAATTTTCTCGAATATTTGACTCTTCCAAATAGCCCCCTTTGGCTTTGATGATAGCATTGCAGATTCTTGGCATTCTTTCAAACAGCTTCCAGATGTAACCACCTGGAATGCTTCTCCAACAGTCCCGAAGGAATTTCCACAAGTCCCGGGCACAAGTTGGCTACCTTGCTCTTACTCTTCGATCCAACTCATCCCAAACTAGCTCTAGAGGATATAGGTTGAGAGGATTGTGGGGGCCAGGTCATCTGTCGCAGCACTCCATCTCTTTGCTTGTTCACAAGATAATACAGTACTTGCATAACCTCGAGGTGTGCTTAGGGTCATTATCTTGCTGAAAAACAAATGATTTTCAGCAGGTGTGTCCAGACTGACTGGTCCAATTTAGGTCACAGCTCAGGTGGAACCCTGCTGTTTTCCTGTTATAAATTTCACTTTTCATTTGTGTGTTAGCCTGTGCGTAAGGATGAAAAGCCCATGTTGCGCTACACAGCCTGTGCTTCATTTTCTGGCATTCAGAAACTCCAGCCCAACGATTACGAGTACCGTGAGAACAGGGACTATATGGTGCTGAACCACATTCAGAACGGCACTTTTGGTGAAGTGTTCCATGTGCGGGACTTGAGGACCAGCTTTGAATGTGCCGCCAAAAAGGTAATGTCTGGGCTCAGCCTGGCCCATGCAGCCCCCACTGGGCACCCCATGGGTTAGACTAAGGCAGACTAATGCTGATTTCTTGCAGATACCCCTGGACTGCTTCAGAAGCGAGGAGGTGGGCTCGTGGAGCGCCCTGACCTCCCGGCGCATTGTCGAGCTTTTTGGGGCTGTCCGCGAGGGTCCCTTTGTGGTCCTGTTCATGGCTCTCAAATCAGGTGAACCTCATTCCTCTGACTCGGGTCCTTTGTTAACTACAAAATATCAAGGGATGGCTGAAAAATGTATGACTTGCCAAATTGGACCTATACCTGAGACCTGCACCTACTCAATGAATTTCATGCAAATGAGTCATTCCCTTTAAATCAACAAATTGCCTAAAAATAGCATGCACAGCTACTTTCTTTTAGCATTAGACAATGGCTGTTTTGTAATGGAAAAGGTCAGCTTTACTCCAGTCACCACTGAACATCATAAACCAAGGAAGAAAGCTTATGACTCACCCCAACTCAGGTTCTGTGGGAAAGTTGCTAAAACAGAGGGGACGCCTCCCAGAGGACCTAGCCCTTCACTACCACTGCCAGCTTATGGAGGCTGTCGAGGACCTACATCGGAAAAGAGTCATGCATCTAGATATCAAAGGTAAATCAGCATATAAACATACAGAGTGCTGCGAAAATATGACTATAGGCCTGATAGAGATTCAATACCAAACAAAATTCATATATAATACATACAGTGGTACCTCAGAACTTGAACTTAATCCGTTCAGAACTCGGGTTCGAATCTAAAAAGTTCGAGTTCTGATCAAATTTTCCCCATAAGAAATAATGGAAAACCAATTAATTGGTTCCCGGCCCCAAAAAATTACACCTAAATATGTTTTTTTTTTTTAGCATTTAAACACAAAATGAACAGGATAAAACAAGAAGAGCATATACTAAACACATCTAAGCACTTTGTAAAGTAAGTAAATAAATGTATCCAAACAATGTGTAAAGTTAAAAAATCATTTGTCAATAATTTCTTTTTTTTAACTCAACTGTGTCACACAGTCTTGCACTTTACCACTTTTGGTGCTGCTTTTTTTGGAGCCATGGCTACCAATAAAATATTGACCTGGAAAAAAAATTAGCAGTCTTAATTTTTCCCAAACACTGTGCCAACACTGTACGCAGTGCGTAACATTTTTTTCGGAATGGCTTCCAAAACGATAAAGAATGTACCCCAACACTTCCCCAAGCCATGCCCCAACACTGCGGCAACAGTAGACTATGCTGTGTGGTCCATTGTTTATTTTTATTATTACTCTGTATTCGTTAATTTGTTCGTAAATCGCAAACTTTTAGGTTGTAACATTTGTTACCCTTTGTTTCCGCTGAGAGAAGTGCCGCGTGACTCATTTCCCCGCGTGTACAAGTTATCTTAGGTCAGCGTTCACAGTTCGACTTCTGAGATTCAGATCAAGTTCTAGGTCATTTTTTTTTCGAACTGGTTGGTTTGACTTTTAAGAATTTGAATTTGAGTACTGAGGTACCACTATATATATCTTATATATAAGACTACAGCCTGGTTCTCTGTTTCTCATTAATGAAGGGCTTCTTCCTTGCTTTATGGGACTTCAGTCCTGTTTCTAGGAGCCTGATTTGAACTGTCCTAGCAGTGCACTTCACACCTGCACTTAATGTTTCCCATTCCTTTTGAAGGTCACCCTCCGATTCATGTGGCCCTTCCGGATAAGTTAACGGTCATCTCCGGCATTAGAAAGTCGCTTCCACCCTCTGTCTCGCGGGTTTGTGGTCGTTCCTAGTGTCTCCTACTTTATCTTGCTCTTGTTTGCTACAGTCTTAAAAACTTTGAGCCTGGAGCAGCCCAGAACACAGTGTAGCCTGTCAGCAAAACCACGATTAAACCAGGATTTAAAAATACAGGTTTTTTTGTAAAGTGGTACACATCCACATCCACACACATAGATATAAATGAGATACGTGTGTATGTAATGTGTGTGTGTGTGTGTGTGTGTACTGTATTTGTTGAAGTATATATTCTGAAGATCGTGGTGCTCCATAGCGGCCGGGGGGGGGGGGGGGGGGGGG
>JAODKC010000048.1:12936502-12957740 GCA_026777985.1 Mormyrops attenuatus | reverse complement strand
CCTTAGGTCGGCGTTCACAGTTCGACTTCTGAGATTCAGATCGAGTTCTAGGTCATTTTTTTTCGAACTGGTTGGTTTGACTTTTAAGAAATTCAAGTTCTAATGAGTTCGAGTACTGAGGTACCACTGTACTTAACTGAAATCTCACAGCTTTTCAATATGATGCAGTTAAATTCTGCTGCTCCAGATGTATTATGGACAGCCTATTCTTAATGCATTACTCTTTTTATATATGCAATAACATTATTAATTATGTTGTATAAGCTCGTGTCTGTCATCAAAATTGGAATACTCTGGAGCTATTTAAGCTTAGTTCTGGAGAGCAGTTTAGTCCACACAAAACATCAGGACCCAAAAATGTTAGGCATCCACTTGTATATTCATGAAAAACAGAACAATGGTGTATGACTCAAACACCATATCACTCTACAAAGTTCAGCACTGACGTGCCACATGCAACATTTTCATCTGCAGCAGACAACATGCTCTTGTCAGAAGATGGGAAGGACACTTACCTCTGTGACTTTGGACATTCTAAGAGACTGGACCAAAATGTGAAAACTGCCAGAATCTCTACAGGTAACTACAGTATAAACAGCTCAGAACTTGCCAGTTATTACTAAACATTCCGTAATGAGGAGAAACAAGGTTAGCAAAAACGGGAATCGCAATGTAAGCAAAATTACGTCTGTCTGTGTTATACGGCTCATTAGTTTTTTGTTGAATCATTGTAGTAGCCTTAAAGCTTGCCATTTTGGCTAGATGTCTCTCAAGAAAGACGTTATTGGTACTGAAAGAATGATCTGGCAAAATACAAGATAGATAGATAGACAGATTGATTGCAGCAAATATTTCTTCATCTAAAAAATACTACAGTGGGATGGCAAAGTACAGTTACGATTAAACTTATTGGATTTTCCCAGATCCACAGACATTCAAATCCATTCATATCTCAACCATTAAGCCACGCCCCCTGATTTCTTGATCAGTGCTTTTTTAAAACGAAAGGGTCAAAGAGTCAAGCGTACAGTTTTTGTTCAATCTTTGGATGCCTGGTGCAGGAGAGGAGTTCCATGGCACAGAGAGCCACATGGCACCTGAGGTGGTCAAAGGGGAGGCTGTCGACTTCAAGGCAGATGTGTGGAGCAGCTGCTGCATGCTTCTGCACATGCTGACTGGCTGCCCACCATGGACGCGCTACTACAACCACCCGCTGTGTCTCACGGTGAGCACAGACACTCCGAAATATGACGGGCTGCATGGCCTGTGCATTTATGCTTGAGAAGGAAGTTCATAGCTATAGCATCCATCACCATGTCATGTAACTGTTAGATCATGGGTATAAATTATGGGGGATGGGGGAGTTGTAAACCCCCAATAATCAAAACCAGCCAATATAACCCCCTGGACCCCCTTAAACGGGTGGAGACCTCAACCCCACCACTGCTCAAATCAAAGTTATGCCCTTGCGTCAGTTAGTAGATTTGCCGGTGTCTACAAACCCATACTCTTTGTATTTGCTGGAGTGGTCTTCTTTGTTCAGTATGGGAAGCAAAAACGTGGGCTGTCTGGCAGGGAGCTGGGAGGGAGCAAAAATATGGACTGTCTGGAGGTCCCCAGGACCGGGCTGGGAAAAGCTTCACTAATGAGACAATTGCCTTCCCCAACCTCAGATTGCCAATGAGGCGCCACCATTAAGAGAAATCCCGCATGACTGCAGGCCTGAAACTGCTGATGTAATCAAGGCGGGACTTGTTAAAGATCCAGTCAAAAGAGCCTCTGCTAAAGAGTTAAGAGAGAAAACCATGAGAGCCCTGCAAGAAGGTGAGAGCCTGCTCCTATACTCTGTTATATTCCCTTCGGCAATGCTAATCAGCAGTAGTATAATTGTACTTTTCTCATTCTCATTAATTGTTTACCTAACAAGGGTTGTGTGTGATGTCTTTACTTTGCATTTAGGTAGACAGATTCTCCTGTGATGCTCAGAGGTGGATAGTTCAGGTCCAGGTCAGATCCAGACCAAGATTTTGTTTCAACCAACCACTTGAGTACTCTGTGACTGTGACTTTTTTGAAACAAAATCTTGGTCTGGATTTTTACTTTCTGGACCTGATGTTTAACCCCACCTTAACTCAACTATGGATTTGTTGGTTATCATTCACAGTGGGTGGACTCACCAGCCCGGTCCACGGAGACTATTGGGAGCCACAGAAAAGCGAGCTCATGGAGAGCTCTAGGGTGGCCTCCAGGTCCATCCCATCTGGCCTGTTCACTTCAGACATGGTCCCGTTGAGAGAGCACTCTGAGCAGGTGCTGCAACCTCAAAGCCCCAGGAGGAAGAAGGTGCATGTGGATGACAGCGTAGAGGAGGAGGACAACGCAGTATTGTCTCCTTCGTCTCCGGAACTTCTCATCTCCCTGCAGGCCAAGGAAACTGGACACCAGAAGAACAAGCGGACTGAAACTGTCCTCACGCTATCTGAGCAGGAACTGCAGAAGCTAGAGAGAGGTGAGCCTTCATGTCGAGGCACAGCGATGAAGGCTTGCCAAAATGTTTTCGGCAGAGATGGCCAACCTGCTGAAGAACCTTAGCCTTTTTTTACCTTATAATTTCATAAAAGCATGTTAAACAAGGTATGAGGTTTGCTTAAGTGATGACTAAATGATGAATATGAATTGAGGACCTATTCCAAAAAGGAACAGTGTAGTTCAAAAGGTAGAGCAGGTACATGAGAAGAGATCCTAAATTAGGGGCTTCAGTAGTAGTCTGTGCTACATGCCTGAGACTCAGCACTGTGGTCTCTCTCTTTCTGCAGACTTCTACCTGAGCAGTCTGTCCCAGCCATACTCCCCCGAGCTCCAGGAACAGATGCTGTCCTGTCTGAGTAGCAACTTTTCCTCCTACACTGACCCCGGCGACAAGGTTAGCTCACATCGAAACCAGTGCCAGTTGGTTGGTGCTACTGTTGTTCTACCTTCAAAACTGAACAGTAAATTGCTCGTCTGAAAGTTTAGGGATACCGGTGTGTGACTTGCTGTGCAATTGGACCTTATGTCATTTCTTGCCTTGTAGGACTTGGTCAGGTGGTCGGTCAGCACCAGCGACGACCTCAGTTCCGGGGTCTTCTCTTACAACAGCCAATCAGAGGGACAGAAGAGCTTCAGCAAAGACTGGTTGGGATCCTCCAGCTTGCCAACGCCACGCTGTTTTGAAGGTAAAGATATTTATGCAACCTTAATTCAAAGCTTTGAGAGAAGTTCATACAAAAAGCAGAACTAAACATCACAAATGTAGAGAGCAGTATGTAGGGCTAGCACCTTCAGAATTGGGGATTCAAGTCCTGCATCTGTGTGTCCCCCGTTTTTGTCAGATTACAGAAACATGCAATTAGATGAATTGGTGCCTCTACATTGCTCATAGTATGTTTATTGTGTGATTGTGACTCGAAGATGGACTGAGGTCAACATGTGTACGATGTATTCTGTGCTTCATGGGACAGGCTGAAGTCCCACCGTGACTAGATAAGCGGTTATGGAAGATGGATGGATTCATAGAGCTAAATATATAGCAGCAGATCTTTCAAGTAGTTACTCTGTCATGACATGTGGATTTTTACACCCTTACCTTGATTGTTGGATGCAGGGGTGGACGTGTATATTAAAGACCTTGAAGGCCACTGTCTGAAAATCCGTGAGACCCACAAAGTGAAAGTGGGACACATCGCCAGAGGGATCAGCGAGCAGGTAGGTGCTTGTCGTACTTGGTTAGCGAGCCTGACCTGAGGGCGTGAAGTCTCATCTCAATCCATTATGTACTGCTCTCCCTCAGATCTCAGAGCAGGCCTTCAGCCTGGAGACCCAGGACGGGCGGCTGGTTTTGCCCGACGAGGACGTGCAACATTCGGGCCTCTACCTGCGCTGCACACGAGCTCCCGACTGCAGCGATGGATGGACGTGGCGGGTCAGGGAAGGAATGCTGGAAACACGGAACTGAGCCAGCCAGCCGACCAAACCTCAATGGCCACCATAGCATCGTCCACATTGGTGTTCCTGGTCTGTCAGAGATCTTTGAATAGACTTGTGAATCTATTTATGCGAACATTGCTGTGAGTCAGCTGTGAACACATCAGCTTATGTGAACGGTTTCATTCGTATTGTAAAAATGTGAAAATAATGTAAATTATCAGGTTTTCTTTTAAGCTCAGCTACCAGTCACATTTTAGAGCAAGCAGGCAGGGTGGGGGATGCTGGGATATTGGAGTGTTGTATGTGTTGAGGCAGGGCAGGCAGAGAAGAACGGAAGCGGGCGGGGCCACAGAATCTTCTCTCACTGTAGCAGAGTTGACGCCACCTAAGAGCTAAGAGACCATATATGATAAAATTTGAACAGAATGGACTCGACCGCCTCCTAGTGGCAGGTTCTGGTTTGAAGTTAAGACAGAAATCCTTCTCCTTCCTTGTTCTCTGCCTGCCTCTTACTTAACTGAAGATCTCTGATGAAGTTCAAGCAGAAATAAATCATCTGACCATTTCTGTAAGAATCCAAGCAGAGAATGAAATTAATTCTTCATATGGAAAAAACTGCTCTGTTTTACAGTCCTGTCAGGTATTTTTTTTTGTAATTAGTTGTAGCCACTATGAATGTTACTGCCAATATTTCTCCCTTGTGTCAAAGGAGATTCAGGTCCCCATCAAATCAACAACTGGTAATTATACGATACAGTAAAAATAATCAAACAAAGCGATAGTAATGTGTATTCATTTTCATAAGCACATGTACCAGAGTCTGTCACATTAACAGGTTATTGTAACACAATCAGGCACAAACAGGCGCACATAAACAGCACACAAACCAGCAACGCACTTGGAACGAGAAGGTACATTACTGATGAAAGGAGTAGAATGCGTTCTATCCCATTTTGGACTGGTTACAGAGGGATAACAAAACAGTACCTCTCAAAACTATCATATTCATTTTTCTTAATGTATAATCAAGTGTGTATCAGTTATAGGAGGAATTATTTCTGAACAATATCTCTTACAGAGAAGGTAAAAGAAAATCAAATTGCATTAGAAAAATGGACATTTGACATTGAATTTGTTATGCAAGACGAAATGCTCAGAAATTCTCTAAAAATATTCCTCAATCAAAAGACAAGTAGAATTACGTGGAAATTCCAAAAACAAATATTTTAATATTTATCTATCTTGAAAAACCAATTGTTATTGGCTACCATTCTCAACTTCCACATAAAACATGAAGTCCAGTTCCGTCAGGCCCAGTGAACGAGATGCTTTTATAAAGATCCACAGACAGAACTGGGCTACAGACTTTTTTTTTTTTTTTATTTGATGGAAGAAACCAAAACATGACTGAATAGATAACAAAAGACTTCAGTATTTGTCTTAGACAGCAGGCACTAAATATGCATATATCTTAATATAGTAGCAGAACAAAGTATCTTACACCCCATTATAATGTGATGCATTAAGGACAGCCACTAAATCAAAACTAAGAGAAAGGGGGAAAATATTGAGTATCATCTTTGTTGGGATTGAAGAGTATCATGCCATAAACAGGAGACCTGAACAAATGATGACCTCCAAACAGTTCAACTGAACTGATTTGTAAAATATCCATCCATGCATTTACTGTACCCACTTGTCCTACGGTAAAATGCTCGTTACCCAACTGGGTCATTTCTACTGGTAGATCATGGACTTGGACAGTCCTCCAGGAAGACAGCCAGCTTGCGTTGACCAAGGGGGTTGTAGGCGATGGCATCAATCTCACCACCTCCGTTGACGGCCTTTTGGAAGTGGATCTCCAAGTGGTCCTGCAGGTCTTCCTGCTCCATGACGGTGGGGATGCCAGTCAGCAACACAGTGCGTGTCGATTTGGACACGCGTGTCTGGAGGCATTCAGTGCAGGTATGAGAAGAGGGACATAAAGCACAGGTATGGGAAGAGGAAAGTCAGACAAAGGCAGATACGGGGCTCAAGAAGCAGCCAGTGCAGGTTTTATACAGTCACACAATCATCTCTGAAGATAAGAAAATTATTGATGCACCAGGGGTGAAATTTCTGTTGTCCAACAACAATAGATAAATAATTCTCAGCACAATAACATCCATCCGTTCATCCATCCATCCATCCATCTTCTGTACTCATTTGTCCTATGCGGGGTCATGGGAGTTTGAAGCCCATTCCAGAAGCCATCACAATACCGCCAAGTAGTAACACTTCATATATTTACTTTTTAAGTACACTAACAAAGAAGAATTTACTCCATGCTGGTCATGCAGGCAGATGAATGAGATGAGTGAGCCTTCTGACCTTTAAGGCTGTGATCTCCCCATTCATAAAAGTGTTTACATGCACTCTTTGCTTCCTCCCAGTTCCAAAATCCACGTCGTGGAAAAGAGAGTCAGTCAAACCCTTAGCGACTGAAAAAAGAAAATTCCAAATGATCTGCGGGGCTCACGGAACAGTACCGGCTGAACATTTAAAAGGATAAACTTGAAATAAATAAATAAATAGTTCAGGACATGGTCACGGTAATCTGTGCCGTGAGAGAAGGCTCCGCTAACGGAGCTAGCACCAACCAGCATCCCGCACGAACGTGATGACGACACTGCCGGAGTCTTGCAGGAACTCGATGGCCTCCACTTCTCCACCTCCGTTGCGACTCTTGGAGAAGTGAATTTCCAGCTTGTCCAGCATGCGGCTCGTGTCGGCCGTCGGCAGGTTTGACACCAGGATGCGCTTTGGGCAAATGTGGGTGCTCACCTAAGCGTGTAACGCACCCACAAACCCACTAGTAAGAACCAGATGCTCCAACAAATCAATATGCAAGTTTTAAACTTGGTGCACTTTTTAAAATTCCACTTGTGCCTACATATGCATATAACATGCAGTGCTCAAAGAAAGTCTTGGGATGCTTGCTTAAAAACACTGCAAATTTATTGATTTTCTAATAAAAACTATTACTTCATGTATTTGCTTACATACACCTCATATTAGAAATGAGCAGCAGTTTAAAATAAAACATTAATTTCAAGAACTAAATACATTTCAACTCAGAATTCTGAGTCAAAAAGTTCAGTGACAAGCAGTCTCATTGGGCGCTTTTCAATTAGCAGCACCGTCACAATAACGTAAAATTTGTGTTTAGTATCCCTTTGAGAGCCAGTGATTACAACTGCAATTAATAGCCAAATGGCAAGAACAGAACTGAATTAAAAATCAGCCAAAAACGTTATGATGCTTCATAAAAAGAAAAATGTTTTTGTGGAAGATATGTGCAGATATAAGTCAAACAATGCCTCGAAATTGACTTTTGCTATAAAACCAATAAATCTGCAAGCATCCCAAGACTTTGTGAGCGCGGCACATGGGTTCAGGATGAAGAAAGGTAAACACAACACTACTGTACCTCTATGTGACTGGGCTCCAGGACCCACACAGGCTCTGCCTGTATTCTGATGAAGCACTCCCCTAAACTGACCTCATGGTGCTTTCGACTCAGGATCTTCTCTGCCACTGTCAAGACACAGCACAACACTTTCATCATCCCGTGCAAATAACTTGACACCTTGCATTTCCATTCTGCCTTGTTTAACACCCAGTGTACCCATACATCCAAATACATCCTTCCATACTTCAGCCAAATATCATTCATCCAACCAGCATTTCTAGTAGGCCCAAATATAGAGGTAAAAGTACTTGGTATTATTTAAGCTATAAAGATGGTAAACGCCTATTTTAAATTCTAAGGTATATTAGTACTTTTTAGATCTATCATCAAAGAACATTACTTCTGTGATCGACTTAGAATGGTAAAGTAAGCATAATTATTTGCAAATCTCACCTTCCTCCTCTTCAAAGGTTAATAGTCCTGTGCCGCCATCCATTGGGTATAAAATACGGGTCTTGATGTCAAAATTACAGGAGACCTCATTACTGACGGCTCCAGTGAAAATGACATTCTTCTCAGGTGCGGCAGTGGGCAACTATAAGAAATTAAATAAGGTCAAGGATGAATCTAATCTCGCCCGATCCGCTCTAAAAGTGAGCGTACCTTACCAAGCAAACTTACCTGCAGCCTTTTTTTTTTTTTACTAATACCATTACAGGTCACATGACCAGCATGACATTACTAACCAGTCTTATTTACAGTATAATGTGTACTGCGGTGTTTCCCAATCCAGTCCTCAAGGGCCTACAGACAGTCCACGTTTTTGCTCCCTCTCAGCTAACTACTAGAGCTGGAACAAAAATGTGGACTGTCTGGCCGCGAGCTCAGAAGGAGCAAAAATATGGACCGTCTGTGGGTCCCTGAGGACCGGATTGGGGAAACAGTGGTGTACTGAATTTGGAAAAGTAATAAATGCTCCTTTGTCATAAGATAATAGATTGGATGTTTTTCATGTTGTGTGTTGGAATGCAGTAGAGTTGTCAGAATACTGTTTTACTTCAGACATTTCCCCCTAATAGATATAGCAATGTATGGTGTAGTTATGGCTATCCATTCATATGTGCAGTACAGCTGAGTATCAGTATGGCAATACTTGTGTCTGCTGTCCAGCAATGCCAATCATCTCTTCCAAATGATGCAGTGCTTGCTTGGCCTTCAGTTCTTTTTCTTCCAGGATGGACGACTCCTGCTGCAGGAGGAGCAGTCTGCCCTGAAAAGCACAGGAACGGCACACATGCCATCAAGCTCAGTGGCACCAATGGAGGCCCTGCGAGCTCATTCTAAAATGCAACTAGTTACCTAACTCAGTTCTTCATGCTTGCAGCTGCATCTAAGGCCCTGCCTACAGCTGCTTTTAAAATACGTCTTGGGTGATCGGATCACAAATGAACAACATTAAGTACGCGTGTAAACGACCAAAAAGATGCATTGTGATCCGATCACTCAAACCACTTGCTAAAGTGGTCTGGGATGCATTTGGCCACATATCTTTTGTACTTTAAACGCTAAAGCGACCTGATGCATCCCTGACTAGGACATCACAATAACTGTCGCGGGGCAGTAAGGAAATCTGAACACAAGTGGTCAGCGGGACACCACAGACATGCATGAAAGACACAGGTGTAAACAGCGATGTGTCTCGGCAGCCTAATCGTGATTCGTTCCCAAGATGCAATTCAAAATCAAGTATAAACAGGGTCTAAATTTACAAGAAGGAATACATTATCTCAAAGAATTAACAATATTGTGACTGAGAACTCAATAGTGGCACCTCCCCGGTACTGAAATTTGAGACTTTATAAGCATGTCACTTTGCCTTCCTGCAAGTCCTGCTACCCATATAGAACAAGCTCAAATAGCTTTAAGGGAATTCCCGCACCTGGAGAACATCCCGATGCTTGGCTTGCTCCTGCTCGTCCTTGAGCTGCATCTCCCCATTTTTGATGGCACGTTGGCGAAACTCCTCAGCGAAGTGTTTCGCAGCTTCTATGGCCTTAGAAATCTCCTCCTGGTCAGCAATCACCTGCCTATGTTTTTCCTGAAAAGTGGCATTTCAAAAAGAGCACAAATAAATTTGCAGATCATATACACTCATTTACCAAATTCTTTGATCAAGATACTTTGTTGTAAATTTGGACCAGATACTGTGGAAGCAGACTCAGTATTGCACACAAGTATTTCTCCAAGTACACACACACCTTGTAATTATTTATCTCCTTTCCGATTTCCTCCAAAGACTGAGATTCCAGGCCATTATCAGATACTAGAGAATTGTCCTGAAAGACAGTAAGGTAGAATTTAGGAAAACCTTGTAGATTTCACTAAATTGCCATCTAACTAGTCCATCTCACAGCTTTAATATGACCAAAGGTATAAACCTCAAAAAAGAACCGTTACCTCATCAGATAAAATGCTGGAGAACATCCCGATGCTTGGGATATGTTTCCCTACAGGGAAAAAGAGTTATTTTCATTTGAGTAAAGACATGCAACTATTAAAGTGTTGCCAAGCAAACCGACTGATAAAATGAGAAAGTGCAAAGCAAACATGGACCCGTAAAGGTTTTCATAATAATAACATAGCGTCATTGACCATAACCCCAATCAAATGCACTTATCATGTATACACATATAATCGTCTTGTTATAAAATATAGGCAAGTCATGGGCTTCCATTTCCTTAATTTTAAGTTCTAAGAAACGCGTTTCTGTGAACTTCAGTACACTTTCAAAACTTCCGCGAGTATATAGCAACGTAGCTTCGCTACCACACACTGCCTGCTCTACTGGTAAAGCAGAAGTCAATTTATGCCTGAGTTAACATGTCTATAAAACACCCAAGATTCAGTTCATGAACCGAATTTGCATTTAAATAAAAAACAAGTAAGCAAAAATACTAGACCCAGACCGCTTCTTACCGACACAGCTAATACAAACGACGCTTTCGTTCTCTGAATGTTTCGGTTTCGTTTTCACATTTTTAACTCTACAGACATCCCACCTGAGGAATATTGATCTCAGGGAGGCCAATTAGGGGCGTCCGGAGGGGCGGCTGCTGGCCAGTGCTTGGCTGGTATTACGGTAATACTGTATATGTATTTCTGACTGGGGCGGGGGAGGGTGGAAGGATAAAATTTGCTGACCAGAGCTGAAGTGCGGTGGTAAAATTTGGGGTGAGGTTGCAGCGGTAGAACATCTTGCCGGCCAATTTTACAGCCGCTGAATCGTGGAACGATAGATTTCCGGGACACTGGGCATCATTAGCGGGTGTCAGGGAGCTGCTGTCAATTTGCGGGACACTCCCGGAACTTCCTGGAGAGGTGGGACGTCTGATTAAATTAGTTTTATAATTTTTATTTATTTACTTGTTTATTTATTAGTCTGAAAGCGTGTCACGCCACCCTGTCGCGGCATTTACATACATTTAAAACAAGTATCATAAACATAGAACATTTTAAATGTCCTTACCTTTTGATAAAACAAAAAAGTTAAATCGAGACATTTAAAAATAGTTCTCCTGACCAAGTGGTTAAGAGCTTACTGTAAAGTTTATAACTATCAATGCATAATTAAATCACTGGACATGGAGAGCGCAAAATATCACCATTTCAGTGTAATGCTCTTTAGGTCTAAAATACAGTACATTAAAGCGGAGCTGTAGGATGTTCCTGCAGTTTTAAAAGCTGGTCACTTGTTCATTTTTTTTACTTGTTTTGCTAATTCCCATACTTCTCTGCCTATCAGTGTTCCAATATTACATTGAATTATGAGCCAGTAGGTACCTTAACCTTAGCGAACAGTCCAGTTCATCAGCAAACACAGTTAAAAACTTGTGTACAAACCACAAGTCTCAAAATTATCTTCATTTATAGATTTTGTGGAAAACTTACAAGTACAAGGAGGTCCAAAGAATACATAGCCTTTGGACAGGATGAATACTTCTATATGCAATTGCAAAGCTAACTGGAGTGTGAGATTAAGACACTAAGCAGAGGAAAAGTTTATCCATAAAAAAAGTGTTATTACTTCTACATTGAAATCAAATGAAGTGTAATACAAATAAAAATATGGTGGTATCCAATATAGATAAGGTTATTCTAAATTTGTGCAATTTAAAACTTTTCTTTTTTAAATTAATTCTGTATGAGGTGGAATGATCCCAACATACAGCTGAAATACAGAGAAAGGAAAAATACAGACCCATTTTTTATTTTACACTTTTATTATTGATGCACATGCCAAATTAGAATCTGAGCTTCTGGAAGAACCACTTATTCTTGCCTGTCTTGTACCTGTGGAGAGAGAGAGAGAGAGAGAGAGAGAATGTGTTAAAGATGGGTATCAATTCTCAGGGGCTACATTCAGCTCAGCACAGGGACATGGGTAGGACCATGTTCCACAAAATGTCACCCCTTCCCCCCAACTGAAATGTGTATTTCAGCCTGTTTTACCAAACTTGTAATTCGGTGATTATTTTCGCAGCCCCAGTCTAAAGGCGCTCTCCCACCATGGAAGTTTTTTCCCGGAACCAGAAACTTGTGTCGCGTTCTGATTGTAGTTCACTGGAGGCAGTTCTGGAACCTTTTTTAGTTCCAACCCCTAACTAGGTACTCTTCCATCAACCACCAACTACTGGAGTGGGGCTTTTGGCTATAAGCTTGCTGACTAACCACAAGCAATGACACTAACATAGAAGTGATGCAGAAGTGTGGGAAAAAGACAAGTAGTGGAGCAAAAATTGAGCAAATGGAATTATTTCTGTATCTTAATTAAATGCATCAATAAATACTTTTTGGCTTGTGTCTCCATATTTCTGCATCAGATAATTTGACTGAAAACTGATCTAATTTATGCTCCTGTGCAAAATGACGTTATTTTTTCTTCTTCTGGGGAATAAAATTGACTGGCCAGATTTAATAATGAATCAAACATGTCACAGGTCATATAAAAAGGCGCTGTCCCATTTTTCGAACGAAGTGATCACTAACAAACCACTTGTTCATCTTCCATTGCTTTGGGGTGTAGTTTTGCATGAAATTAGGCGTAACGTTTACCCCATGAGATTCTTACATCTCCCACAGTTATTTAGCATGCATGTCATAGTTCCTGTTATGTGAAGGGAACGCGATACAAGAAAGTGGCCAGGAATTAGGAACCACTAAGCGGATTCTGAAAACTTCGCTGGGAAATTACCCTAATACTAGACCCCACACCAATTCTTCTTACCTCTCCTCAAATTTGACCTTGGCCTCCCGCCTGGCTTTGCGTTTTAGGGCAGGGTCCCTGAAGACATCCTTATTAACGACAGTTTTGTCGAAGGGGATATCGACAGAGTACCTACATTTTAGAATGAAGAGCGGTATGTTGTTAAAAAACAGGTTATAGTATGAAGAACATTTGAGAAATTACTGATGAATGACACCCCATTAACGTTATATTGATCTATTCACTAGCACGGAATAGGCTAAATTCCTGGTCATAATTTCTTTTTCAAAACAAATGTTAAACATTTACCACAACAACCTATAAAAAGCTGAAATAAGGCTATGCATTACACTTGCTGAACGTGAGCATTTTAAATAAGTGTGATATGCAAAGGACACTTTAAAGAATCAGTCCATCGCATGCCAATAAAGACCAAGCAACGTCACAGAAAGCCTATTAGAGAGATTCTCTGGCATTATAAAGACCCTGCAGTACAGATGTTTTAGAGCTAAACTGCAAGAGTGGCATTTTCAAACGAATAATAGTACTAAATTAATTCTTACACCCATTTGAAATATTCATGAACAACATTCACCTCTAATAGAAAATGTTGCCTTTAAGTAGAAAAACAACAAAAACCACTACATTTTACCCACTATATGAGAAAATTAAACTATCCTTGAGAAAGTAATGTGTCCACTGCCTGCACATTACAGTAATGTGAAAACAAACAGATAACCAAAGACACCTGAGATAAGCACTGGCTTATAACCAGCACCCCGTGGTCTCCATCCCATGCACTGACCTGGTGGGCATCAGATGGTTGTAGTTGAAGACCTTCACGAAAGCCTTCATCTTGGACCTCTTGGCAACCTTCTTCTTGCTCATCTTCGTGGTCACTTTGCGGGGATAGCGGTCAATGCCGGACACCAAGGCATGGCTGTACTGGCGGTCCGCAGTGCCATCATCGATATTCTGCCAGAGAAGGCGAGAGCAATGAAATACCTATTAGCAACAAGAGTGATTCCTGACACAGAATAGCACAGGATAGACTTTCAGTGGAAGACAGCACGGGAAGGTATTTCCTGTATTTACCTTTACGATGACCGCCTTGCGACCAGCGTAGCGTCCAGCCAGCACCATCACCACCTTCCCGGGTTTCATGAACTTGCCCATTTCTGTGCAAACAGATCACTGGTCAAATTCACCTGGCAGCAACTTAGAGAAGACGTCGATTGTAATTATACGCATGGACAGAAAGCAGAGGCTATCAAATGTAGGCTGCATAACCACAAATACACTTAATTTTCCCGTATAACTACACAATGCTAAAAAAAATCAGGAAGTGGTGTACCTAACAAACTGGCGGAGCCCTGAGATGAATATGTTAAGTTTGTACAATATAGCTAGTGAAACACGCGTTGAGATACCCAACTTCACTATCTAGTGTCTCGTTTCTTCTTGTTCTGTTGAATGATTATTTTGAAATACATCCGCAACAAAATTAGAGTAACCCAGAAGTACATCGATATTTTAGCTATTCGAACAAGGGAAACCAGTATTTTGTTACCAACAACACACGTCCAACCAACTTATATGAGCCAAACAACAAATCAAAAACAGTTTAAATAAATCACACGATACGGCCATTTGGTTAAATCCTGCAGTGTATATGCGAAGGAACATGAGCGTATAATATGGGGATTTTCTTTATCAATTCAGCAAAATTAATAACAATGGACGTCAGCCAAAGTTGCTGGATGCGCACATAACAATGAGAGACCAGAATTAGATCGCTCTTTATAGGCATTTTTAACGATGGTGAACGATAACTTTGCTGGGTAGAATACTCACTAGTAGTGCTCAATGGCTGTCGCTAACAGGAAAGGAAGTAGAAACATTTCGCGTGACCTTTCACCCCTATGTAGCGACGGAACTTCCGGTTAACAGATTTAACCTGACGCTGCTTCCTTTTGAAAAATCTTTATTTTAATGTCAGCATAGCTGGTCACACGTATTCTTTCTATACCATTTTAGCTTAGCTTAACAAAGTAAATAGCTGGATTTTTCTTATTTTTCCATTCTTATAGATCTCACTTTATCGTTAACCCGATGTACACTTAGTGTAATGTTTCTTAGAGTAATGGCTTAACATGAAGGTAACACCCCTTGTTGCACAAATTATCTTAATCGATTAAAATGCAGTGGCAGCAACTGTAGCAACATCCCAGTGGTCGTGGTTATGTGCTGTGAGTCATATGAGGACAGTTATGGCAGGCTAGCCCTGAAGAGATCCAGTGATATGTTGTGCTGTAAATGCAGGTTTGCCAACTTTGGTCAGTTTTTCTTTTTTACCTTGTAAATGGTCTGTAAGGTTTGCAAACTACCCCAACGCCTTTGATGTAGCTAATTTTATATTTATGATGGAATAATGTAGATCTGCTGGAAAATTTCTCGCGTGAGCGTTTGAATTGTCGCGCGGGTGCATGAGAGCTGGCAACACTGTAGATGCATCAGTAAAACAATATACATTATAAAGTATTAATAAAAAGATTTCAATTTAACCTTTTGTTATGCACAATTTATCATGTAAGGCATACGCATACAGTACTTCATTTTAGTTTACAGTGTATTCAAGTAGTATTTACTTTTACACAGGCTAAAAGAGTAACTAGATCATTCACAGGTTTATATTTTATACTGAGAATAAAATGTTAACAGAGCGGGATAGATTTTACAGATTTGGTCATATTTCACTGGTCTGACTATAAAGTATGACATGAATCAAAGGGAATGATGCACATATTCTTGGGTAAAGTTACAACATATGCTGTAAATACCCAAAGCTCAGTGTCATTAAACCAAGGACCATATGCTTCAACACTAGAGATCAATCCTCTATATAGTAGAAAGAGATAAGTAAATGGATTTATTAAAAAAAAAGGTACCTAGACAAATAGCAATTTTCATCGAGTTTGACAAAATCAGCTAAGGCAAGCCTTGCATTTTCTTGAATTACTTTTGATGCAACTACTAATCTACAACCAGGATTGCTATTTAAACATTTCCATCACTTAAACCAATAAGAGGACTTTGTGTTTCAACAGTTGAAAAAGAAAAAAAATCCTCACTCTGTAGTTCTCAAGAACAAGAACATGCTTTTCAAAGTGGGGCGATGAATAAACAGCTTTGGAAATGTATGCATTTAAATCTTGTTTTTTTGTTATACAGCATATACCATTGGTACATTCAGATGCACTTACTGATATGTAAATAATGATTCAGTCCCAGAAAGACTTTCTTAAACTTCAAAATGAAAAGAACCAGCAGCAAATTAACTTAAATACTGAAATAATATGATTATAACAACATTCATCGAATACTTCTAGACCATTCCACAGAATCAGTACAGCCCTGGTTTCCCTGGATTTGAATTTACTTCTGCTCAAAGACACACACTGATTATTTATTAAAAGTATATATGCCATGGACCTCATAAAACAGAAGCTATAAAGTCAACACTTAAAAGCTGACATGCTGAAACTGCTCATTTTCCAGATAGCTTTTATACATTCAGAATGCAGGTATGTACAAGCTTTTTCTTCTTCATCTCCTGAGATTATGCCTACTGATGGAGATCTTGTGGGGTTCTTAAAGCAGTCCCATCATTACCTACATACTCCGTAAAATAAACTTCGGTTAAACATCAATAATTTAAAGACAAGCACATTAGATCAGGGTTCCCACATTCCGGCCCTGGAGGGCGAGTCTGACACGCAGTTCGCACATTTCCGTGCTAAAACGCGCCTTATTCAGCTCACCAGCTAATTGCCAGGTTTAGTAGGTGTGCTTGAGCAGGGAAATCTGCAAACTGTGTTGCAGACCAGCCCTCCTGGACTGGGACTGGGGAACCCTGGGCTAGATGTACAACAGATTCAGAGGAAATGATATACAGAGAGTGGTCTATTCTCTGCAAGGTCTCACAATGGGTGGTCAGTGATGTAAATGGCATATTTTCACCGCTAAATGTCAGTCAGATTTTTTTTCAATTTTTGGTCAGCTCAGAGCCACCTTACCTATCTATCTCATCCCAATGGGGACAAAGTGTGGCACATATTGATTCATATGTACAAAAAAATTAAATGCTGTATGCTTTTCAGCGCAACTATGCAAGTGTGTCACATCTCACTTTAGCAATACATTTTTAAATCATGGAGAATGGTACATGTTTGGCGAGAGTTATATATGGACAATTGGCTTTTCGGCCATAACATTACCCATGTACCAGTTACCTTGCATGGGACTCACTGAACTTTGGTTGGCAGCATGCAGCGAAATTTATGCAAAATGATGCACTTCAAGGAAATGACTACTAGCATTATAAAGAGCACTGGTTCTTTTGGAATGTTGCAAGAGGGCTACATATAGCCCAGGGATTTTAGAGCTCACTCAGAGCCCTTTGAAATGAGTCTAGAATAAGACACTACACACTAGGCCCCTCTACTCCTCCTACAGTGGGAGCCAACCCATAATCATACACCATTGGAAAATGTGGTTCATTCACCTTTATGCAGCAAGGAAGCGACTTCATAAAGAATAACATTCCAGTGATGCACTTGCCCTGATTAGAGAAATCGGTTTGAGTTTAAAAAGCATCTTTAATGTTTTTTAGCTGTCGGACAGCCAGGTCCACGGGCAGATTGAATTTCAAGTGGCTGAGGCGGCCCAGGATGCGGAGGGCACCTTCGAAACCTGTCTGAGTCATATAGCCCCAGGGCTGGTAGTGCGAATTGACCAACGTGCTGGACTTGCAAAGGAGATTGACCCAGGAGACCAGCCGCTGCTCATTGAGCGCCATGCACACCAGAGCCTTGAACTCGGAATCGGCGCTCCTCTTATAGGGGTTGTGCTCCTGCAGCACGGAGTGCACAGCCCACAGCAGCGACTGCTTGGGCGTGATGGTCACCGGTCCAGCTCCGACGGGCAAGCTGAACGACTGCGAGAGCTGCCGGGCCGGAGATTCAACAAAAGCTTGGCCGTTTTTGGAATGATAGTACTTGACAAAAAGCTCCCAGGGGTGCAAATCCTGAGGAGCAGGGCTGAAAGGCAACAAGCAAGCAATGGGGGCCAGCACCAGGCTCATGCCTTGGGACGGGGAGTAGAGGCCGTGGGCTAGTAGGTCACGTAGCGCCAAAGCGAGCTCCTTGCGGACGGTGACCGTCAGCTGGTCATGGGCCCCGCAGGGGGCGCCAGTGTTGTAACTGACCACATGTTCTTCGGGGGCTGGCTTGCCGAGAGCTTGCTGCCGCACCCGGTCCACAGCGGCCTCAAGACGCTGCACCAGGGGCCCATAGTCCTGGCTTCCGTCACCCTGGGACCACACCTTCTGGGGAACGTGTCCGGCGGCACACCCGAACTGACTGACGGCGAAGATCTGCAGCACCGCCACAGCACGCTGGATCAGCTGCAGGCCCGTGTCCCGCATCTTCTGGGCCTGCTCGGCATCCACTGGGAGGAGATGGGGAACATCAGAGCAGTGAGGACACAAAGCTGAGAACATCAGTGAAATGCCACAGCGACGGCTACCGGAGAAGCTCAATCACATTTTTCAGTAAGCTGGCAGAAATGCTGCTTCAACTAGGCTAGAACACAGGCAAGGTGGAGCCAAACTGACCTTTTCTTCTTCCAGCCATGCCTCGCACGTTAGAACCAGATAAACCTGCTGGTCTGTTCTGATTATTCTCAGATAGAAGGGGATTTCCAACCTCATCTGAGCAGGAAAATAAGGAAACGAAAGAACGCTCAGCACAAAGAAGGACAGGCTATCTATTTCTGACTGAAGAGACCTAATGTATCTTTGCTATAATTATGCAAGAGAAAACTTCATGCATCACTGGTGAAGAAGTAACTCACTATGCTGCAGGAGGCATGGTTGATTCTAGATTAAACCCTCCCAGTAAAGAATGACTGGTAACTAGTAACCTGTCATGTGACATGACAAATATCCAGATGTAGGCAGATGGCACCTTGTATGAAGTTGATGAACATCTCCAGGTCCCGGATCTGGGTCTTGAGCTGGTCCACCAGCTGCTCTTTGACACGGGCGGGGTTTACAATCTGGGAGATAGCGGCATCCACCCTCTGCCTCAGCTCTTCAGG
Organism: Mormyrops attenuatus; assembly: GCA_026777985.1. NCBI lineage: Eukaryota > Metazoa > Chordata > Actinopteri > Osteoglossiformes > Mormyridae > Mormyrops > Mormyrops attenuatus. Next base: position 12,938,901 of record JAODKC010000048.1, on the reverse strand, counting down.
GCTCAGATTCCCGATGTCCTCGTTCAGGTTTACATCAAGCTTCTTGATCAGCTCGTCAATTATCACCTGCAAAGTCAACACAATGATTTGTAATGGACTGATTTTTTTCTAGTTTCTCTGTGTGCAAATAAACCCCAGTGTTTATGTTCATGTATTTGAAATGTTGCATAATGTTAAATATTGTACAAACATGAAGCAGAAAAAGAGGAAATAAGTATTTAAAACTTTTACTCAGCATGAGATATAAGAAAAAACTATTTCATTCTTGGCAGTCTTCAAAACAACAGAATAGTGGTATACTGTCAGGAAAAGGGTACCAATTTGTGCCTTTGAGGGTACAATTACTTGTCACTGGGGTTGTAGCCTCAAGAGTCTGCCAAGTGTACCCTAGCTGTAGGTTGTTTTAAGCTGCACCTTTTAAAGGTACAAAAATGGACTATGAGGAACATTTTTGAACCATTGGGGTACATTAATGCCGTTTGTACCTTGGGGTACAAAACTGCAGTATTGCTATACCGTGTTTTTGATGGCGTCAGGACCTCAGGATGTGGGCACCTACCTTCTGCCTCTCCATGACCACCGACTGGGGCAGGGAGTCGTAGCTGCCCTCCTGGTAGGCAAACCTCTCCAGGTCGTCCAGCTGAGTCTTCAGCTGGATGATGAGCTCCTTCTGCTTCTTCCTCTGGGCCTCCAGACGCTCCCTCTTCTCCCTCTCACTCTGAGTAAGGCAAGAACACAGAGTGAGCGTGCAGTTAGGCTCAGGGCCGGAGCACCCTACAGGCGAATCAGGGGTGCAGGGAAAAATGAAAGCAATATACAGGTATTTTATTATTACAGCTAGTTAGTTTGATTGTTTTAAATTAAAAGAACCTAATGGTAATACTTTACTTACTGTAAGGCACTCATATAAATGCATTATAGATACCTTCATAATGCATTAATAAAGTATTATAGACACAACTATAACTATTTATACAAATGTATAACACACTATATCAATGTTTATTATGCATTATGGATGCTCTAAGACGCTCTCTTCTATACTGACCATTATAATGCATTATGAAGGTATCGGCAGCCAGATACCCTGTGCTACTGAAATGTTAACTCAAATGAGCTGACAAAAGTTGTTTTCTGCTGCTCTGTACTGGGAAGTTCATTATTTCAGCATGCAGTGCATAAATATAGAAGTCGATGTGTATGGAAAAATGCATAACGCATAAAGACAAAATTGTTTTTAAGCACTATCAAAGAATGCCTCCTTTTCAACAGTTATAGCCATCAGATTTCACCTTAATATTCTTCATTGCTAGCTCCAGGTCAGGATAATTACTCCGTTTTTAATTTGCATCAGATTTTAACTTAGAATGCACCTGAGAAATCTCAAAATGTGTAGAGGACCATCTGATTTTTGCAAAGAAAACCATATGATTTTCAAAACATGTTACATTTAAAATCCGGTGTATACTACATTGCCAAGCCGAGTTTTGTGTGCTTCACTACGTTGATGTCTGTATTCGTATCTTTTATTTATTTAACAGATTTTGCTCTTTTTAGTCTTATTTGTTGTATTTCATAACTTTTTGTTTGTATTTTGTTGGCGTTTTGAATACAGAATGACGTGGAGAAGGATCTTGTGTTGTATATATGTGCGGGTTTACTTATTTATGTTGTTGCGTTTATAGGCAGGATGGGGGGGGTGGTGGCTCAGCAGAATCTCCCCTCGGGCGCCAGAACACCCTGGTTAGGCTAACCGGCATGTCTAAATTGCTCGTAGCGTATGAGCATATGTGCACGGTGATGGACTGGCATCCCATCCAGGGTGCACCCCCAGCCAAATACTCTGGGCTGCTGGGATAGGCTCCAGGGCCCTGTGATGATGACCAGGATGACAAGATGGACGAATGAAAGCATCTGGGGCCTGCATCACGGAACAGGATTTCTTGCTTAGCCTGGTAACTTGTCGGATTTAAGGCACCCCAGGTTAAATAGACTTTATTTTCGTTCACTTACATTTAGCGTTAGATCCGACAAGTCGTCTGCTTCATGATACAGGCCCCTAAACGCTAATATGAACTTTCCTAACACTGCTTAGATAAAACAAACAAGGTTAATCCTCAAGCACAGTCATACTCACCAGGCCCTCCTTACAATGTTTGCACATGAGGAAGAAACAACAACAATTTAGTTACAGCAGAAGATGGAGGTAAAGAGGGAAACAGGACAAAGCACCTCACCATAGGCAAAAAAAGGCACACCCACTAATCCTTTTCCAAATAACTCTTGTTAAATATTTGATGTCTGTATAATTTGACTGGGCTATAATTAATAACCGTACATTACATTTATTGACTCCCTCCTAAGGAGTTAATGTTTTTTTTTTTCCAGTGCAATATATA